>JBAMJR010000299.1:170000-681547 GCA_038501785.1 Myoxocephalus aenaeus | reverse complement strand
AAGTTGAAAACGCAGCTTTGGACTCTGTCTAGGCTGAAAAGTCGTTTTTTGACATACAAGTTGGAAATGCAGCTTAAGGTAGTAAAACGTGATGAGAGCATCAGGTTCTCTTACATTATAATGAAACATGAAAGTCTGGTGTTCTGAGATACATTAACTGAAGGAAATCATGGAATCTAAGTATTCTAGAAGAGAATCCACTTGTGGACTCTGTCTAGGCTGAAAAGTCGTTTTTTTGACGTAAAAGTTGAAAACGCAGCTTTGGACTCTGTCTAGGCTGAAAAGTCGTTTTTTTGACAAAAAAGTTGGAAATGCAGCTTAAGGTAGTAAAACGTGATGAGAGCATCAGGTACTCTTACATTATAATGAAACATGAAAGTCTGGTGTTCTGAGATACATTAACTGAAGGAAATCATGGAATGTAAGCATTCTAGAAGAGAATCCACTTTTGGACTCTGTCTAGGCTGAAAAGTCGTTTTTTGACATAAAAGTTGGAAATGCAGCTTAGGTAGTAAAACGTGATGAGAGCATCAGGTACTCTTACATTATAATGAAACATGAAAGTATGGTGTTCTGAGATACATTAACTGAAGGAAATCATGGAATGTAAGCATTCTAGAAGAGAATCCACTTTTGGACTCTGTCTAGGCTGAAAAGTCGTTTTTTGACATAAAAGTTGGAAATGCAGCTTAAGGTAGTAAAACGTGATGAGAGCATCAGGTACTCTTACATTATAATGAAACATGAAAGTATGGTGTTCTGAGATACATTAACTGAAGGAAATCATGGAATGTAAGCATTCTAGAAGAGAATCCACTTTTGGACTCTGTCTAGGCTGAAAAGTCGTTTTTTGACATACAAGTTGGAAATGCAGCTTAAGGTAGTAAAACGTGATGAGAGCATCAGGTACTCTTACATTATAATGAAACATGAAAGTATGGTGTTCTGAGATACATTAACTGAAGGAAATCATGGAATGTAAGCATTCTAGAAGAGAATCCACTTTTGGACTCTGTCTAGGCTGAAAAGTCGTTTTTTGACATAAAAGTTGGAAATGCAGCTTAAGGTAGTAAAACGTGATGAGAGCATCAGGTACTCTTACATTATAATGAAACATGAAAGTATGGTGTTCTGAGATACACTAACTGAAGGAAATCATGGAATGTAAGCATTCTAGAAGAGAATCCACTTTTGGACTCTGTCTAGGCTGAAAAGTCGTTTTTTGACATAAAAGTTGAAAACGCAGCTTTGGACTCTGTCTCGGCTGAAAAGTCGTTTTTTGACATACAAGTTGGAAATGCAGCTTAAGGTAGTAAAACGTGATGAGAGCATCAGGTACTCTTACATTATAATGAAACATGAAAGTATGGTGTTCTGAGATACATTAACTGAAGGAAATCATGGAATGTAAGCATTCTAGAAGAGAATCCACTTTTGGACTCTGTCTAGGCTGAAAAGTCGTTTTTTGACATAAAAGTTGGAAATGCAGCTTAAGGTAGTAAAACGTGATGAGAGCGTCAGGTACTCTTACATTATAATGAAACATGAAAGTATGGTGTTCTGAGATACATTAACTGAAGGAAATCATGGAATGTAAGCATTCTAGAAGAGAATCCACTTTTGGACTCTGTCTAGGCTGAAAAGTCGTTTTTTGACATAAAAGTTGAAAACGCAGCTTTGGACTCTGTCTAGGCTGAAAAGTCGTTTTTTGACATACAAGTTGGAAATGCAGCTTAAGGTAGTAAAACGTGATGAGAGCATCAGGTACTCTTACATTATAATGAAACATGAAAGTATGGTGTTTTGAGATACATTAACTGAAGGAAATCATGGAATGTAAGCATTCTAGAAGATAATCCACTTTTGGACTCTGTCTAGGCTGAAAAGTCGTTTTTTGACATAAAAGTTGAAAACGCAGCTTTGGACTCTGTCTAGGCTGAAAAGTCGTTTTTTGACATACAAGTTGGAAATGCAGCTTAAGGTAGTAAAACGTGATGAGAGCATCAGGTTCTCTTACATTATAATGAAACATGAAAGTCTGGTGTTCTGAGATACATTAACTGAAGGAAATCATGGAATCTAAGTATTCTAGAAGAGAATCCACTTGTGGACTCTGTCTAGGCTGAAAAGTCGTTTTTTGACGTAAAAGTTGAAAACGCAGCTTTGGACTCTGTCTAGGCTGAAAAGTCGTTTTTTGACAAAAAAGTTGGAAATGCAGCTTAAGGTAGTAAAACGTGATGAGAGCATCAGGTACTCTTACATTATAATGAAACATGAAAGTCTGGTGTTCTGAGATACATTAACTGAAGGAAATCATGGAATGTAAGCATTCTAGAAGAGAATCCACTTTTGGACTCTGTCTAGGCTGAAAAGTCGTTTTTTGACATAAAAGTTGGAAATGCAGCTTAAGGTAGTAAAACGTGATGAGAGCATCAGGTACTCTTACATTATAATGAAACATGAAAGTATGGTGTTCTGAGATACATTAACTGAAGGAAATCATGGAATGTAAGCATTCTAGAAGAGAATCCACTTTTGGACTCTGTCTAGGCTGAAAAGTCGTTTTTTGACATAAAAGTTGGAAATGCAGCTTAAGGTAGTAAAACGTGATGAGAGCATCAGGTACTCTTACATTATAATGAAACATGAAAGTATGGTGTTCTGAGATACATTAACTGAAGGAAATCATGGAATGTAAGCATTCTAGAAGAGAATCCACTTTTGGACTCTGTCTAGGCTGAAAAGTCGTTTTTTGACATACAAGTTGGAAATGCAGCTTAAGGTAGTAAAACGTGATGAGAGCATCAGGTACTCTTACATTATAATGAAACATGAAAGTATGGTGTTCTGAGATACATTAACTGAAGGAAATCATGGAATGTAAGCATTCTAGAAGAGAATCCACTTTTGGACTCTGTCTAGGCTGAAAAGTCGTTTTTTGACATAAAAGTTGGAAATGCAGCTTAAGGTAGTAAAACGTGATGAGAGCATCAGGTACTCTTACATTATAATGAAACATGAAAGTATGGTGTTCTGAGATACACTAACTGAAGGAAATCATGGAATGTAAGCATTCTAGAAGAGAATCCACTTTTGGACTCTGTCTAGGCTGAAAAGTCGTTTTTTGACATAAAAGTTGAAAACGCAGCTTTGGACTCTGTCTCGGCTGAAAAGTCGTTTTTTGACATACAAGTTGGAAATGCAGCTTAAGGTAGTAAAACGTGATGAGAGCATCAGGTACTCTTACATTATAATGAAACATGAAAGTATGGTGTTCTGAGATACATTAACTGAAGGAAATCATGGAATGTAAGCATTCTAGAAGAGAATCCACTTTTGGACTCTGTCTAGGCTGAAAAGTCGTTTTTTGACATAAAAGTTGGAAATGCAGCTTAAGGTAGTAAAACGTGATGAGAGCGTCAGGTACTCTTACATTATAATGAAACATGAAAGTATGGTGTTCTGAGATACATTAACTGAAGGAAATCATGGAATGTAAGCATTCTAGAAGAGAATCCACTTTTGGACTCTGTCTAGGCTGAAAAGTCGTTTTTTGACATAAAAGTTGAAAACGCAGCTTTGGACTCTGTCTAGGCTGAAAAGTCGTTTTTTGACATACAAGTTGGAAATGCAGCTTAAGGTAGTAAAACGTGATGAGAGCATCAGGTACTCTTACATTATAATGAAACATGAAAGTATGGTGTTTTGAGATACATTAACTGAAGGAAATCATGGAATGTAAGCATTCTAGAAGAGAATCCACTTTTGGACTCTGTCTAGGCTGAAAAGTCGTTTTTTTGACATAAAAGTTGGAAATGCAGCTTAAGGTAGTAAAACGTGATGAGAGCATCAGGTACTCTTACATTATAATGAAACATGAAAGTATGGTGTTCTGAGATACATTAACTGAAGGAAATCATGGAATGTAAGCATTCTAGAAGAGAATCCACTTTTGGACTCTGTCTAGGCTGAAAAGTCGTTTTTTGACAAAAAAGTTGAAAACGCAGCTTTGGACTCTGTCTAGGCTGAAAAGTCGTTTTTTGACATACAAGTTGGAAATGCAGCTTAAGGTAGTAAAACGTGATGAGAGCATCAGGTACTCTTACATTATAATGAAACATGAAAGTATGGTGTTCTGAGATACATTAACTGAAGGAAATCATGGAATGTAAGCATTCTAGAAGAGAATCCACTTTTGGACTCTGTCTAGGCTGAAAAGTCGTTTTTTGACATAAAAGTTGGAAATGCAGCTTAAGGTAGTAAAACGTGATGAGAGCATCAGGTACTCTTACATTATAATGAAACATGAAAGTATGGTGTTCTGAGATACATTAACTGAAGGAAATCATGGAATGTAAGCATTCTAGAAGAGAATCCACTTTTGGACTCTGTCTAGGCTGAAAAGTCGTTTTTTGACATAAAAGTTGAAAACGCAGCTTTGGACTCTGTCACGTCACGTCGTCACGTCGTCACGTCACCACGTCACGTCACCACGACACGTCACCACGACACGACACCTCACCACGTCACGACGACACGCCACCACGTCACGTCACCACGTCACGTCACCACGACACGTCACGTCACCACGTCACGTCGTCACGTCACGTCACCACGACACGTCGTCGTCACGTCACCACGTCACGTCACCACGTCACGTCACCACGTCACGTCGTCACGTCACCACGACACGTCAGACCACGTCACGTCGTCACGTCACGTCGTCACGTCGTCACGTCACCACGTCACCACGTCACGTCACGTCGTCACGTCACGTCGTCACGTCACCACGTCACGACGACACGTCACCATGTCACGTCACCACGTCACGTCGTCACGTCACCACGACACGTCAGACCACGTCACGTCGTCACGTCACGTCGTCACGTCGTCACGTCGTCACGTCACCACGTCACGTCACGTCGTCACGTCACCACGTCACGTCGTCACGTCACCACGTCACGTCGTCACGTCACCACGTCACGTCGTCACGTCACCACGTCACGTCGTCACGTCGTCACGTCACGTCGTCACGTCACGTCGTCACGTCACGTCGTCACGTCGTCACGTCACCACGTCACGTCACCACGACACGTCACCACGACACGTCACCACGACACGACACGTCACCACGTCACGACGACACGTCACCACGTCACGACGACACGTCACCACGTCACCACGTCACGTCACGTCGTCACGTCACGTCGTCACGTCGTCACGTCACGTCGTCACGTCACGTCACCACGTCACGTCACGTCACCACGTCACGTCACGTCGTCACGTCACCACGTCACGTCACGTCGTCACGTCACGTCACCACGTCACGTCACGTCGTCACGTCACCACGTCACGTCACGTCGTCACGTCACGTCACGTCGTCACGTCGTCACGTCACCACGTCACGTTACCACGACACGTCACCACGTCACGACGACACGTCACCACGTCACGTCACCACGTCACGTCACCACGTCACGTCGTCACGTCACCACGACACGTCAGACCACGTCACGTCACGTCGTCACGTCACGTCGTCACGTCACGTCGTCACGTCACGTCGTCACGTCACGTCGTCACGTCGTCACGTCACGTCACCACGTCACGTCACGTCGTCACGTCACCACGTCACGTCACGTCGTCACGTCACGTCACCACGTCACGTCACGTCGTCACGTCGTCACGTCACCACGTCACGTCACCACGACACGTCACCACGTCACGACGACACGTCACCACGTCACGTCACCACGACACGTCACGTCAGACCACGTCACGTGGTCACGTCACCACGACACGTCAGACCACGTCACGTCACCACGACACGTCACCACGTCACGTCACCACGACACGTCACATCACGTCACCACGTCACGTCACGTCACGTCACGTCGTCACGTCAGACCACGTCACGTGGTCACGTCACCACGACACGTCAGACCACGTCACGTCGTCACGTCACCACGACACGTCGCCACTTTTGGACTCTGTCTAGGCTGAAAAGTCGTTTTTTGACATAAAAGTTGAAAACGCAGCTTTGGACTCTGTCACGTCACGTCGTCACGTCGTCACGTCACCACGTCACGTCACCACGACACGTCACCACGACACGACACCTCACCACGTCACGACGACACGCCACCACGTCACGTCACCACGTCACGTCACCACGACACGTCACGTCACCACGTCACGTCGTCACGTCACGTCACCACGACACGTCGTCGTCACGTCACCACGTCACGTCACCACGTCACGTCACCACGTCACGTCGTCACGTCACCACGACACGTCAGACCACGTCACGTCGTCACGTCACGTCGTCACGTCGTCACGTCACCACGTCACCACGTCACGTCACGTCGTCACGTCACGTCGTCACGTCACCACGTCACGACGACACGTCACCATGTCACGTCACCACGTCACGTCGTCACGTCACCACGACACGTCAGACCACGTCACGTCGTCACGTCACGTCGTCACGTCGTCACGTCGTCACGTCACGTCACCACGTCACGTCACGTCGTCACGTCACCACGTCACGTCGTCACGTCACCACGTCACGTCGTCACGTCACCACGTCACGTCGTCACGTCACCACGTCACGTCGTCACGTCGTCACGTCACGTCGTCACGTCACGTCGTCACGTCACGTCACGTCGTCACGTCGTCACGTCACCACGTCACGTCACCACGACACGTCACCACGACACGTCACCACGACACGACACGTCACCACGTCACGACGACACGTCACCACGTCACCACGACACGTCACCACGTCACCACGTCACGTCACGTCGTCACGTCACGTCGTCACGTCGTCACGTCACGTCGTCACGTCACGTCACCACGTCACGTCACGTCACCACGTCACGTCACGTCGTCACGTCACCACGTCACGTCACGTCGTCACGTCACGTCACCACGTCACGTCACGTCGTCACGTCACCACGTCACGTCACGTCGTCACGTCACGTCACGTCGTCACGTCGTCACGTCACCACGTCACGTTACCACGACACGTCACCACGTCACGACGACACGTCACCACGTCACGTCACCACGTCACGTCACCACGTCACGTCGTCACGTCACCACGACACGTCAGACCACGTCACGTCACGTCGTCACGTCACGTCGTCACGTCACGTCGTCACGTCACGTCGTCACGTCACGTCGTCACGTCACGTCACCACGTCACGTCACGTCGTCACGTCACCACGTCACGTCACGTCGTCACGTCACGTCACCACGTCACGTCACGTCGTCACGTCACCACGTCACGTCACCACGACACGTCACCACGTCACGACGACACGTCACCACGTCACGTCACCACGACACGTCACGTCAGACCACGTCACGTGGTCACGTCACCACGACACGTCAGACCACGTCACGTCACCACGACACGTCACCACGTCACGTCACCACGACACGTCACATCACGTCACCACGTCACGTCACGTCACGTCACGTCGTCACGTCAGACCACGTCACGTGGTCACGTCACCACGACACGTCAGACCACGTCACGTCGTCACGTCACCACGACACGTCGCCACTTTTGGACTCTGTCTAGGCTGAAAAGTCGTTTTTTGACATAAAAGTTGAAAACGCAGCTTTGGACTCTGTCACGTCACGTCGTCACGTCGTCACGTCACCACGTCACGTCACCACGACACGTCACCACGACACGACACCTCACCACGTCACGACGACACGCCACCACGTCACGTCACCACGTCACGTCACCACGACACGTCACGTCACCACGTCACGTCGTCACGTCACGTCACCACGACACGTCGTCGTCACGTCACCACGTCACGTCACCACGTCACGTCACCACGTCACGTCACCACGTCACGTCACCACGTCACGTCGTCACGTCACCACGACACGTCAGACCACGTCACGTCGTCACGTCACGTCGTCACGTCACCACGTCACCACGTCACGTCACGTCGTCACGTCACGTCGTCACGTCGTCACGTCACCACGTCACGACGACACGTCACCATGTCACGTCACCACGTCACGTCGTCACGTCACCACGACACGTCAGACCACGTCACGTCGTCACGTCACGTCGTCACGTCGTCATGTCGTCACGTCACGTCACCACGTCACGTCACGTCGTCACGTCACCACGTCACGTCGTCACGTCACCACGTCACGTCGTCACGTCACCACGTCACGTCGTCACGTCACCACGTCACGTCGTCACGTCGTCACGTCACGTCGTCACGTCACGTCGTCACGTCACGTCACGTCGTCACGTCGTCACGTAACCACGTCACGTCACCACGACACGTCACCACGACACGTCACCACGACACGACACGTCACCACGTCACGACGACACGTCACCACGTCACGACGACACGTCACCACGTCACCACGTCACGTCACGTCGTCACGTCACGTCGTCACGTCGTCACGTCACGTCACCACGTCACGTCACCACGTCACGTCACGTCGTCACGTCACCACGTCACGTCACGTCGTCACGTCACGTCACCACGTCACCACGTCACGTCACGTCGTCACGTCACCACGTCACGTCACGTCGTCACGTCACGTCACGTCGTCACGTCGTCACGTCACCACGTCACGTTACCACGACACGTCACCACGTCACGACGACACGTCACCACGTCACGTCACCACGTCACGTCACCACGTCACGTCGTCACGTCACCACGACACGTCAGACCACGTCACGTCACGTCGTCACGTCACGTCGTCACGTCACGTCGTCACGTCACGTCGTCACGTCACGTCGTCACGTCGTCACGTCACGTCACCACGTCACGTCACGTCGTCACGTCACCACGTCACGTCACGTCGTCACGTCACGTCACCACGTCACGTCACGTCGTCACGTCGTCACGTCACCACGTCACGTCACCACGACACGTAACCACGTCACGACTACACGTCACCACGTCACGTCACCACGACACGTCACGTCACCACGACACGTCACCACGTCACGTCACATCACGTCACCACGTCACGTCACGTCACGTCACGTCGTCACGTCAGACCACGTCACGTGGTCACGTCACCACGACACGTCAGACCACGTCACGTCGTCACGTCACCACGACACGACGTCACGTCACGTCACCACGTCACGTCACCACGACACGCCACGTCACGTCACCACGTCACGTCACGTCGTCACGTCACCACGACACGTCACTTCACCACGTCACGTCACGTCACGTCGTCACGTCACCACGACACGTCGTCACGTCACCACGTCACGTCACCACGTCACCACGACACGTCACCACGACACGTCACGTCACGTCACCACGTCACATCACGTCACGTGACGACGTGTCGTGTCAGGAACTAAAACACCGTCATGTCACCACGTCACGTCACCACGTCACGTCACCACGTCAAGTTGGAAATGCAGCTTAAGGTAGTAAAACGTGATGAGAGCATCAGCTACTCTTACATTATAATAGAACATGAAAGTCTGGTGGTCTGAGATACTTTAACTGAAGGAAATCATGGAATCTAAGTATTCTAGAAGAGAATCCACTTGTGGACTCTGTCTAGGCTGAAAAGTCGTTTTTTGACATAAAAGTTGGAAACGCAGCTTTGGACTCTGTCTAGGCTGAAAAGTCGTTTTTTGACATAAAAGTTGGAAATGCAGCTTAAGGTAGTAAAACGTGATGAGAGCATCAGGTACTCTTACATTATAATAGAACATGAAAGTCTGGTGGTCTGAGATACTTTAACTGAAGGAAATCATGGAATCTAAGTATTCTAGAAGAGAATCCACTTGTGGACTCTGTCTAGGCTGAAAAGTCGTTTTTTGACATAAAAGTTGGAAACGCAGCTTTGGACTCTGTCTAGGCTGAAAAGTCGTTTTTTGACATAAAAGTTGGAAATGCAGCTTAAGGTAGTAAAACGTGATGAGAGCATCAGGTACTCTTACATTATAATAGAACATGAAAGTCTGGTGGTCTGAGATACTTTAACTGAAGGAAATCATGGAATCTAAGTATTCTAGAAGAGAATCCACTTGTGGACTCTGTCTAGGCTGAAAAGTCGTTTTTTGACATAAAAGTTGGAAACGCAGCTTTGGACTCTGTCTAGGCTGAAAAGTCGTTTTTTGACATAAAAGTTGGAAATGCAGCTTAAGGTAGTAAAACGTGATGAGAGCATCAGGTACTCTTACATTATAATAGAACATGAAAGTCTGGTGGTCTGAGATACTTTAACTGAAGGAAATCATGGAATCTAAGTATTCTAGAAGAGAATCCACTTGTGGACTCTGTCTAGGCTGAAAAGTCGTTTTTTGACATAAAAGTTGGAAACGCAGCTTTGGACTCTGTCTAGGCTGAAAAGTCGTTTTTTGACATAAAAGTTGGAAATGCAGCTTAAGGTAGTAAAACGTGATGAGAGCATCAGGTACTCTTACATTATAATAGAACATGAAAGTCTGGTGGTCTGAGATACTTTAACTGAAGGAAATCATGGAATCTAAGTATTCTAGAAGAGAATCCACTTGTGGACTCTGTCTAGGCTGAAAAGTCGTTTTTTGACATAAAAGTTGGAAACGCAGCTTTCGACTCTGTCTAGGCTGATAAGTCGTTTTTTGACATAAAAGTTGGAAATGCAGCTTAAGGTAGTAAAACGTGATGAGAGCATCAGGTACTCTTACATTATAATAGAACATGAAAGTCTGGTAGTCTGAGATACTTTAACTGAAGGAAATCATGGAATCTAAGTATTCTAGAAGAGAATCCACTTGTGGTCTCTGTCTAGGCTGAAAAGTCGTTTTTTGACATAAAAGTTGGAAACGCAGCTTTGGACTCTGTCTAGGCTGAAAAGTCGTTTTTTGACATAAAAGTTGGAAATGCAGCTTAAGGTAGTAAAACGTGATGAGAGCATCAGGTACTCTTACATTATAATGAAAGATGAAAGTCTGGTGGTCTGTGATACTTTAACTGAAGGAAATCATGGAATCTAAGTATTCTAGAAGAGAATCCACTTGTGGACTCTGTCTAGGCTGAAAAGTCGTTTTTTGACATAAAAGTTGGAAACGCAGCTTTGGACTCTGTCTAGGCTGAAAAGTCGTTTTTTGACATAAAAGTTGGAAATGCAGCTTAAGGTAGTAAAACGTGATGAGAGCATCAGGTACTCTTACATTATAATAGAACATGAAAGTCTGGTGGTCTGAGATACTTTAACTGAAGGAAATCATGGAATCTAAGTATTCTAGAAGAGAATCCACTTGTGGACTCTGTCTAGGCTGAAAAGTCGTTTTTTGACATAAAAGTTGGAAACGCAGCTTTGGACTCTGTCTAGGCTGAAAAGTCGTTTTTTGACATAAAAGTTGGAAATGCAGCTTAAGGTAGTAAAACGTGATGAGAGCATCAGGTACTCTTACATTATAATAGAACATGAAAGTCTGGTGGTCTGAGATACTTTAACTGAAGGAAATCATGGAATCTAAGTATTCTAGAAGAGAATCCACTTGTGGTCTCTGTCTAGGCTGAAAAGTCGTTTTTTGACATAAAAGTTGGAAACGCAGCTTTGGACTCTGTCTAGGCTGAAAAGTCGTTTTTTGACATAAAAGTTGGAAATGCAGCTTAAGGTAGTAAAACGTGATGAGAGCATCAGGTACTCTTACATTATAATGAAAGATGAAAGTCTGGTGGTCTGTGATACTTTAACTGAAGGAAATCATGGAATCTAAGTATTCTAGAAGAGAATCCACTTGTGGACTCTGTCTAGGCTGAAAAGTCGTTTTTTGACATAAAAGTTGGAAACGCAGCTTAAGGTTGTAAAACGTGATGAGAGCATCAGGTACTCTTACATTATAATGAAACATGAAAGTATGGTGTTCTGAGATACATTAACTAAAGGAAATCATGGAATGTAAGCATTCTAGAAGAGAATCCACTTTTGGACTCTGTCTAGGCTGAAAAGTCGTTTTTTGACATAAAAGTTGAAAACGCAGCTTTGGACTCTGTCTAGGCTGAAAAGTCGTTTTTTGACATAAAAGTTGAAAACGCAGCTTTGGACTCTGTCTAGGCTGAAAAGTCGTTTTTTGACATACAAGTTGGAAATGCAGCTTAAGGTAGTAAAACGTGATGAGAGCATCAGGTACTCTTACATTATAATGAAACATGAAAGTATGGTGTTCTGAGATACATTAACTGAAGGAAATCATGGAATGTAAGCATTCTAGAAGAGAATCCACTTTTGGACTCTGTCTAGGCTGAAAAGTCGTTTTTTGACATAAAAGTTGGAAATGCAGCTTTGGACTCTGTCTAGGCTGAAAAGTCGTTTTTTGACATACAAGTTGGAAATGCAGCTTAAGGTAGTAAAACGTGATGAGAGCATCAGGTACTCTTACATTATAATGAAACATGAAAGTATGGTGTTCTGAGATACATTAACTGAAGGAAATCATGGAATGTAAGCATTCTAGAAGAGAATCCACTTTTGGACTCTGTCTAGGCTGAAAAGTCGTTTTTTGACATAAAAGTTGGAAATGCAGCTTAAGGTAGTAAAACGTGATGAGAGCATCAGGTACTCTTACATTATAATGAAACATGAAAGTATGGTGTTCTGAGATACATTAACTGAAGGAAATCATGGAATGTAAGCATTCTAGAAGAGAATCCACTTTTGGACTCTGTCTAGGCTGAAAAGTCGTTTTTTTGACGTAAAAGTTGAAAACGCAGCTTTGGACTCTGTCTAGGCTGAAAAGTCGTTTTTTGACATAAAAGTTGGAAATGCAGCTTAAGGTAGTAAAACGTGATGAGAGCATCAGGTACTCTTACATTATAATGAAACATGAAAGTATGGTGTTCTGAGATACATTAACTGAAGGAAATCATGGAATGTAAGCATTCTAGAAGAGAATCCACTTTTGGACTCTGTCTAGGCTGAAAAGTCGTTTTTTGACATAAAAGTTGAAAACGCAGCTTTGGACTCTGTCTAGGCTGAAAAGTCGTTTTTTGACATAAAAGTTGAAAACGCAGCTTTGGACTCTGTCTAGGCTGAAAAGTCGTTTTTTGACATACAAGTTGGAAATGCAGCTTAAGGTAGTAAAACGTGATGAGAGCATCAGGTACTCTTACATTATAATGAAACATGAAAGTATGGTGTTCTGAGATACATTAACTGAAGGAAATCATGGAATGTAAGCATTCTAGAAGATAATCCACTTTTGGACTCTGTCTAGGCTGAAAAGTCGTTTTTTGACATAAAAGTTGAAAACGCAGCTTTGGACTCTGTCTAGGCTGAAAAGTCGTTTTTTGACATACAAGTTGGAAATGCAGCTTAAGGTAGTAAAACGTGATGAGAGCATCAGGTTCTCTTACATTATAATGAAACATGAAAGTCTGGTGTTCTGAGATACATTAACTGAAGGAAATCATGGAATCTAAGTATTCTAGAAGAGAATCCACTTGTGGACTCTGTCTAGGCTGAAAAGTCGTTTTTTGACAAAAAAGTTGGAAACGCAGCTTAAGGTAGTAAAACGTGATGAGAGCATCAGGTTCTCTTACATTATAATGAAACATGAAAGTCTGGTGTTCTGAGATACATTAACTGAAGGAAATCATGGAATCTAAGTATTCTAGAAGAGAATCCACTTGTGGACTCTGTCTAGGCTGAAAAGTCGTTTTTTGACGTAAAAGTTGAAAACGCAGCTTTGGACTCTGTCTAGGCTGAAAAGTCGTTTTTTGACAAAAAAGTTGGAAATGCAGCTTAAGGTAGTAAAACGTGATGAGAGCATCAGGTACTCTTACATTATAATGAAACATGAAAGTCTGGTGTTCTGAGATACATTAACTGAAGGAAATCATGGAATCTAAGTATTCTAGAAGAGAATCCACTTGTGGACTCTTTCTAGGCTGAAAAGTCGTTTTTTGACAAAAAAGTTGGAAATGCAGCTTTGGACTCTGTCTAGGCTGAAAAGTCGTTTTTTGACAAAAAAGTTGGAAACGCAGTTTTGGACTCTGTCTAGGCTGAAAAGTCGTACGGTACAATCTGTTCTATCACTCAGACATATTCAGAGTGACAGTCAGGTAACTACACATTGCATGTTCCGCAGACAACCAAAAGTTACCGAGTCCAACGTGGCTCAGGACTCTCTGATAATATATATATATATATATATATATATATATATAATATGTTTTGACTCTCATGTCTGTTGGGTGGACACACTGTGCGCGAGCCCGAGTTGGCCTCAACCATGAGGCTCCCCGATTCCGATGTGGCTCACCCTTTCCTAATGAAAGTTATCGAGTCCACGGTGGCTCAGGACTTTCTGATAATACGAGTCAGCAACCTGTACTTTGTACCCGTCATGTCGGTCTGGAGGTGTGTGAGCTGCATGGCTTTATTTTCACTAATATGTTTTGACTTTGGTCTGTGTTGGGTGGACACACTGTGCTCGAGCCTGAGTTGGCCACAACCATGAGGCTCCCTGAGTCCACGGTGGCTCACTCTCCCCTGATGGAACTTACAGTGTCCACGGTGGCTCAAGACTCTCTGATAATACGAGTCAGGAACCTGTACTTTGTACCCGTCAGGGTCCACAGCCAGGGGAAGCAATGTGTCAGAGTTCCGTGCACAAATGTGTGAGTTTCCGTGCATGCCATACCGTTTTCCAACAGCAGGCTTCGCTATCGGTCATTAAGGCAGTAAAAAATGATGGAAGCATCAGGTATTCATATATCATGAAACGTTAGTGTTCATAATATATCATGCAATTGTATGTATGTTTTTCTGAGATAGGTTTGCAGATAATCAAGTAAACTATGTATTTCCAAGAAAATCCACTTTTGGCACCTTCCCAGCCTGTACACGTCTTTTCGAGCATAGAAGGTGAAAATGCATCTTAAGTCAATAAAGTGATGAAAGCATCAGGTATTCATAATATATCATGAAACGTTTGTGTTCATAACATATCATGCTTAAAGGTGCTGGACAAAATAAATGTAACTGAAGAAGTCAGATATGCATGTTTTTCTGAGCTACGTTATTGCTGATAATCAAGTAAACTATGTATTTCCAAGAAAATCCACTTTTGGCACCTTCCCAGGCTGTACACGTCTTTTCTAGCATAAAAGGTGGAAATGCATTTTATGTCAATAAAGTGATGAAAGCATCAGGCATTCATAATTATGATGAAACGTTTGTATTCATAATATATCATGCAATTGTATGTATGTTTTTCTGCTGATAATCAAGTAAACTATGTATTTCCAAGAAAATCCACTTTTGGCACGTCTTTTCGAGCATAAAAGGTGCATCTTGATGTTGGTGTAAAACATGAGTGTATCTGTGATTCAAATGAAGACAAAGAGCTCACTCAGGTTTTTGTAATCTTCATTTATTGGTGGCGTGGTGCTTCAGGGACGCAGAGCAGCTACCAGCAACTCCCACAGCAGGAAACTGAGCTTTTTTTCCCCAGGAATACAAATATATTAAACAGAACTTCTCAAAAAAAAAAGAAAAAAAAGAACAAAAAAAAAAAGTATGTTTTAGCGTATGTTTTTTTTGTTTAAAACATCAAAGTGTCTACTTTTTTCCTTCTGAAGCTCAAATGCCAACTCAAAACCTACATTGTCTCTTAGCTTAATAATAAATGCTTCAAATAACTCCAGGTTGTTGTATTACAGATGAATATTTAAACAAGATCATTAATTTTCTCTTGGTGCTTCAACACAGAGATCACGTACCAGGGCCCTGTTATTGAGGACCACAACGTTCTCACAACGTGCTTGGTGTTTTCGTTAGAAATTTACATTTAGAGGTTTCAGTTGAGAGCGTTTGTTCTCATCTGTGTCGATGCGAGCGGGAAGCCAGATTCAAGCAGCAGCTTCAAGAGACTTTTAGCTTGTAGGGCAATAAAACAACCTGAGAAACGTTCATTCAGTCAAGCTGTCACAACAAGCTGAGGGAGGGAAAGACAGAGGGATTTATAGGAGGGATATTGATATTATCAACAGTCAAATTGTATAATAATTGTGTAATGTATTTTTTGTTTCTGTCTGGCTGCAAATACAGAGAATGGTCTACACATTTGATTTAGACTCTTTAGACTATGAAAGAGATGACAACATGCAGAATGATGAAGGACAGGGGAGGCGAGAGAAGAAAAAACATAAGTATATGAAGTGAAAGTTTAAGATGTGAACAACAAATATAAAAGGTGACAAACGATGACAAAGACACAGGGGTGGTGGAGAAATCCATCCTAGTTTTTTTTATAGTTAAGGTAACTTTACCATTTATATATTTTTTTTAACCTTTTGTGACTGTAAAAAATATAATTAATAACATAGTAGCAGCACGTTTTGTATTTTTTTTGTTGAACTTTTTTTGGGCTCTGTTTTTCCTGTTGCAGGGGATGATGGGAACTGACCTCAGGTCACGCTTGGGTTGTTTGCACTGAAACCAAAACTCCCTCAACAACTGAAATCATCCGTTACCTGCTTCATTGCTGTTTCTTGTCACCAGAAGCAGCGGCGTAAAAGCCACTGCGGCAACTCTGATGGGCAACATTTCCTCAGGAGCTGCCTTTTCATTGCTCCTTTTTCTTTAATGCAAATGGAAACAGTAACTAAAATCTCTCTTCAATGTTGCCTATTGCTGAGCGAGTTGTCATCTCTGATTGAGGAGTTTCATTTGAAAGTGACAGATGATGTCAGTGTGAAGGTGGTTTTGGTAAAACAGGCTCCCGATTGGCCTCTAGGAGGCACTGACTGGCTGCAGAGGCGGGCAGGGGGAAGAGCTGCCTTCCTGTCGGGTCAACAGGACACTGCAGACACCCAGACCTCCTCCTTCTCCTCCTGTTGTCATCGCCCCCTTCGAAGGCGTTGTCCCCTCGTGGACGGCGGCGGTAACGTCTTCGTTGTAGAGCCGTTTGATGCAATCGTAGAAGTCGTCCACCTCCATCTCCTCCACCTGAACACACAGAGAGACCTGTATTGACTGTGTACAGGGCTTTCATTAGCAGTCCCTCTCCCAATTTCATGACTAATCAGTTAATTGTTTGATAAAAATACCGGTCACAACTAAGACGACCAGCAAACATTTACATTTAACCCTAGATCACTAACGTCGGGTGATTTTCACCCGAGCAATTGTGTTTACGTTATTTTCATTGTGTTGCTTTTGTCTGAGTTCCGTGGGTCCTTCTGTAGCTTCAGGCTTCTCACAGACATTATTGAAGGTGGGCGTGTCTCTCTGCTCCGATCACTGTTTTTTTCAGCAGGGACGTGTTCGGGTGATTTTCACCCGACGTTAGTATCACTAACGAGGGTAAAATATTTTCGGGTGGATTTCACCCGACGTTAGTGTAACTTATTATTTTCCCGCCGTCCCCATTTCATGCAGAGCTAACATCCTGTCACAGGCTTGGTGACTCCCTTCTCAACAAGTGAGTAAAAGATTGCTTCGTTTATGTTGGCAATCATTAGCTGCGCCGATTTCCTCCTTGATACCAGAGCTTAACTAAGTCTCAGTCAGAGAAGAAAAATATGTCCAGAAAACGTCATAATTATTCCAGAGAAATGAATAGTCTACACATCCTGATCTCCCTGACACACGTCCTGCTGTCTTCTACACAAGTCCTGCGGTTACATTTGCACTTATTTAGGTCATTTCCAAGGGAATTCATATGGTAAAAAAAAACATATTTTATAATTTTTCCCCTCTCAAAAAAAGTTGTCAGTGATGCAGGGAGACTGTGCCTTTACCAGACAATGCTCATATGTCCCAGGAACGGGTGGGCCGAAGAACAAGTTCCTACCTCTATTATTATTATTTTTATAAATTTTTCATTAACGATTCCCTCATTTTTTAGCCTTTTTTTAGCGTCCCCCCATGATACCTGTTTTTCATTTTTTGAGAAGTTATATAGGATAAAATTAAAGAAGAGTACTTTACAATACAATGACTTGTATTGTTGTATTTTAATATATTTTGTTGAGAAGTATTTTTTAATCAGGTAAATTATATCGGGTGAAAATCACCCGACGTTAGTGATAGTGTGACTATTTATAACGTTAGTGTTCTAGGGTTAAGGAGCAAGAAACAGTACACACTACGAAATGTAATATTCGTAGTGTGTGTGAGAGAGAGAGAGAGAGAGAGAGAGAGAGAGAGAGAGAGAGAGAGAGAGAGAGAGAGAGAGAGTTACCTTGCGCTTGGCAGATGCCTTGCAGCGCAGTGTGACCTTAAGATGGCGGAGGTGTTTGGGTGGAGGGACTAAAACTGGGATGCTGGTGTTGTTGTTGGTAGAGGAGGAAGAAGAGGAGCTCCAGGGTTGCTGGCTCCCCTCCTCCCCACCAACAGCGGTCTTCAGCTGGGTAGCGGTGGAGGTGACGAGGGCGTGGTCCCTGGAAGACTCGGTGGTGAAGGCGATGATCCCTGATGGGAACAAAAGTTGCATCCTTATTGTTATTCAAATGTTTATTTTGTTTGTTCGTCATTGCGCAGGGAAAAGAGGTGCTTGGGCTAAACCTACATACGCTGCAGTGAATCGCTCAATTTTGGCATTTTCCTTGTTTTCAGGCGTTGTATTCTAACGAACTTCTCCTAGAGATTAAACACGATTGATTTCTCATTCGGGCAATATGATGTCGAGACCTTTGCAGGGAAAAGTTATCAAAGGATTAAAAAAAAATTCGAACTATGTGATCCCTCTCAAAATACGTCGGAAGAGACTTAAGACATTGGTAATGCATCACCTTGAAGATTGTAAGGATCCGTTGAACGGCGTCGCGCCGGAGCATCGCGGAAGTTTGATCCTTCGTCATGAATGAATAAACCGATGTAACTCAACTCCACATAAAAAGATCCTTTCCAGGTTTCACATGTTTGATGAGACTCCAGGCCTGAAGACATGTGCAGTCTAATTTTGAATTAGAGTCATAGCGCCACCTAATGGCAACAGAAAGTAAAAGTTGATATACTTTGTCTTGCTTCTCTTAGTCAATCAGATCGACATCCAGATAGACAACTTCTACACAAACATCAGACTTTCATGATGCCAGCCCCCAAAGCTTTTGATGTTTTGTGTAACGCTGTTGCCGTGGCGACCCATCCTTCGCGGTCAACAACGAAGGTACTTTTGAGGGACTAAGCATGATCGAAACGTAACTAAACTTGACACACATTTAAAAGGCAAAGTTACCCGATATGATTTGCACGCTTCAAAATGGCACACTGGCTCGATAGCGCCCCCTACAAATATTCATTTAAGCAGCCCCAGCGCTACGGTTGACCTACATCAGGGGTGCCCAATAGGTTCGATCGCGATCGACCAGTAGATCGCGGCCGTAGTGCGGGTAGATCGCAAGCCATTAAAAAAAAAAAAAAAAAAAAAAAAAACTGGCTCTTCTCGAACGAACCTATTATTGTCAATCACCACGGGCGCTGCGCCCGCAATGGTTGGCAGCTTGAATGGATTTATTACCAAGTACAGGGAGGACGATGTTTTCCCTGACTTCCTTAATTACTACTGCATAATACACCAACAAGCATTATGCGCTAAATTGCTAAACATGAAAGAGATCATGATGTGGCAACAAAGATCGCCTGTTCTGTTGGAGCGAGAGCTCTTCAAAGACGGCTGTTCCGCGCGCATCAGGAGAAGGCCGACTGTATAATAATATTATAAAAATATAACAAGTCCAAACATCATTCCATCATGACTGATGACCATTTGGTCTGCCTGAGGCTGGCTACCAGCAGCTACTGTCCGGACTATGCAACCCTGCTGGTTCCATTCAGTGAAGTCATCAGAGTAAAATGTAATGACCAAAACTGTACAGAATTGTATTGCGTCATAAGGGTTCATACAGTTATGCAAGGTACGCCAATACTGTAAATATAAAGTATATGAGGTATATATATATATATATATATTTTTTTCTTCTTCTACACACTCAAAACCCGGTGCCTACATTACCCACCATGCAACTAGTTACGGCTAATGCGAGGGTTCGTCACACATGCAGACGGGACACCCGTCAACAGACGGAGGGGGTACAAACGGCGCGCAGTTCCCCTTTTGAACGTACCCAGTGGGCAGCAGGGCAGAGCGGGGTCCTGGGCTGAAGGCTGCAGGTGGGTCTGGCTCTGGAGGGGTTGATAGATGTAGACAGTGTTTGGAGGCAGGGAAGCCCTCAGTGTGGAAAGACAACGTGCCACCAGCTCTCGACTCCGAATCAACTCGGAGCTGTTGATCTAAGAGGGAAGGAGGAGGAGAGAAGGAGTAAGAATGTCCACCTGCTAAAATGTTCCCGTCAATTCTCATCGAGCAACATCACTTCGAGCAACATCACTTCGCTGAATGAAGGTGGAAGGCATCTTCAAGAACAGGAATAAAGACTTGAACCACAATCACTCATATGTGGCTTACTGTTGATCACATACTTGCATAATTTGGCCGGTCAAAGTAAACGACAAAAGCTGGATACATTTAAATTGCAATACAAATATGCAGCAAACTCAGTTCATCCTTTTTTACCAACATATTTATACGTTAATATATATTAATGTATAAATATACCGAATATACTTTATATTTACAATATTGGCATACCTTGCATAACTGCATGAACCCTTATGACACAATACAATTCTGTACATTTTTGGTCATTACATTTTACTCTGATGAGTTCACTGAATGGAACCAGCAGGGTTTTACAGTCCGGACAGTAGGTGCTGCTAGCCCGCCTCAGGCAGACCAAATGGTCATCAGTCATGGTGGAACGGTGTTGGACTTAATATTTTTCATGTGGGAAAAGGCTGACTCGCATAAATAAACTCTGACAGACACTTGTCAAGCTGCTCAGTCAAGTTGCGCACACGCCTTCCGTTGCGTCTCCAGCTCAGACGCCAGGTTTTGAAAGTTCCTCAAATCATGGCGCTGCAGCTTTGAGGACATATGTTGCATTTTCCGTTCGAAAGCATTAACTGAGCTGATCATATCAACCACGGTTTTGTCTTTCCCTTGCAGCTCTAAATTAAGCTCATTCAACAGATCGGTTAAAAATGCCAGGTCTAACAGCCACTGATCGGCACTTAGTTGGTTGTATTCTGCATGTTTAACAACATGGAGAAACTCCTTTATCTCCGGACAGAGCTCTATAAGCCATCTCACATCAGTGTGTAGAACAGACGTCTTTGAAGAGCTCTCGCTCGAATAGGCGATCTTCGTTTCCATGATCTCTTTCATGTTTAGCATTGTAGCGCATAATGCTTGTTGGTGTATTATGCAGTGGTAAATAAGGAAGTCGGGGAAAACATCGTCCTCCCTGCACTTGGCAGACCATTGCGGGCGCAGCGTCCGTGGTGATTAACATTAATTTGCACACTGGGAGCTGGGTTTTGTAAATAAAGGTATTTTTTTTTTTTTTTAAATGGCACGCGATCTACCTCTGCGATCGACCGGTATTGGGCACCCCTGAACTAAAAACAACAGAACTCCACAAGTCTTTGTGTTGAATATGTGTCAGGTCAATAAACAGGTTTATAGGTTTACTGATAACGTCTGCATGCTGAACTTTTTTTGTATCCTCCTGCTAAGTTTCCAACATCTGCTCTACAGCAGCGCCACCCTGAGGGTAAACACGCTACTGTATTGTACAAAAGACAGGAACAATGAGCCTCAGGTCAAAACGTAGAAGCACAACCTACTGCATTTTTATTATATTAAAATATATATTAAAAAGCTATGAGGGCAAACAGCGAGAGGGGGAGGATTTTAACCAGGAACCAGTAGATAAAGTATCTCCGGATGTTGATCTGTTTTGACGAACTAAGTTAAACTCGTCAGGAACTTTCTCTGGTTTTTCACAGGAGCTTCCGGCTGCTTATTTGTTTTGGTCACATGATCTGACTCTGAGCATTCAGACCTTCTGATTGAGTCTGTCAGTCTGGTACCTGTGCCTTCCTCAGCAGGTCAATGGTAAGAACCAGCCAGTCAGGGCAGCAGGTCTCCAGCTCCAGGGTGATGAGGGCCAAGGCCAGCATGGATCCTCTGAGCTACAGGAGCACAGAAGGGACCAACTTGATCAGTGCTTGAAAGACAGAATGTGCTTTAACTGGACAAGTACAGAGGAGACGGGATTATCAATGGTGTTAAATCAAAAGAGTGTGAACCTGGATGAGCGTGTGGTCGGCCAGACAGTGGTAGAGTCTCCGTGTGAGCAGGGTGAGGTGCTGAGAGCGGTTCAGTCCCAACATGGAGTCCACAAACCCGGAACGGCACAACACCATCGCATGGAACTATGGGAGAGGAGGACAAGTTAAAACCTTTGTTGGCTGGGTTAAAACAACCTTGGTTGGAAGAGTTCAAACCTTTGTTGGCTGGTAAAGAATTTAAAGTTATGCAAATCAAGTGCATTTTAAAAAGGAATACCAGTTTAGTTCCATTAGTTATACAATTTCAAATTAAAACAAGATTATTTTTACACAATACAGTACCTTATGTCAGTACTTATGATACTGGCTTGGTAGGGGTGGGCAAGATATTGAATACACTATGTATCGTGTTTTTTTCTACGTGGGGTTCAGTAAACGACTATATGGCAAACATCAAGTACAAGTTGGACAAACGCATGAGACTCGCTTTGGTGTTACCCTTCTTTTCAATTTATTTTGTATAGTGCCAAATCACAGTACAGGCTTCACAACCTGTACAGGATACAACATTCCTCTGTCCCAGGACCCTCACATCGAAACATTCAATAAGTCCAGTTTCACTTCGAAATAATGGCAGACCACAATCAGAGTGACACTCAGACAATACCACAATGTGATGTGGAATTTCAAAATAAAAACCTTCTAAAATAAATTCAGACTAGTTTACTAGAATGATCACTCTGGTATGATCAAATGCATCAGGGGGTCAAATCAAACTGTTATGTTATTTTAGAGAAAATATAATTATTGCAGCATAACCTTAAAATGTTGAGATTCTATTTATAAACCACCTCCCAGCGATGGCATTAAGGGTTAAAATGTGGTAACATCTACAGGTTGTAAGAACAAACCGGAGTTGAATAAATTCATTGAAACATTATTATATGGAAAAACTGATTAAAGTAAAATAAAGTAAAGGAGCCACACTAACTGACTGAAACCAAATCATTGTTTTCGTCAAAAGTCTCGTCTTTAAAGAGAGCATCGACGGCTTCAGTTGCCCGTCTGAAAGTGCTGTCTGAAGGCGAGGTGGAAATATTCTAAATATGAACATGAACTGATATTGATTCTGTTGAAAAAACGTCCCCAGAAGCACATCGTTTTGCTCCTGTGCTACTTCTCCTGTCGCCATCTAACTGGAGGTAAACCACCCTTCAAAAACAATCGGAATGATCCCTTTAAAGCTCCGATCGTGTCAGAAACAGTGAAGTGAGACGGACGTACGATGTGCAGGAAGTCCAGCGCCGTGGCGGTGTGCAGATCCCAGTTCAGTTTGTCCAGGATGATCCTCTCCATCCTCAGGATTTCTGACGGAGAACAGCCACAGCTGCTGGAGGAAGCCATCTCTTTCAGAGAGGGCACACGCTGAGAGCGCACACACACACAGTTACCTGAACTGTCTGTTACCTGAATCTGTGCATATTGAATTCTGACACGCGTATAAGGATCTCAGTGTGTGTCACTGTAGTGTGTCTATATATGTGTATATGTACACAAATACACATCTATATATGTATTGTGTGTGTGTCTATATATATATATATATGTGTATTTTGTGTGTGTGTGTGTGTGTGTATTCGTGTATCGTGTGTGTGTTCACCTCATCCTCCTCACAGGTCTTAGCAGCCAGGAAGAAGCAGGCGATGGCAATGCAGCGCAGGTACTTTGGACGGGCCTGAAGACAAACAACCATCGGTCAGTGAATCACAACATGCTCATCGCACTCTCTCTCTCACACACACACACACACACACACACACACACACACACACACACACACACACACACACACACACACACACACACACACACACACACACACACACACTTCACAAACCGGCTGGCTTCAGAACAGTACATCAAGATTTCACCAGATTGTAACGTCAGCAGCACTGATATTATATCAACACCACTGTTTGATAATAACACCAACGGGCGGGCGGGCACACAGTTAAACTTCTATTCTTTTCTTGTCTTATATTCAGGGCTCAGACTAACATTTCCACTGGTAGAACAGCATGATATTTATCAGTGGTGGAAAGTAACTCAATTACTCTACTTAAGTAGAATTCTGATGCTACTTTCTACTCCACTACATTTCAGAGTGAAATATTGGACTTGTACTTGTGCGCGTGTGAATCAAATATATGTATAAACTCGTCGTTGTGCCAGTGCTCTCCCACGTTTTTAAAAAGTCACTTAACATCTGAAAATCCTTGAGAGCGCACCGCGTGTAATGCTCATCAGCGGCTGGTGGTATTTCTTTACCTTGATGGGAACGAGGAAACGGTCCAGAATGCTGACAGCCAACACCAGGGTCTCTGGGTACAGCTGCAGTCTGCTGTGGAGCTCTGTCAGCCAGCGCACGGCCTCATCCCGCTGGACGGGGGAAACGTCTGTATCCTGCAGCAGACGTGAACAAGCGTGGCATTAGCGTTTGTACGGACCACCGACACATATCTCTTCTCAATAATAAAATTAAATGTTTTTCAGGACAACAAAGTAAGTACATCCCGTCTCTGTCTGTCTGGAGAAGTGTTCATCAGATCTACTTCACACCTAGCTGGTATATTGCTGACGACCTAACAGTGTGCAGTGTTGAAATGGGCACAAGTGGGACACGCGGCACATGCAATATTAATAAGCCTTGAATAAACAAGCGATAAGGGCTCTATGATTCAGAGGGGGGCGGGGCTTCAAGAGTCAAGCATTTGGTGCCCAGAAGGGACATGACAGCAAGACGAATATTGACATACTTTGCTTTTTGTAAACACAGACGTTATAGCCACTGACAAATTCAACATTCAAAGCAATCCTTCATCATTGTATAGCGGATTTGTCTCAGAAGTTAAATGATTGGTTCAGTAGGTGGAATATCTGTACTGGCAAAAGGGGTCAAAGGGTCAGAAGGTAATCTATCCCGTTAGCCACCTCACGTGCAACCTCTCAGCTGTCGTGAAACAACGGGCCTCCTTTCGGCCCGTTTCCACTGCTGGACGGCGATGACAAAAGCTGCCAAAATGGCACACTGTCCTTTCCTACTGCTGGCACCAGCCGGTGCCAGCAGGTTGATCGGCTGCTGCCAAGACGGGCCTCTACCACCCTCTGGCCACAAACCGGTTCAGCTGCCTCCAGAGTGGAGGCTTTTGAACGTGGCCAAATTGGACTCGACTCATTCTCCTCCCCTTCCGTTATCGGTTTACCTATTTCCCTAGTTTGGTAGTACACCGATACAGGCAAACGTTATCATGAGAGCTTCCGCATTTGACAATTGCATTTACAGTATTTTTATTTATTTATTTAACGCTCTCTGTTGCTAATGGCTCCAGAACCATCTGCTGAGACCCAAGGCATTTTGGGGCAGGTGAGTATGTACAGTAAACTCACCGTCTCGTACTCAGACATTCTGGCTAATCTAGTAAACATACAGGCGTTTCTCACGTATAAAAAAATTCACTGACTTGTGAACATCAAGTCAGTGTGCGATTACACTGGACTTTGTTTAGTTTATCAGTGAATTGATCAACATTGAAAAACAACAAAAGCTAATACTTTGACGGAGAACAGAGGTTTCCTTTCTCAGCTGCCCTATGGACGTGAAGCTGCTGCAATGACTCAGCAGCAACAGACCTGGTTTAACAGTCAGAGATTACCAGATAATTCCATATTTCTTGATTAGCGACACCTTGAGATCAGATGGGAATATATAAACAAAAGTGCAGGTGGCTACAGCAGTGTCACAAAACAGAATGGAAAAAAGAAAAAAAAGCACACAATAAAAAAACTGAGTTAAAAAAAAACACAAGCGAAGACAGTAAAAAAAAAAAAAAGCTCATTAAAAAAGGTCAAACATTAACATTTATTTGTTTGTTTGTTTTACTATGGTCTTGGTTTTCCATTGGCGTGACTGGTTTGGGTTCTCACGTAAAAGATTAGTGACGAGGGCTAAAGTCCATCTCTTTAGCTGAGTTAGCATGATTAGCTTGACGAGATGAGGCTACAATCGTGACTTCAATTGCTAGCTCCCCGAAAGTGAAACAATTTTTTATTTTTTTACTATTATAAGTCGTCATAACATCCATAATTAGACTTTCAAAGGGTCGTAGCTGGTGTTCTATCAAATGTTTTGATCACCGGACCCTTTACTGATTATTTGAGCTGCCTGGAAACATCTGACTGTGACATGGCGCGCCATGGACAGAAATATTCACAAACATTTAAGACTGCATAACTGCTCATTCCATACACAGTGAGCAGTTATGGAGTCTTAAATTGTTAAAAATCGTTTTATGACAGAGTTGCTTGAGTCAAACAGTGTAGATGCAGCTTTTTTTTGTCAATGTTCATAATGTATTGTGCAAGTCGATCCATGATCTGTTAATGAATGGAGGCACCGAGAGGGAACTCCTAACCTGTGGGGAGGGCTTCTTTGGCACGTAGTCCTTCCACATCTTGGCTTCCCTAGAGGCGGCCTTTTCCAGAAGAAAAGACAGCCTCTGGCGTCCCCAGGGTACGAAGAACTTCATTCTCTCCCCTGGTTGAGCCTACCTCCCCACTGGATACAGCTACCTGCACGGTGACAGGGCACATCGTCACACACTCCATACATCTTTACATCACGCTCACCCTTAAAACATAAGGCAGTATCATGAAGTCTGCGTCCCCTCGCCACAGTAGAATATTATACTAACAAGTCGTGCCTAGCTAGCCAGAGAGGAACGCTTCTTTTTTTTTTTATTATCATGCAGATTGTTATATGACTTTTTTTTTTAGGTTTGAGTAGATCAAATTACTCAGTGACTCACAAGAAACAAGCAAATGGAGCAAAATAAATGATAAAAAGATAAATAAATAAAGTTTGGGGTATGTTGATGTTTTGTCTTTCCTTCAAAGATGACTATTTTAGAGCCCAAAAGAGTCTAACCCAGACACTAAATGTATTATTTACATTTGTAATACTTTCGGCCCCAAATGATCACCAATAATTACTTGTGTTTAGTCAAAGTCCCCACAGTGTTACATGCCAGGGAAGAATACTGTTGCAACTACGCAGTTTTTTTTTTTGCACTTTACACAGAGACAGGAACTTATTCATTTTAAAATCTGCACTTTTTCATGCTAAGCTTCCAATTCATTTTACCAATGACTGGTGATTCCTTCTATTCTTATTCAACTGTTGTTAAGAGGGATCTTGTTCTCTTTCTGCCCTTTCAATTGTCAGTCTGGTCTAACCGTTGTACAGCGTTTTGGTCTTCATGTACAAAACAACTTTTTTTACAAAACACTTTCATACAAAATAACATATTGGTGAAAAGGACTTTTTACAACCTCAAACCTTTTTACAACCTCAAATACAGAGCAGTCCAGAGTGGAACAAGGCTGTAGTGGATCAAGCTTTAGTGGCGGGTGACCAAGGTTTTGAACGGCAGAGTATACATATTAGAAACAAGCAAACAGAGCAAAATAAGGGGTACAAAATTAATTAATATATATATATATATATATATATATATATATATATATATCACATTTCATTTTTTTCAAATGAGAGGTTTTGTTAATACTTTACTACACCCGTATAAACCTATTAGGTCATTATTTTTGCAAACACTGGATTTTAATATGATTTTTGCACCAGTGTGATGAAGTTCTGAGATTAGCCAGATGTTTCATTTGGAATACGACCCCTGAAAAAAACATCCCTGCCAATGTATCACGTCCAGATACATATAGTGGGATGCAAAGTTGCATGGTATACTAAGATATTGGAAGTGTGCCAAGAGAAAAAAGCATGAACTTCTGTTATTTTACCCCAGCTTCGCGATGGATGTTCAGGAGGTTAAAGGGACAAACGGAGCAGGCAGAGGTGACCGAGGACACTCTCAGAGGAAAGACCGGTGTCACGTTTTGAATATGCAACCGGAGTAAAGTCACCATTACCCACGAGCACACCCTTTGTGTCCGCATGAACGGTAAAGTTACATTAAAGCCAGCGGACAAACCTCTACAGAGCTTGGACTCCAGATTGCGTTGGCTGTAACGTCAATCAAATCGGTCACCGTCTAAAGAGTGACACAAGTGAATCGGGCTACTTCCCATCTCTCACTCGGGAACTAACTAGTTACCTTGAATCTCCCTCCGGGAGTTCCCACTCTTTCGGAAAGCACCGGGCCTCCTGGAGCAGGTGCATTACCGAGCATATCCTTCCAGTATCAAACTGAATACGACTACTCCCTGGGACGGAGCTATTTTGACAGGCTAACGTCTCTCTGGCGTCGCGAGCAACTCGCTAGCTGGCGTGACGTCGCGCACAAATTCAGTCGTGACTCGCAAATAAACGTTGAGAACGTTAGTCGGTAACGTCGCCCTCGGACGGTGGCATTTGATAGGAGTTAGGGCGCGTTTACGGCGACAACCGCGTTAACTATACAACAAGGGACATTTAAATGGCCGACTCGGACCCAGCAAGTAGACGGAGCCCAAAGCCTTACCTCCCCTGCGAAGCGGAGAACACCACAGTTGGATTTCATCCGGTCCACTCAGTTCGAGGATAAATATGGGGGTGAAATCGGGGACCCGTTCTTCGGTTTAGTCCTCCATCCTGGCGTTCATGGTGTTACGTATTAGGGTAAAGGGGTTGTTGTAAAAAATATATATATAAAAATAAAAGAACGGAATAGACTGATGCGTCTACTTCCGAGGAGGGGACTCGGGGGAAGAGGACTCAGCCAGTCTCCGCCCACAGGCGAACGGGAAACGTTACTCTTTCTGGAATATTGATTGACATTATAATACAAAATATCTATAAGTATTTTTGAATGGTCCTCAATTGTGAGTTTATAGTACCTCAAAATATATTCGATGGCATAACTTTTAAACTCCCCAAAGTTACTTAGCAGTTTAGCAGGAATCCATATGCATTACACAGACACACACATACATGCCTGGCGTACATTATCTTATAGCTGTTGAAGACAATTATTAAAAACACAGTCGAACAAATGAACTACCTAATGCTTAAGATTGCGTCAGGACTGTGCCGCAATGAGCCAATCACAGTATTTCAATTTTGGGCGGACTATTTGAACGCACCAAACTGCTGCTTGCTGATTGGTTCAGGGAAACATCAATTGGGAGGGGGATTTGGAGGCTCGTGTAATAGAAAAGCTGCATTTAGATTCCAGTGGCGTTTATCGGTGAGTTAAAGATTGTCGATCGATCTCAAGTGCAAACCTCTGGTCGGAAATGTAAGGAATTAAGTCAAAACGACAACAAAACATAAAGTTGATGCGTTATGCATTCTGGTAAATCCTAAAGGAGCTGGTATCTATTATTTAACTGAAGCCTTTTGATTGGTACGTGCCGCGTGACGTCAGTAGGTGGGCGTGAGCGTTGTGAACGTCAACAAAAGAGAGGACAAGAGAAAGGAGAGAGAAGAGAAGGACCGTGCGGTACAGCGGAAGACAACAGATATGTGGCTTTAACCGGCAATAGCAGGTAGGGTACAATTTTAAACACACTCTTTGTTGAAATTATAGTCAACACACAGAGAACGCAAACTAACGTTATATGTGCCTTTTTCTATCCAACGTTAACTCGAAGAGAGGAGAGAAGGAAGCGAGCGAATGAAATGCAACAACGGGACCTCCATTTAGCTAACTTAGCTAAGTTAGTTATATTATCAACGAACAAACCGTTGTTAAATATTAATTACACGTCTGGTTTTCTTCTGCAAAAATATATATATACACACACCCTTTCGCACAATTTTGACAACTCGTACAGAACGTTTTAAAAGGCGCCGTTGTCCATTTGCAATATCTGTAAATATATGGTCTCATTTAACGCTCCAGCAAGGGTTTACTTTTCCTTGACGCGCTCGCGGCGTAAATATCAAATTAGCTATTTTACATTCAATACATTCGCGGAGGATTTCCTTCCTGCAGAGGAATATGATTTTTCCCCCCTGCTGGTCTGTTGTTGTTGGTGGTGTCCCCCGTCCACAGCAGAGTTTTTGAACGCTATCAACACTATAATCGACTAATAACCAACACAAGAACATCATTTAAGCGCTGAAGTACATTTACACCGCGTTTTAATCTAGAAAAATATTTTTATTTCGAACAGTGTAGTTTGATACAGACGTACGGTACCAGGAATGAACCACAGAGCCCCTCCCCCGCTCCTTTCAGAGGATTTTAAAACTGTAGCTAGCTGCGGGGAACGTTGGCCTCCTCGGTGATCACCAACTACAACGACGAAAAGGGGTCTCTAGCCGACATTTAATGGGGGGGAGGGGGGCGTGTGTTTTTAGGGTTTGTGTCGGTCAGAACCTTGGAAAAGCGGTCAGAGGACCGAGAAGGCGTCTACCAGAGGAAATGGTGACACTGAAGCTCAGCTGAGGGAAGTGGGCTGGGCTGACCCCCCCCAGTGCCGAGAGCACGTATCAACAATACACAGCATAGTAAAAACACAACAAGAGATAGATGACTGAATATATATATATATATATATATATATATATATATATATATATATATATATATATATATATATATATATATATATATATATATATATATGGGTTTTTTTACCAAACATGGTTACATAATTAACAAATTTCCGCCCAGTGATGATTAAAGTATACATCTATTTATCTATCTAATTACATTATAGCAGATGCCCAGAATACATTTGTATTTGTTAAACAGGCCTTTTCTTCTGATTCACTTGAAAGATTGATAATTCTGGATTACAGTTTTTTGTGGATTGTATTTTGAACTGTTCAGATAACTTGAATACGCGAGTCATATTTTGGAGCTGACCCTGGGTGCTTTTCCTGTTTTGCAGTGAAGATACTGTAGTCAAAAAACAAACAAGGGATCACTTCCTCCTGGGCCAGCCCCAAACATGGACGCCTACAAGCTGATGAAGGAGCTGCGGGTGAATTCTGAGCAGGAGGCTTATTATCGCCCCAAAGAGACGGGGCTGAGGCTCATCGAATCCACAACAGAGGTGAGAATATTTGGGGGTGTGGATTCCATAGTAGTTGGTAAATCTTCTTCTGGACATTAAACCTATTGGAAGTTCAGATAATCCTCTTCAAGACCTTTCTGCCAAAATGTAAGTAAGCACCACAGTGTGTGGCAGACGAAGCAGGTTAATCAACAATGCGTCTTTTTGTTTTTCAGGACGACAGTCGGATCTCGGCCAAGGGCAGAAATGCCAAAGTGGAGGACCTGTGGAGTTTGACCAGCTTCTTTGGCTACAGCACGCAGACCTTTGTCCTGGCCGTTAACCTGCTGGACAGATTCCTGGCCATGATCAGGGTATGAGAAGCTCTCCTTCTCCCTTAGGACTCTTTAGCTTTTAACAGCACCTGTTGACACAATTGCAACAATGCAGTGTCCTTTTTTAACAACAGATGTAGGAGTTAACACGTTACAAAGATTCATTTGTATATGTGTACTAAAATCTTTCCAGAAATGAAGTACAGGATTTGTTTAAAACAAAGCAATCTCTCATTAGTCTTTTATTATGTTAAAAAAATCAACTACCTCCTACCTGTTTAATCAGTTCGTTGCTGATACGGAACAATAAATCAAATGCAGCAAGTTCAATTATTTTGTTGCTGATCTTAATAAGTAAATGGTTAAGGTAACCAGGTCCAGCTCACTGATAGAAATCTGTTACTCAAACTGTCTCCTACCCACGTGCCCGTCCACCTCAGGTCCAGCCGAAGCACCTGACCTGCGTCAGCGTCAGCTGCCTCCACATGGCGGCCAAAGTGACAGAGGAGGAGTGCGACCTGGTGCCCGCCGACGAGCTCATCCGCATCGGACAGTGCCGCTTCACCGCGTCTGACCTCTGCCGAATGGAGAAGATAGTCGGCGAGAAGCTCGGCGTCAAGTCCAAAGCCGTCACCCGCCTTAACCTTTCTGCACTTGTACCACCAGATTGCACTTTCCCACTGCACAGGCCGGTGAGACCGCCACTTTCTCTGAATGTCACCCTAAAATGCCGGAGTTCAGATCGGATTTTTCCCATTATTTGATTGGCCAAGCAGCGGTCAAACCAGCGTCGTCTGACTCAAGTGCACTGATAAGATTTGCTGTCTGCTAGCGCTGGCACCGACACCTCACACTTGCATAATCCTGACTCAGTGTATTGTTTTCAATACGCTGCAATGTGGTTCAAAACCCAACACAAGCTTAAATCAAGTTTGTTTTTTTATGATGTTTTCAGTTTCATGAAAGTTAATTCTGTTAGTCTTAGAAACACCGCTAACACGAAAACACACCCTAAAACTGACTGTCTGAACAGGAAAGAGAGTCTGAGCCTGGAGAAGCTGGAAGCTCAACTCAAAGCCTGTCTTTGCCGGATCTCCTTCTCTAAAGCAAAGGTAGGAATTCAGAGTAGAGGGTTAGCGGTCACACAGGATTACAGTAGCTCAGCAGTCTAGCTAAGAAATTAGGTAGACTGCTAAAAAAATTGTCACTATTAGTTTGACAACCGAAACGTCAACACTTCCTTTTCCTTTTTTTGTTTCTCCAGCCGTCCGTCCTAGCCTTGTCTCTCCTGAGGCAGGAGATGGAGGCCGTCCAGTCGGAGGACATGCTGGAAATAGCCTATCACATCCAGAGACACCTAAAGGTAAACATGACTTTATTACACAACAGCTGCAGGGAGGGAAAGCAACACCTGTGGAAACCTAAAGTAATGGGGAAAACCCCCTCCCCCAAAAAATAAATCTTTTCCGCAGCAGCGAATCAATCTTAGAGGAAACGAGACCCCTAATGCTACGCGGCTTATCGCCGTAGCTTTTCTCCATTTAAAAACAGTTACTATTTCTGCCATCCACCATTGAAATAACCACTAGTTCTGCTTTATACTTGTTGTGGAAGTCCCACAAACGTCGGAACATCAAACGCCGTTCATAATATTATCTGTAGGCACATACAGCTCCGACTCCTCCAGGAACTGCGTCTGAATGACTGCCGCTTCAAGCGCTACTTCAGGCGGACCAGCGGCAGTTTGACTCAACAACAGCAGGACGGGCGGTGCTTCTCAACGCTGATTGGCTTTCGCATCTCAGCGTCACTAAATGTGGCAAATTTTTCGCAACGAGTCATTCGCACTGCCCGGTGGAAATTCCCGTGTTTCACAACCATTCACGTCTGTGCTTGCATGCAATCTACTTGCGCAAATAATTCACAACACTTTTGGTGTGAACGCAGCATAAAAGGTTTTATTTCACAGGACTACTAATTTGTATGAAGTAAAATTCACTGCTGGGATCAGCTCCACATTCCCTGGATCAGTTACAAACAGGAAAACTGTAATGTCACTCCACTAACTAGCCTGCAGGCTTATTACTTAGATTCCAGTTTCTGGGTGAATAGAAGGGGAAGTGAACGCATTGCAGAATTGTGTGTAATCATACTCTACTCTGAACAGGAGCAGGCTCTGCTCCACAACATATTTTTGTTTTTTATCGATGGCTGTGTTAATCTAACCTGGTCTTGTGTTGTGACGGCTCGACTCAACGCGTTAAAGGCATTGAGGCTTTAAGGTTCGCAGACTCGGTGGGATTTCTGCCAAATGTTTGATGGGGGTATTTTCAGATGTTTCCATGCTCCATTACCTGAAGGAAAATGGCACATCTTCAGTTTATATACCTGTATTGGGGCATATTTAAATAATTGTACCTAACATTATATTTTACAGTCCTCCCACTTACAAACACTTTAGTTCATGTGCACCAGCGCATCAGGTTTTAGCTGGTTAGATGCAGTTTTAACCTGCTTTTTTTTTTTTTTTTTTACTTTAAATGCACCGATGTCTCAACAGGGCAGAGGGCCAAGCACCCAAACTGAACTGTGTGGCTTGGTTTCAGATTACGGACGGCGAGCTGCTGCTGTGGAGTGAGCGTGTGGCTCCGTGTCTGTCGGACTACGCCTCCCCTGAATGCAGCAAACCCAATCACAGGAAGCTCCAGTGGGTCGTGTCGCGGCGGACTGCCCAGAACCTGCACAGCTACCGCACCGTCCCCGAACTGCCCACCATCCCAGAGGGCTGCCGGGATGAGAGTGAGAGGTCAGAGACCCAAACACACCTGAGTGAATACCAACACTGTCAGAGCATCAAACACACCTGAGGCAATGCTAACACTAATTGATTCAATTTCATTTACGCAGATGTCAGCCTGATATGTGATGTTAAATACCAAACACTCCTAAAACAATAACAGAGGCATTCCAATTTAAAAGGAAACCGACACACCTTGTGTGTCACACACACACACCAATACCCTGATAAACACACTGTAAGAAGTCGATCCCGTAGTCTAAAAGGTAAACCAGACGTCGCTGAGTCACAACAGATTTGTGTGTGTGTGTAAATGTGCACCTGTGAACCACAAAATGTTCGAGTTCCATGCCAAGTTTTTTTAATCTGCTATTCAGTGTTGCGCGCGCACGCACACACACACACACACACACACACACACACACACACACACACACACCGAGAGAGCCCAGCCCATCCGGCTGGCTAAGGGCCTCTCATATCTCCTAGCACTGCATGATGGGGTGTGTGCACGTCTCTGGTTACGTCATGGAAACGTCAGTGTCAGTGGGACACAACCAGAGGGCCTCGCCTTTATGTAACATGGAACTTTTGGAATGCGTGTAGAAAAACAAACTAGAGGAAGCGAAACAGGGAGACTTCCCCCAGCGGACTCCTTCGTCAAACAAAAACCTGCTGACTGTCAAATGTTTTTCAATCCTCCTTTTTTTTTACCGTGGAATTCCACATCTGAACTTTGAGAACTGTAAAACAGACAGACACCGAGTCAGACTTTAACTAGGCATCAGAACATGAGATCAGTTGATGACGGATTGCATCAGTCAGTGTCACCGTTTCTTCACTCAGACAGTACATGGAATGTGCCTCCTGTGACATAAATGTTATCAAGCTCAGGAACTATAGTCAGTATCATTTTCCCGACTAGTTGCATTTCCTTCAACCATCATAAATTATGACTGTCAACTTCAATCTTCAGATTTGTCTTGTTTACACTTTTTTTTTTTTTTTTTTAAATTGTAATTTACTTTAATTTATGGTTTATTTGAAGAAACATACCATATCCACAACATCATAAGTCAAGCATCCATGAAGTTCGACGGTGGACTCGTTAGAGCAGTGGTTCTCAACTGGTATGGCTGCAGGACCCACCATCACCCCTGAATGACAAGCCAAATCCAGGAAAAAAACTTCTCAAATTGATTTAATTAAAAGATAGTGCAGTTTGAACCTGAGATAGTAAAGAATATCACAGTATGCATGACATTTTTTTGTTATATATATATATATATATATATATATATATATATATATATTATATATATATATATATATATATACACACACACACACACACACGGTGTATGTATGTTGTATTATTTTTTTTATATATATATATATAATATAAAAAAATACAACATGCATGCTTCCATGCACAAACATGAAATAAAAGTCCAACTACTGGGAAGTAGTTTAAAAAAGATTCAAATTATGTAACTTTAGCTGCACTATGGAAACATTCAGTGTCTTGAGGAGCAGCTTTAACCACAAACTCATTAAAAAAGATTCAAGTTTACAAAATTTATTTTTCTTCTGATCATCAGTAGGTAAATACTGAAAAGCATGAAGCAGCACTCCCCTTCAACCTGAGGTGTAATTCATACTGGGAGAACTGGGGATGCTTTTTGCTCCTGACAAGAATCTCAAAGTCTGGAGTTATGCTGTGTTAACACTAAAAGCGTTGCAGTAGTAGATTCTTCTCCTTATGTGTGTGTGTGTGTGTGTGTGTCTCTCTCTCTCTCTCTCTCTCTCTCTCTCTCTCTCTCTCTCTCTACAGCGAGGACTCGTCTGAGGACATGAGTTCAGACGAGGAGTCTCTCAGCAGTTCTCTGGGCAGCGACTCCGAAGGGCCCTTCTTCCCTCTTCACCTCCGTCGCCAAGAACACTGCCAACACCTCCACGACTAACGCCTCCCTATCCCCTGCCCTCTAACGTCTTTAATTTATTGTTTAATAAGCTCTGGTGCTGAAAGAAGCTTGCAAAAACCGGCAGCTGAGCAGTCCAATCTCTTCCTGATAGATCTTTAGTTTGTAGACGTGTTGGTGCATGTTGAGATGTCACATTCCAGGATGCAAGATTTTAGGGACGCGCGGTTGCCGCCGATGGACCGTTTGGTCGACGCGGTGCGGCTCCCAGCTGGCAGACTTCACGTAATCAAAAAGATAATTTGCCAAAACGTATTTATTTCATAGAAGAAATGCTTTTGATAAGAATAAGAATAATCTTATTGGTGTGGTCAGGGATCGAGATGTAAACGTTGAAATCACTAAGTCCTGAACCCTCTACATTTTCTGGATAACAGAGTTGAAAAGTAATAAACGGTTAGTGAGCACATCTGCTCTCACCTTCTGTAGTTGAGTTCCATTTGCACAGTTTTCTTTTTCTTTCATTTATTAAATCTCATGTGAAGTGTTGAGTTTGTCTGGAAGGGGGTGGGACGCTAACGTGTCAGTGTTCAGAGCTGGCGTTCAGTCAGACTGACGTGCCTTGCTCAAAGGGAGTGGAGGGGAAGAGACTGTTCACATGAGAACCTCAGACGCCCACCCCCCCCCCAGGCTGTTAAGGAATGTGCGTTTGGATGTGTGCACGTATGACCCTGGTTTTAATTTAGAAGTAGATCATGTTTAGGATGTAGCTTAAAAAACATTTGGTGTTCGGAAACTGAGAACGCCGTTTAGAACAGAGGAATGCTGACGGCTGTAAAAAAAATAAAATAAATGTAGAACTGTAAATGATGTACAAAAAAATGTTGATAGTTCTTTGTAGATATGTTATTTATTCCCTTTTTGTCACTTGTACTGAAGAAAAAAAAAAGTCTAAACTCCTTTAAAAAATGTTTTCCCGGTTGTCTGTCTTTATTCCATCATGCTTGGATACATTTCTTTTTTTTTTCCCCCACAAAAACTGAAATAACTAAATGAAGCAGACGAGAACATTATTGCTTTATTCAGGAGTCACAGGGCGGGTCGAATGACACTTCAGCAGCAGATATTTTTCTTGTTAGGGGGAACTTTTGTGGGGGGAAAGATTAATTTACTGACTGTATCCACAGTAAATAGGTTGACGGATAAATTCTATTCATCAATGAATAGAAGGCATGTAAAAGAAGCTAATTTGAGAACACCAATATTCTTGTTACACAGTTCCCACATGGCCCTGATGCTATTAATATTTTCCCATAAGTCTCAACTTTTTGAAACCAATTTAATTACTTTGCACGCCTCATTTATTTAAGTAAAAATACAGCCGGATGAGTTCTGTGAAAAGCAGAAACCCAACTTTCAGTAAAAATACCGTTTTACTTAACACACAATCAGCAAGTTATGAGTACTATTGTATGTCATCTATTTTCACACCATAAGCAAAGGGATGAATAATTCCTTCTATTTCCACCAAATAAGAGCGGCTTCCTTTTGTTCAAACCATCCATCGTTGTTTAATGTCACATTCTAACTCCTGGTTTGCACTCCTTCCTTCAGTTAAGAACCAACCGACCAAGGTAACTTCTCTATTCCATCAGCCAGTGACAAAGAGGAACGTCACATGCGCGCACACACACGCACACGCACACGCACACGCACACGCACACGCACACGCACCTACCAAACTGGTCTGCAGTCAAGTCTTCTTTGGCCAGACATCTTTCGGGATCACTCCGACATGCAGTCCGTTTATCTTCCCACCATTACGGACAGTTTGCATTCCATTCTACTAATCCTGAGGCAGCAGAAGAGGCCGATGAGCAGAGAAAACCGTTCCTTTTTAGTTGAGTCGGGTCAGTCTTGCCTCCTCTTTTTGGTTACAGAACACAACATGTACACCAAACAATGATGTCCCCTCTCCTCTCCGTGTGAAGATCAAAATCCCATTCGAGACTTCTTCTTCTTGAGCTGTGGCAGCCCCAGTCGACCATGTGAGCTCTGGGAGAGACCTGACCGGAGGGAGGCGTTCTGCGACAGGTCCAGCCGGAGGCTCCTCTGAAAGGAGGTCGGGGCCACGGGTGGAGGTGGAGCTGGGTGGTGCGCAGTGCTCTCCTCTTCTAGGAAATAACTGTTGGGCTGCGAGGTCACATCCTAGAAACAGACGGAGGAGGAGTTACACATATTGATATAACTCACAACGACCTGTAGAGCTGCTTAGAAATGGACAAAAAATAATGAGGAAATCACACAGAAATACAAATGGCCGACTTCCGGTACGGTTTTAGAGCATGGTGCCAAGAGTCTCCATTTGATACATGTGCCTACATAAGTTCATATATTTAGGGGATACATAGTGCTGGGCTGCTCTTTTGAAATTTGTAGGGGGCGCTATTCAGGTGATTTTTAACGGCCATCACCTATGACACATTTGCAAAGTTCCATGAGTTTTTTAACATCCCCGGCCACTAAACAATCAGCTTCCTTTTTAAAGGGGCAATGATGCGTTGCACCAGCGTTTAATGAAAACTCATAATATGTATGATGATGTATCAGCAGTGTATTAAGGCTTTCCTTACCAAATTTGAGGTCCTCCTGGTCAACTGGCTCGGAGGAGTACGTCGAAGTCTAAAACGTGTCATTTCCTTTTGCCAGTAGGTGGCGCTATGACAATGTGAACATTTCTTCATGTACATGTGCTCAGGTCTGGACCAGCATCATGCATGAACAAGTTTGGGCAGATTGGATGATGTACCTTGGAGTTACAACAACTTTCTCCAACATGGTGTGAAATGGGCTCCACGCCACGTCAAGGTCGTTCAACCCAGCATTTTGATAACTTTTCATCACAAAGGTCTAAAGACCACCCTGAACAAATTTTAAGTATGGAGGAGTTTGTAAAAGTACAAATGCTGAAAACTGTTTTATTTTTACTGTAGCGCCCCCTTAAAAATGGTGACACCAGGCTAATGGTGATCGAATGGGGAATGATATACAGTACGTCCAATAATGATCCACATCAACTTTGGTATGAATCGGACCCAGCATGTAGGAGTTGGCAAAAATATGTTTTTCCTAAAATACTAAATGGAGGAACATTTTGGGAGGCGGAGTTTAGGGGTCTCAGAGGCTTTTTTGTAGAGCAGGCAGAGTTGGACATGTGTCAAATTTCAACTAAATCGGACATACTGGCTGAGGGGCATTGTCTACTTCTAGGGTGTGCTAGAGAGACATTTTTTAATACACAAATATGACACCGATCGTATTGTCATATTTTTCGATCGTATTGTCATATTTTTCAATAGGGTCCTCCCGGACCGATGTCGTCGGTGCTCGGACCTTAATAAAAAGCATGGCTTCGATCAACAGCAAGCATTACTCTGACATGGACAATATTTCTTGTTCCAGTTCTGCGTCGACACTAAACACCTTCCTTTTACCTGTGGTGCAAACAGAGCGCTGAGGTAGTCCTCTGCTGCCCACTCGGGTCTCTTCCGATTGGCCGATGCGGATTCACGCTTCGGGGTCTGGGACATGGCGAGGACGCTGCTGGGGCTCTGCTGGTTGCCTCGCTCGAGCTCAGCACTGCGAGGCGTGGCAACCCTCGTCATCCCGCTTTCCCAAAAGCCCTCCGGCTGGGACAGATTGCCGTCGGTGTCCGACGCCGCCCCCCGGTCCGCCGCGGAGGACCAACCTGTCGAGTCGGAGAAGTCGCTCAGCCCTGATTGGAAGCTGACGGACGAGGTGAAGCTCCCGGACAGCTCCAGGCGTCGGCCCGCAGCTCTCTTTGCCTCCTTCTCCCGCCTCCTCTTCCCCCTCAGAGCCTTCACCTTCTTTTCCCTGTTTAGGCCCAGCCGCTCCTCCCACCACGCCCGCCATGCCCCCTCGCCCTGCCATGCGAGGGTCAGGCGGTGGCTGACCTCATCCCTCCAGGCTTCTGTGTCCACCGCGTCCGGCACCGCTACTGCGCCTGGAGCCCGCAGGGGGGTGGAGATGGCACCGTGGACCAGCAGCAAGCGCTTGGACATGCACTCTCTCAGGTCGCGCCGTAGGCTCCGCGCTCGCTCCTCATCCTCCTCCTCTTCTTCTGTCGGATCTCTCGCCTTATTGTGCGATAGGAGGAGGTCTTCGGTTTTGACTGTGAGGTGCTGCGGGCAGCGTGGACGGGGCGTCTTCCCGCGACTCTTCTGCAGCCAACGTTTCCACGTGGCAAGAGCACCGTCGCTGAGCTCCACTGGTGCCGGTCGCTCAGTGGGACCGGCAGCGCAATCTGAGCTGCTGGAGCCGCCGCCGCCGGGTTCCTCTGCGTTATCTCCAACCCCCTCTCCACCTTTCACACCAGTGTCCGATACGCTCACTCGATCTGGCTCGTCGTTGACAACGACCTGCAGCCCATACTGCTTCAGGAAACGGCCTCTCCCTCGGGGCTCTGGGCCCTCAGAGGAAGAGTCGGAGTACGCGTCCAGCGCTCGCTGCTCCATCTCTGGCGTTTCAGTCACGAACTCCGGCACAGCCACGTCCTGGGTCGGTCCGATTACGCCCTCGTCACTCGCCGTGTCTGATATGACCGGCTGCGGATGTGGCGGTCGAAGCCGTCGGGCCGTTCCCGACTTGGCTTCTTTTAGAACCGGTTCGTCCTCTGCTGCTGGAGGTTTAGAGGCGTCCTGCTGCTCCATCTCCAGGGTCTGGTAGAAAATGTCCCCCGCCTCGGTCAGCTGTAGGATACAGATGCACTCCTCGCCACCGCCCTCTCTTCCTCCTCTCTTCTGGATACAAGTCAGACCTAGTGACAAAACGAAGAAAGAAAAGAAAGCTTCAGCTTTACCATATATGATACACATGAAGAGTTGTGAGTATTATGTCAACCCTAAAAAATAAAATCTGTAGTCTCTTGTAACAAGCTGGTCACCAGTTTGTTGACTATGTAGTTTGTCCACCAGGGGGCTCCGCTCACTACATAAGTCTCAATTCTTTATAACCAAATCTTTAAAGGAATACTTTGCCCCCAAAATGACCATGTGTATATATGATGATCCTGTGAAGAGCTGGTGTGAGGGAGAACAATGGACAGGAGTGGAGGAGAAGAAAGGGAGTTTTTATATTACATTAAAAGACAATGAACCAGGAGTAAACTGTACTTATGTTTGTTTTGTCTAACGACTCGCAGTGAAATGTCCCAAAACGTTATCCTCCATTTGCAGTATTTTCTCCCTGAATTTCGTCACAACGCCTGTTTTTCTCCCGATCATTGATAGTGCACCGTCTGTAGCCACACTGACAGCACGGGTCCAGTCCGACCCGGTCCAGCACTTCAACAAGAGCGCTAAAAATGTAATTGGCTGTAGTGGTGTCTGCCATGGCTATCAACTCAAGGAACTCCTCGGTGACTGCCAAAATCTCATCAACACCACAAATGAATACGGCCAGCTGAGCAATATCTCTAGTAATGTCAGTGCTTCAATTGATTGCGACTGTGGCTCAATGGTTAGCATGTCTGTCTTTCAATCAGAGGATCGGTGGTTCGAGCCCCTGCTCTGCTAGTTTCTTTTTGTCGTTGTTGTAATTTTAACAATTATCCCGCGGGCCGGACTGGACCCCCTGGTGGGCCGGATCCCACAAAACACACTCTGTACACACCTTCAAACTTCAGCAATTATTTTGCAGCACAAGCATCAGGTGGCCTGATAGGGACCGTGTGCAACAGAACTCCACTCAGAAACTGTTGGATTCTACAAACTCTGCTGCTTTACTGGACTACACGTCATCTTTAATATCAACTGGGAGAGCTTTTCTGAACCAGACGGAGCTGCTCTTGAATTCAGCAAACACCAAATGAACCGATGAACAAACACTTCTCCTATTAATCTCACTTAGTGTCGCGGCTTCGAGTGTTTCTCCTGCAGAGCTCCCAGCCGATGTTCTTGCCGGTCAGCTGCAGTTCCTCCGCTCTGACGTACACGCAATTGTTTTGTTGCATTTGCTGCACGTCGCGTTGTTCAAATCTTTTTTGGCGAAATACAGCCAGACTTTTTACCGTTCGACATTTTCTCTGTTAAAAGGCCGATGCTAGTTAGCTACTGTAGCTATACAAACTGCTATTGTTAGCTGCTGCCAGGACGGACTCATCAGAGTAGTTTAAAAAAAGTTTTGCGTCTTTCCGTACCTGCAGCAGGTGAGGATAACCTGCTGGTGGCGAGGTCAAGGCGGTGAGGGATCTGGACAGGGAGGTGTTTCAGACTGTCCCTGGGTCTGAGCAGCGCCTGAAGAGGACCTCGACTGGAAGAGGCCTCCGCTCTGCCTCCTGAGCGTGCACACAGACACACACACACACAAACACACAGAGATTACAAAGGAGCCGTCACACCGAAACACTCAGCACATTTAACACTCAACTTGTGGCGCCGACTGACCCGAGTACTGCAGCAGTGTGATTTCCTGAGAGTTTTGGGAGCCCAACAGCACCTTGGTGGTCCTAGCCCCGCCCACTGATGAGCCAGGGGAGGCGGAGCCGCAAACAGCGTGACAAAACATGGGCGGGGACCGCATCATGTGATCCCACTTGAGCATGGGCAAGCAGGGGAATCGCTCGTCCATAATGTAGGCCGAGTACTGAGAGAGAGAGAGAGATAGAGATAGAGATAGAGAGAGAGAGAGAGAGAGAGAGAGACTAGGTTATTTGCTCAGGTAGACATGACTTCTCTGTATTATATACATAGTTGCTGCATCCTTAATCTTCATACTTCAAACCTTTAACTATAGTAACCATGCAATTTGGGTTTTGAAACCTTGCTTTCGCTCCTGCAGAGTGAAACTCCAAACATGCACTGGTGAGAACCCCTGACCTCTTGTGCGAACAAGCCAGTACTGCACCATTCCAATAATTGGAACTATTCTATACATCTTGAATGTTGGATACATTTCCTCAAATCCAGCAGAGATATTTGATATCATTGGAGACTTTAGTATCTCTACTAGAATGTGAAACTAAGTCCTGTGGGTTTGAGCAATAGACTGTTCTGGAAGAGCCTTTGTGAAGCTCAAAGTGGGCGGCTCCGGCCTTCGCCATCTTGTAAAGGTAAAGCGGTGGCTCATCGGCTGCCCCGGTGACGTAGCAGAGGACATATACGGCAGTGAGTGACCTGAGACAGCACCCATCTGTCACTAAAAAGTGTTCAGGCCCTCGTTTTTACCTAACTTTAATTCAAACAGGCGAGTTATTCAAAACATTTAAATAAAGTCAGCTCCTTCTTTAAGTTACCTGAGTGGTGATAAGATGCTGGAAGGTGTGGACGTCTCCCAGGTATCTGGACAGGATGAGCCTCTCCCCGCTGCGACACTCCGAGGTGTTATTGATATGAAATAGAGTGTGACTCGAGACAGGACTCTCCTGGGGGGGAGAGTAATGTGTTTAATACCGGGCCTGTTTATTTACAGGGCTTTTACAAAAGGCAATAAAGTGGTCAATGAATATGGGATAGGAGATAATTACAATCCCTCCCTGGCACTGTTAAGACTGGTTTAAGTCTTTTTGCCGGTATCTCTGGGGTACACTGGTTGTCTTCTTGCTTCCTTTACAGTACATCGTTTTTGTGCGCCCTGCGCAAAACACAGGAGCTCAACTTGGAGCTGGCGCTTGTGCAAGTCTAAATAAAGCTTTACTCTGGAGATATTTCATTACAGATAGAAAAAACATATATACCGTAAAAGTCGGGTTATACGCCGCTACTACCTTCGGTCAGTGTCCCCGTTTGCTCCGCGCTGTAGCCAGCTGGTGCTCATGCTAGTTCCGCGCTAACTTCCGCTAGCTATACGCTAACTTCCGCTAGCTCCCCGACAACCACCGAAGGTAGCGGGGGACCAGCCCCGGCTCTACACCCGACTTGGGCAGAGGGGACGCGGACAGTAGCAGCAGCAGCGGGGAGCTAGCAGCAGGAGCGGGGAGCTTATAGAAGCGCCGCTAGCTAGCACTGCTCCTAGCTTGCTACAGCGGGACACTGACCGGAGGTAGGAGCGGCTTGTAACCCGACTTTTACGGTATATATAATATCCGTTTAACTGGCTTTCAAAGGTCAACTCAAAGTGACTCCCATGTTCACTCGGGCTTGTCCACACTGATAAACATCGACACAGCCACTGCTCTCACCCGGACATCGGTCAGCTCCACCCCCGTCCTGTCTGCGTACGTCACCACCCTCGGGTGGGCGGAGAACTCACACCATCGCCACGATGACTTGGCGTTGAAGTACAGGTTTCCGTCTTCCTCCCGGACCTTCTCCATCCTGATTGGGGGAAAAGGGGGCCTTTCATTTAAAAAATCTAAACACCTGTGTCTGTACGAAGAATCAGTAAATTCCTTCCTCACCCTCTGCCGACGCTCCACAGGTTTGCTGCCCCGCTCTCACTCGCCACCAGAACTTCACCTAGCACATGAGGACTGACAGGACAGTTAACACTGTCCCAACCCACGCCTTCCCATCTCTGAAACCCTCGAAGCCACGGGCGACAACTCACCTGGCGCTGACGCAGGTCGCCACCTCCCTGGTGTCGACAACTTGCAGAAGACGAGGCGCGTTTTGTTCACCGACCCTCCAAACACCGCACAGCCGCTCGGATCGCACCGCGACGCAACCTGCAACACACAGAACAGACGAGCGCACATGGTCAAGTGTCTGCTCAGGCTGCACGCCACACCGGCTAATGACGCGCATCTATGTCTCGCTTGTTCGTACAGTCGTCGAACAGGGAGGCGCAGCTGATTTGTCGGACGGGGCCTTTAAGCTGGAAGCGGAACGGGTCGCTGCTGCCGGCGTCCACAGAGGAAGAGCTCCCCCTGCGGTGCTGCATCTCCACTCTGTGGAAGTCTGAAGCGCTTGCGTTAAGAACCAAAAGGCGGCGGATACTCGAAGCAGGAAGAACGCCGCTTTGCTCCACCTCGACTGTTATTGTTTTACATCACAAAAAGGAATTTTGTATAGCCCAAAATAAAAAGCATTTGATCTGCTCTGCAGGATACTGAGGCAGTCCAGGCCCTGGTTCCCCGGGTAGAGGAGGCAACCACGCTGGGGGTCACCGCCTCCCCGTGGGAAGGGGACAAAGGCCAGAGCGCCGCCCGTGGCCCCCTCGGAGAACAAAGCGCGGTCCCTCTGCTCCGTCAACTCCTCGTGCAGCAGGGAGCCCAGCAGCTCAGCGGGCACGGCGGGCACCACGTCTGACAGCAGGGTGCCGTACGCGTGCAGGGAATTGGAGGAATACGACGACGGGGACCTGGACAAAAAAAAGAGAAAAAGACAGCGCGGCCAAATGAAGAAAAAACAACCGCCGACAGACAACGTTCGCTGATTCAGTCGGGTCCACTCACATTTTAAACTTCTTCATATCAAGTGCGCTCCTCACATCGTACACCAACTCTCTGCTGACTCCCTGCAGGGTAGAAAAAACATTACACGCACATTCTGATGACGACGACAACAACGGCCTCCTGCTCAGAGCAGGTTTACACTACAGAACCTTTTCTTCAGTGGTTTTATTTTACTAGATCTATATTCACACTTAAATATATGTTAATAATCTACCAATGACAAGTCTTTAAACAAACAAATACATGAATAAATAAAAAGAATAAACGGTCATAGTAAGTAAATTCTTGCGAGTCTCACTTCCTTCTGTGCTTGTTCGAAGTTCTCGCCCAGAATTTCAGCCATGCACCCGAAGGCGTCCCTGCAGTGGTCCAAGAAGAAGTTCTGCATCTAAATACAAATCGTGTTTATAAACCTCAAAAAAAGAAAACTTAAAAGAAAAGAAGGCCAAAGAACAATGAAAAAGATCCTATTCTGTCAAATATGGATCAGATCTCTCTGCAGAACGCTCATACACATTTTGACCAATGGTTTTCCATGACTTTTCCTTGACTTTAAACCAAATTTCCATGACCAAACATTTTGTGAAATCTCAGTGTATACATGAAAAAGTGAGAAAATGTAGTATTTATTCCAAAGCATACAGTATACCTTAAATGACACAAATGAATGAGACAATAGTTTGATTAAAAGAATAAACATTTATATAGATGCCTGTATGTATGCCTGCTTATATTTTGAGCGTCTTTCTTTCAAAAGCATATTAATTATTACAAACTCAGCTTAAATGAACGACATGAACATATGAATATAACACATTTCCATGACTTTTCCAAAACTTTTGGGATTTTATTTTTTTCAAGGACTTTTCCAGGCCTGGAAAATAACCATTTTAACTTTTCCAGGTTTTCCATGACCGCAAGAACCCTGCTCTGGGTGTATTAGGTTATTGGCTACATCGTGCATGAAATTGCTTATTTTCCATGTTATAATCCCCGAAGATTTTCATTTAAATAAAAAACGTCTGTTAAGTCATGCTCTATCGCTGAACGAGGTAACACAACCAGCAGCACCACTGGTGATAGCCGTATTATTACGTGCAGTATTATGAACTGGAGAGTCAGCGAGTGTGATTACTGACAAAGGCAAGCGTATGGCAAGTCTGTGGCAGGAGTCAGGTGCCAGGACAGTGGCAAGCGAACGTCACTCGTTTGGCACACCTGGCGTGTTAGTTTAAATGTATTTTGCTGTCTCTTATTGTCACTTTATGAAATTGTACATGTGCAATTGTTGAATAAAGAATACAAATAAAAAAGCTGCTATGCTGACTGGGTGCCACATTTCCTGGGAACACCCATTGTTGTTATAACAGGTCAGCTGCCGTAAATCATATTTATGATTTTAGTTGAGTCAACTGAGCCATGGGGCTGTATATATCCTTTGAGCAACCTCATTGTACTTTTTTGATTATCACTCATTTTATTTATGTATGATTTTGCTGCTTTTGAACCATAATTACTTTTTATAGTCATTTACAACAATCGGCTAAAATAATGAAAATAAATCATCCTTTTTAATATAATTTAAAACTATTTATCAAAACGTTTTTAAATACAAGTCGAATAATATCTCCACTTGTCCTCTCCTTATATGTAGTTAGGTGTTGGTAGGTGCCACGAGCTGCCAGTGCCAATAGTTCTCACAGGAGTGCCACCACTAGTCAGAGACTTGCCACCAGTAGGGGTCAGACTATTGCCACTAGACAGAGATGTGCCACTACTCGTCAGAGAAGTGCCAGTAGTTGTCACACAAGTGCTACGACTAGTCTTAGGCTGCGGTCGAACAGTCCTTTTGGGTTAGGAGGATTCCTAACTGCATCCTAAATGCAAAGGAAAGAAGCTTTAATGCTTCCATACTTAGCTCCTTTAGCATAGGAAACACTTGACCTTCCTTTACGAAAGGAATAGAGATAATGCCATTCCAACCTCGTTAATAAAGTATTACTTTGAACCGGGTTGTTCATGTCGCCTGCATGACGCAACACTGTAAGAACACGGACAAAGTATCTAAGATGATCTGTTTTGTAGTCCATCTCCTGAATATTCTAGTTGGTTTCACTGCACCATAGTTTACTAAATAATCATCCTGTATTGAAGAAGACTTTAAACTAGAGATTGAGACCATACATTCATGTTTACAATGTTTACTGAGGTAATAAATCAAGAGAGAAGTAGTGTCATTTTCTCAGAGACTTCTATACAATCAGACTTCTTTTTGCAACCGGAGGAGTCGCCGCCCTGGCAGACAGAAGCATCTAAGGTTTAAATAAAAGGTATGTAGTGCACATCTAATGTCTCATACATGGGTTTGTTATGTGTTGAACTGTTGTGCTCACATGTTCTGTGAAGTCCAGCGGATTAGGGGGCTTCGAAGGCCAAAGAAAACCTGGATAAAATATTGACAAATACACAGATTACATTATGAATATACAAAATTGCAGCAGAATGTCGTGCTACCTCACGGTTTTATTGGAGCCTCCAAATTGTCGGCAGCTGTGATCCAGTTTTTCCATCGTTACTTAAAATGACTGAGTTCAACACACATTAAGTATAATCTCAGACCTCCTTCAGCGCACAAGATCTGAACTGGAGGGGGAACAGTGGACGACTGCCTGCGCCGCGAGGTTACATACAAAAATAAAAATTAAAGCTGCAAGCCGCGTTGAACGGGTCCTCGCTCCTTTGCGCCGGTCGGGGGCACCGGTGGGACGCCGGCTTGCCCACCAGTCGGATGTTCCTTTTCCCTCGTGGAGTGTGACGCGGGATATTAGGCTTTGCAAATACTTCACTGGTTCCTGCATCCGGCGTGTGGCGCTAGACGACACGCTCGACAACGTGCATCACGTTTCTCTACGTGAAGCTTAGACCACGTTGTGTAAATGTCATCTAAATCCAATGCCGTTTGTCACGTAACGCTGGTTTCCTTTCGCCAGTAGGCGGCGCTTTGACTAAGAGTGAAAATATCATTTGTTTGCTAGTTACAGGATGCAATGTGCACATATTCTGCAAATTTGGAGTCATTAGTCCAAATAGTTTTTAAGTTAAGTTGAACAACAAGACACGCCCCTAACAGGTTAATTGGTCCATATCTCCTGAACACAATGAGATATCAAAACTCTTTTAATTAAGTTTTGTATGAATCTGACCAACTGCCGCAAGAATGTGTTTTTCACAAAATTCAGAATGGCGGAAAATCTGAGTAGGCAGAGTTTAGGGGTCTGATAGGCTTTTTTGTAGAGCAAGTGGAGTTGGACAGGTGTGAATATTTTCAAGTCAATCGGACAATCTGATGGCATTCAGATGGCTATTTCCATAATGCCTGGCAAATGTGCCAAATTTGGTGAGTTTGAGTAAATGTACAAAAATTAAAATCATAGGGAATAATAATACCCCGAACAATATAAATAGGGTCCTACGTCGCTCGGACCCTACAAAAAAAAGAGAGTGTTAGGGACTCACAGTTTTTAGGCGACATGAGGGGAACTGGTACCGGCTCCGTGTGACGCCACGTCTCCCCTCGGGCCTGGTGTCTGGATGCAAACGTCCAGCCGGAGAGGGGACCCGAGCTGCCCTGAAAACCACAAGCGCAACCACACAATGAGAATTCAGAGAATGACAATGAGGATCCAGTCCTGCTAGCAGACTACCATCAAAAGAGAGAAACGTCACCACGGTGTAACATCTGAAAAAGTAGATCATGTCTGTGTTTATAAGCTAAAATATGAATTTGTATAATAATCAGCAACACGTCCTGTTGATCAGCTTCAAACCTTCCTGTTCCTCCTCTAATGACTCATGTCACTCTGACGAGTGGTGACAATAGTCTGCCCCCTGGTGGTGGCACCTCTGACTACTGGTGGCAAGTCTCTGGCCCAATCCCAATGTGGCCCTCAAACCCTCAGGGATTTACTGACGTCACCTGGTAAATGGTTGCGTGTGAGCGGCTGTGAGGGCTTGAAATGGTGTAAATACGAATGGGACAGCACTTTGCTGCACATATCATGTGAACATGACAACATCAAAAAAATATTGTCTAATTGTGGGTATTTTATACTTTTAACTCCCTGATTTGAACAGCTTCCAGATGTGAGGAAAAGACCTCACGAGATGTCTTAAATAATATATGTACTTGTTTTTGCAAAACAGCTTCAATAACAAAATGAAATGTTTGATGTATAAAACTGTGTAATACATACTTTATTATATATATATATATATATATATATATATAAATAATGTATGTATATAATCTCTGCTTGCATTCCTCTGATTTCATTTGTTTATGTTCCATCTTTAATCCTTCATGTTATGTAACTGTAGCAGCTTCTTTTTTTTCTTTGTATTCTTTATTCAACAATTGAAAAGAAAAGAAAGAAGAAATTATCCTTTATTAATCCCCTTGAGGAAATTAATCTCTGTATTTAACCCATCCTTAAGGAGCAGCGGGCTGCTCTGTGAGGCGCCCGGGTTTCAGTGTCTTGCTCAAGGACACTTCGACATGGGAACTATGGGGAGTCCAGGGATCGAACCGGCTACCTTGGGGTGCACGACCACTCATCCCCATGAGCTACAGCAGATGTACAATTTCATCAAGTGTCAATAAGAGACGGCAAAATACATTTAAATAAATGTAAACTAAAATGCCGGGGTGCTGAATGAGTGACGCTCGCTTGCCGCTGTCCTGGCACCTGACTGACGCCTGCCACAGACCTGTCAAACACTTGCCACTGTCAGTAATCGCACTCGCTGTCTCTCATAAAAATGGCATGGCAACACAATTAATCATCTTAAAACTGTCTTTCAATAAATAATTTAAAAAGAATAACCAGCCAGGTGCGTGTGCATTACACAATGGACTGCATTCAATGTGTATAGGACGCAGTTAAACAGGAGTCTGGCTTTTCTCCCTGAGTGGCGCGCTGACAGCTGACCCACCTGAGGTATGACTCGGTCATAGCAGCCCCAGTTCCCAGCGCAGTGTTTCAGGACGAAGTCCGGCGGTCCGGCGTTGTAAAACGAGGGGTACAGCTGCTGTGGGAACTGGTAATCCATTGCATTTGTCATTCGTGAAAACAACCGTCCGGTTTTCAAACGATGTACGTGTCGTTGTTCCTTCTCTCTCTGTGTCTGGGAACACGTCTGAACATGCTATTCTCCTGGCTCAGCTAACGCTAGCTAGCTCCTACGTTAGCTAGCGCGAATAAAGAGGTTTTCCCTCTTCCGGTCATCATGACACGCGCTTAGCACCGGAGACGAGACGCGGCGCTCGTCGATGCAGACGCAGGAGTCCGAAATAGTCCCCAGAGCGGTGATGAACGAGCCCAAATTCGTAGTGTGTCACCGAACACGTGCAGACACGCGACTAGCAAACGACAGTAAACCTCGGCATGGCGGCAGCGGGGAACAACAACAATAAGACGTCCGGTCTGTCTGATTTAAAAAATAAATTAAAAAAAGGAGACGAGAGAGACACGTCTATTTTGGTAAATGCGAGGTAACCAAAAACAAGGATACACACCAAATAGATAAGTATATTATTAAAATCGACTTTCAAAATGTACTTTTATTTTGAAGCCATGAAAGGTATCGAGCAAGATTTTGTAAACTTTCAAAATAAAACCAAAGCTTTGGAGAGTTAATTAATGTATTAATTAGATTGTGATTAATTATGAATCATATCAATTACGGTTACTATAATTATGATACTAATTATCATTACATTTGTTCTTTTTGTTCTTCTTTTCTTGTTTCCAAGGTCAATAATTTAGTCCTCACAAGTCTAGCAGTCAAATCACGGGTAAATACAAAAATATCTGCAGAAATGAGGGATTGAAATATGATTATTATGTCCTAAGCGTGTTTGTATTTTTTTATTTTTTCATTACCTTTGCTAATATATTTTGTATTTATTATATTGTTTATTCACGTGCTCAATTATTATCGATTGCTTCTGTCCGTACAATAGCTAGAGCAGCTGTCTACAGCAGCTGTCTACACACAGTGAAGAATGTATACTCTCGTGCTCAAAAAACAAACACTGCAGGGTTTTATTTGGAAAGCACGAAACCGGATGCGGCTCTCAGTTGTCAGGTGATAAGCTGACCGAACAGATCGGTCAGTCGGTGAGACAAACGGCGGAAAACTAGACGAAAGGGACGCTACTTTCCGTTTTTATTTGCCACGGGGGGAAACAGTCGTCGACAAGCGTTCCTTTATAAGGACATGTCCCAGTAGGACTTGTTGTAGTACGTATATTAAACGTTGTGTTTTGGTTCCGTTAGCCGCTTCGCTAACCCGGAAGTAAGCGACATTGCAAGCACAGTTTAGCCTCAGCATCACATATATCATTGCACACTTCATGTCTGACAACCAGGGACAGTTCAATTCTTCTTTTTTTTAAAACTATCTACAGAATCCTCTGCTGTCGGGTTCCTCCAAGGTGTCAGTGGCTGTTCTGCGTCTGACTGTGAACTAAATCCATCCCAGTTCAACGTTAGACGCGACAGCCGCACACCTGGGAGTAACGCCAAGGTTAATGATTCCAATGCAGGGCGCAGATAGTGACACAGGCTGTTGACGTTTAGCCTTAGTGGCACGTATTAATGCGTGCAGCATTAATATGTCTGTCAAACGGGCCCTGCTCTGATTGCGCGTGTCTTCGTGACGGAACAGTGACTCGTGACTCATTGACGGTATACAGCTATGGCATGACCGGAGTGAACGCGTTCATGTGCCCCTCTGAGCCGTCCTAGTGACGGTAAGAATGGGAGCGTGGTTCGCGTGGGCTCGTTCCTGTCCCGTTTGTTGACATGACAAGGGGCCAGCATGCTACTCGTTAGCATACTAGCATGCGAACATGCTACGTACATTAACAACGTCTATATTAAAGTGTTGCTGTACATTGTATACTACAAATAGTGTGAACAATATATTGAATGTGTGTACACGTGTGTGAGAGAATATATGTATGCAATATTTATATACTCTATATGGGTGGGTGCACGTTTACACGGTACATGTCTACATACAGTATATGCAATGTGCAGGATTTACATTTGACAATGATGATGCATTCATGTGAAATCACTGTATTTTAAAACTGTAAACATAATTTCTAGGTCCAGGGGAGGTTTTTGTGTTAATAATATATACATTTTTTTTTTTACAATAGCATCTTTACTGCCAGTCCTCAGATCAGTGCCTCATCATTTTCAATTGTCTCCCTCGCGGTCTCATTTCATCTCCCTGTTTTAAACCGTCCCGCCCTCCTTCCAGACACAACAGCATCATGTCGGGGAACAACTTGGTTCTACCCATAGTACTCTGGGGCCGTACGGCACCCACCCACTGCATCAGCAGTTTGCTGGTGATGGACGACTTCAACACCATCATCACCGGCTGCCACGACGGACAGATCTGCCTCTGGGACATGACACCTGAGCTGAAGGTACTGATGATGATGAGGTTGTCTGTGTTTCTCTCTGTCACCTACCTACATATTTAACCTACTTTTCATTGTCTTATTTAATTTTTTCAAATATGAAACCTCTTGTTTTCTGCTCAGATTTGTCCCAGGGCCATGCTGTTTGGCCATACAGCCGCCATCACCTGTCTGTCTAAAGCCAGCGTGTGTAGCGACAAACAGTACATTGTCAGTGCATCAGAGAGCGGGTGAGTGCACTTTTTTTGTTGCTCGCACACACCGATGAGGAGTTTCATGAGCCTCTTTCACACATAGTTCCTGATAAATTACTGGGATAACCCCTTTGGCGTGGGTGGTTTTCACTATTCACACATGCACTGTGTGTGTGTGTGTGTTTGTTTGTTTTCTTGTTTGTTTGTATATTTATATAAATAAATAAATAATTAATTAATGTGTGTTCTAGACTTTGACCAGTGCATAAGTTTAGCTGCAGGCCATTAACTCATTTTTGTCTGACTTTCATTTTTCCAGAGAGATGTGTTTATGGGACGTTAACGACGGGCGCTGTATTGAGTTCACCAAGCTGGCCTGTGCTCACATCGGCATACAGGTGCTCTCACGCGCCCTGAATTCTCAAAACAAAAGCCGGTATTTTGATCTGATTGTGGTCATTGAGTCTCTCCTCACCTTTTTGTTTTTTTCCTCTCTTCTCTGTCTCTCCTCCATGTTTCGCCTTGCTCCTCTGCGGTGCTCCAGTTCTATCAGTTCACAATTGGCACTGAGAGGGAGGGACGTCTGCTTTGCAACGGCCACTACCCAGAAATCCTTGTGGTGGACGCCACCAGCCTCGAGGTGCTCTACTCTCTGGTGTCCAAGATCTCTCCGGACTGGATCAGCTCCATGAGCATCATCCGATCCCACCGAACACAAGGTGAGAGACGCAGGTGGAGATGGCATTCCACAGCAGTGTGTGACCAGCATGAGGAGGAGTTGCCAGGCTGCTGTGGCTGTTTATGGTTCTTCCACACACTACTGACTGTTAAATCAATAAATTGTAAAATTGCCGATGTGTTTTGTTTCTTCCTTGTTACTGATAGACTTCAATCATCCAATCCACCAAACAAGAGTCAATGGCAACAGCAGAATAAGCTGTTCGGCATTGGCAGAGAAGATTTGGCAAATCTTTTCTGGGTGCAACCCACATACTCAGCTGTGCTGCTCATCCCAGAAATGCATGTTCCTTACAAATGGGGCACCGTTTAAAAGGGAAATTAACAGGCTTTCCAACGGTATAAAATGTAATGCCAAGAAGCATTGTTAAAACTGAGAAATAATTTACCAAACACTAATGTCCAAACTTTTTGTTCATTGTTTATATATCTATATCTATGCAGCATGGCTAAGTTACAGCTAGCTAGCCAACCTCAGCTTAGCTAAGGTTACAGTTGGCTAGATTGGCAAATTGGTCAACTAACCTATCCTCGCCGATAGTATTCTGCTAGAGCAAGCACACTAAGGTTAGCCAGCTATCTGTAACTTAACTAGATCACATCAATCTGATGTCGATGTGTCGTAGTGTTGACTAATAAAGTAATTCGCAAACCACAAGCTAGCCAATGTACCAGCCAGATCAGCCCATAGAGTCCAAACAAATTAGCTGACATTATCCACTAAAGATAATAAGTTAGCTACACACCGTTTGCGCTGTAGGGGAGCTGAAGCGCGTAAACATTGCAGCAAAACCTTCCCCACAGGCTGTTTTTTAGGCCACCCAGAAAGCTTGGGAAGGTCTCAATTTTTTTTACGATCCGTTCACACATTGGCAATACACAGTGATCAATACATGTAAATTGCTCCATGTAGTACCTATTATGCTAAATGATCACACTATGCCAACACGTCAATATGCTATCATGGCAAAGGTGTGTAATGATGCACCGTGATGCCCTACCTTTGACTTGGCGGTACTCTTGTCTCCATGTAGAGGACACAGTGGTGGCAGTGTCAGTGACGGGCATTCTGAAGGTCTGGATCATCACAGCCGAGATCAGCAGGATGCAGGTACACCACCATACCGATTTTTGTTCATTAAAGAAATACAGACCTGTGTGTACTGCCGGAAAGTCGGATGAGTATTATGGAAGATTTGAATATTATTACGATAATAGTTGACAATGATGATCAAAATAAATAGCTGATATATCTTGTTTGTTTGTTTGTTCGTTCAGGACATGGACCCTGTGTTTGAAGAAGAGTCCAAACCCATCTACTGTCAGGGCTGTCAGAGTATCTCCTTCTGTACCTTCACTCAGAGCAGCCTGTTGGTTGTCTGCTCCAAGTACTGGAGGGTAAGAACCTGCAGTACCACCAAGTAATACTTCGCACCAAGTACTGGACTAGATTACCGCAAGGACCTGGAATTTTGGCCTAAATCCAACACGTCCCGAAGCTTTACTACAATACTACTAATAAAAATGTCTGCATTTCTTTCCCGCATGTGTTTGTCAGGTGTTCGATGCAGGTGACTACTCGTTGCTCTGCTCGGTGTCCAGTGACAACGACCAGGCCTGGACCGGAGGAGAGTTCATTGCCGCAGACAAAGTCATCATCTGGACCGAAGACGGATGCAGTTACATCTACAAGCTGCCCGCTAGGTAAATTCTGAATTATGGTCTGAACACCACAGGAAGAGAGCGCAGACTCTGAGTCGTTCTCAGTTAAAGTCACGGGGAAAGCAGTGGGCCGCTACACAAATGCTGTAAATGTAGACTTATTATGCAAATGTATTTCTCAGCTGCCTACCTGCTAGTGAACATTTCCGCAGCGATGTCGGGAAAACCAAAGAAGGCTCAATCCCTCCGCTGGTCTACAGCATTGCAGACCGCTCGGACAAACAGGTCAGTCCTCCTTCATTCACTCTGTGAACTAATCTTTTGTCATTTTTGTAAATTAAATATAATTTAAAACAGATTTTTGACTTGGAAAGCATGGCTCACTCCTGTTGCACACCAGAAACAATTATGATGTCCAGTTAAGCTATAGTTTTATACCTTTTTTACCTTGGACTTCAAAAAATGATGATTTCTAGAATGATGTGGTCGTCACTTCAGCAGGGTTCATGGAGAACCTGGAAAAGTCATGGGATTTAAAAATAGTTATTTCCAAGCCTGGAAAAGTCATGGAAATTTGTTATGTTCATGTCGTTAATTTACGCTGAGTTTGAAATAATTAATATGCTTTTACAAATGTATTTAGGCCCTAACCATTCAGTGCTTTATAAACCAGTAGCAGGATTTTAAAGTAAATTCTTTGTTGGACAGGAAGACAGTGCAAATACCTTAGAACAGGAATGATGTGATCCACTTTCCTGGTCTTAGTGAGGACTCGGGCTGCACCTTTCTGATTGACTTTTTACAGAGGATTGTGAACACTCCGTTACAGTAGTCAAGTCTACTGAAGATAAATGCATGGACAAGTTTCTCCAAATCCTGTTGAGACATAATTCCTCTAACCCTTGATATATTCTTCAGGTGATAGTAGGCTTCTTTTTTTTATTGTCTTGTTATGGCTGTTCATGTTGAGGTCTGAATACATAACTACACCTAGATTTCTGGCTTGGTTTGTGGTTTTTAACATCAGTGATTGAAGCTGAGCGCTGACTTTCAATCGTTCGTCCTTAGGACCAAAAACAATTACCTCTGTTTTATCTTTATTTAATTGAAGAAAATTCTGGCACATCCAGTTGTTGATTTCTTCAATGCATTTAGCCAGCCCTTGGGGCCATCACGTGCATTTAGCCAGCCCTCTCTGGCTAAATGCACGTGATGGCTCACAGATATCTGCACTCATTCTGATTTATTTAGCAAAAAAATAGTTAATTGTTTTCCACAATAAGCTATTTAGTAGCAACTAAATATTAGTTATTTTTTGCACAGATAAAACTTTATTTGCATTGTTCTAAGAAAGTGATTTAACATTTTATTTTTTGTCTGATGGAGCAATCTGGTTTACTTGAAAGTGATTGCAATTTTCTTGCTTCTATTATTTATAAAAGCACAGATGGAGTCAAAAATGTTGTTCGTGCAATACAAATTCAGCATGGACCATTTTGTTACAACTTTGTTGGGGAGGTGGGGCAAGAACATTTTAGAGAACCACTTCTTTAAGTGTTTCTGTCAGTGTCCCGCCCCCCTCCCAAGCTGTAAACGCAGTGTATATCTATACATGTTTATTCTTTTAATCAAACTATTGCATCAGTCTTTTTCAACCCAATTGTTCCTTCATCAATGACGTAGATGTTTGAGGTACCTGACCCCAGAGTTGCAGATAATATTTGACATGAGATCTGTTTCATATTGAGGTGCTTCCACATCTAGCTTTTTTTCATTTTTTTTCAAACCACTAAATGCGTTGAATGTTGCCATTTCTGGACCAAAAATACATTTGATAAATGTGTTTCATTCAGCCTCGTATCACCTCATATCAAAAATACATTAAAGTTAAAGTGAGACAAACATAATGGTTTGTCCCACTTTAACTTTAATGTATTTTTGTTGCTAAACCAGACAAACCATTATGGTTTGTGTTAAAACAATAACGCAACATCTGTAGCGCAACATGCGATAGGTTTGACGTGGGGCGAATTCGCGCAAGTTGAAATACTCCGGCGAAAACAATCACGGTACGCAAAGTTGCGTCAGCCAATCAGCGTTGAGGTGTCGGTGAAATTCACCGAGCTGTGTGCGGCTACGGATGGTGTTATGAACCCAAACACGAGGGCGTTTGATGTTCCGACATTTTTGGGACTTCCACAACAAGTATAAAGCAGAACTAGTGGTTATTTATTCCATGGTCGATAGTGGAAATGAAAGCTCTTTTCATGGAGAGAAGCAATGGAGATGAGCCACGCCCCCTTTGACGCGCCTTTGGTGTAAACACCCTTTTATTGTCGAGCAAGTAAACTACCGTGGTAAACGCGGCGCGATAATTCATGCCGCGTTTGGTGTGAACACAGCATTAGGTCACCCGGGTGAAAAGTCCGGTGTTTGACCCATCCACCTTTACTTGGTGGACTCTCTTGCTTGTTAAACTCGTTATTATACCGCGTAACTTTCAATAACTGTCGCTCTGACCGAATGCAAAATCTGCAACGTATCCGTTGTTTTTGCAGAAACGCACAATGGCAAGACATTTTCCTGGCGACTGGGCTGTCTAACCTGACTAGCTTGGTTTAGCAAAAATTGCTCATTGCTCGAACCTTTTGGGTGCAGCTTGCATTTTTGGATCTTGCATTACATACATGCATACATAAAAGTGTACTTCAACTATACCATTTTGACTGTAATAATTTGGTTCATTGAATACAACTGCAAACAATACTGAACTAAACTTTCTGTACTGATCAGGGCCCTGTTGTTCAAACTTGGCTTAAATAATCCAGTTAACACGATGCTAACTTTCAAGTGTTAAAGATGCTAATAAATGTGGGACTTGGACGATCCCCTGTCTGTTCCAGGTAGTTCTGTGTGTAGTTCTGTGGTGTTTGGCAGTCTAATGTGTTTTGTTTGTATTGATGGTGTTTGGTTTGATTTTGGATCATCGGGGCCCATGGGTTAAACTTCGTCGTTTTCTTTAAAGGCAAATGCTTCTGTAATTTCCTTCCTCCCAGGGAAACTTCAAAAGTAGAAGTATTCTTCTGTTTTCATTCTAACAAATAATCCAAAGAGACTTGATGATGACGCGTCTCTGAGAAGGTACATTTAACTGAATTTCTCACGTGAGCCGTTATAGGACAGATATTTGTTTGATCAAGTTGGCTATGATTTGAATACCAGCCAACCATTCAGCAATGATATCTACAAAAACTTAAAATGTTACCACTTTATTATTTCCTCAGAAGAGCTTAATCGTCAGCAGTGTGAGATCTGCCGGTGATCTGACGCCAAGCTTAACCCATGTGCGTGAGCCTGACCCTTGGTGTTCTGTGTAGTTATGATTTAATGTTGTACCTTTTTACTATATCAAGTGTATTTATAATGTATGTGTTGTCTGTGCCTTTTTTTATTTTGTCATTCTTTTTTTATATTTGTTTTTATTTTTTGTCTTCTGATGCTGCTTCGCTCCCTCCCTCCTTTGACCTCCTCACTCCTCTCAGAAGGAAGGAGGTGAGGAGGAGGAAGTGATTATGGAGGTGATGTGCCTCCCTGCCAGCGGGTGCGACTTGGAGCTCTACACCCCAGAGCTGCTATATCACCACCGGCCTCTAGAGGCTCCAGTAAGCCCCAGAAAATACACACCAAAGGCCGGAAGAAGAAGGTTCACTTTCTCGCCTGAGCTGCAAAAGCTAAAATGGAGACGATTAGCATTTAGCTAATAGATTTAATTAATAGATTTCAAATCAAAGAGTGGTAATTTCCCAAATCATGCCATTTTGCATGTCTTCAGCAAAACCAAGCTAAATGTTCCCATGTGGGTACACAAAATGGTTAAAGTTAAATTTGCACCATCAATTGAAAGTAAAGTGTTTTATATTTACAAAGGACCATACCAATGATTGGGCACATTTCATCCCATTGATGACAAATTGTTCACTCTTTATATTACTGCTAAATATACAATGGCTCTAAACAGTCATTTTCAGTAGCAATTAAATAACATTGTTATGATTTAATGGACAAATTGCTCAGTTTCTAAAATTACAGTTCAAATATAGTCAGTTAACAATAATAGAAAAGTAACACCTCCTCCCACAGGGGAAGTTGGAACCAGAGACTATTTCACATTTTGCTTTTCAGTTCACTTCATTTATCGATTATCAGCATTGTTGGTGATACATTGGCTACCAGTCAAGGAAGGGATTGATTAATCATTAGAAAATAAAAGTGACTTTGTTAAGTGACTCTTGACTGATGGATTTTCACAGAAATTAACTTAAACCAATGTCGGTGTTTTAGTTAAAGGTCAAATCTGTGGGAAAAGCAAAAGACGGTGGTATGGTCCTTTTTTAAAGAACCGGTTGGTGTCGGGTGTAGATAGTCGGGTGTAACGGTTAACTGCTGTAGGAGGTCCAAAATGGACTTTAGAGAAGAAAAGGCTGACTGATTCGAAATCATTTTTGTTTTCAAGACATGTTTCTGGTGTTTGCAGTTCAGCCAGAAAGCAATGAACCGAGAGGAGCAAACTGTGAGAACAGCGGCGAAAAAGCAGACATCCACTCAGTGGCTCACATTCAGCCTGCACCTTGGTAACAAACGGAAGGGTAAAAATAATTAACAGGAGGATCAACTGATACTATGAAAACATATCGACTTACAAGAGTGAGATGAATTCAAATGTATCATGTTCAGAAACAACAACAACAACAACAACGGTTGAATACTGAATGACAGAGAACCTAGTGGGCCTAATGTTTAGGTTGCCTCTGCAGTATCATGCCTAAAGCTAGCTCGCATAATACGATTTGAGATTTTGTGTGAGTATTAATTTTACAGGTTGATTAACTAATTACTGTAGGGCTTATAAAATGTATTGAATCCTTGTTATTGCTGTACATTTCCGCTTTGGAAAAATATTATGGAGGAAAAAAAATCCTCAGAAGCACAAAAAATGGTAGTTGAAAGAGTAAACTGAGTTTATTTTATTAAGAAATAAGAGGTATGTAGACAAATGGGATTATATTTGTATTGGTGATAAAGGTATGAAGATTAAAAAAACAATAGGGTTGGCCCTTTCTTTTACTTGATTATCTTTTAAAAGGCTTTAATGATACTGCCCACTAAGCCCCAAAAAAAAAATGCGAAAAACAGAATATCCAAATGTTATCGTGAGTTATCATTAGCTGGTCAAGCCTAACTTTAAACCTCCATACGTCCAACTGCTTGACATCACCCGCTGAACTGAGTCCGACAGATCCTTCCTGTCACATTTTCAAAATAGCTACTGTTTTATAAATCACCTCACTCATCAAAAACATGGGCCTTCCTGTGTAACACCATTGCTCATTTTTACTGGCGCTAAATAAACCAAATATTAGATTTTATAAAAACATCTAATAATGCCTTCCTGACGTTAATGAGATGACCTTTATTTGAGGCGTGGCGGGCCGCCTTCTTTATACAATGCTGCGGGAATCCCTGATGCAAAGAGAACATGTTGCTTCTATATGACCTGACTGAATAACAAGAACGAGAATGCACCCTGGAGGGCCACCATACGTGAGAGAAGAAGTTACAGATGTTTTCGGATTTACACCGTAACCTTCGGAATCGTTTTCAAAGTGTTGGGGAGAGAAGTGAGCCGCTGAGTCGATGCCGTTGAAAGTGAATTCTGTTTTGTTTGCGCCTCTCTTGGGTTTCCTTCCTGCCTCACTGACTAAGGGACTGCACTCATTCTGATACACCTGATTTCATGCTCTCTTCCCACTAAAATAAACAACTCCTCCTCCAAAAGCACCATCACCCTCCTCATCTGTCTTCATACTGATGAAGAAGCATGCAAACTCCCCAAGCTGCTTTTTTAACAAAGAAACAAGGACCCGCTGAGTCCCTGAGTTCACAACAAGCCCAACACCAAAAGGAAGTGATGGGAAGACATTTAGATGATATGTAGCGTCACGTTTGTCTGTGAGATTCAAACACAAAGGAGAAACACTCACGGTGCATGCCAGACATAAAAGAAACACCAAAGTTTGAAAATGTTCTGGTGAATCTTAACATATTTTTTATATTATTAAATACAGTATCGGGTACAGATAGGACTCAAGGAAATGGTGTTTCTGTAGTCGTCAGACCTGCCAGCAATTCATTTTGTGTGTGTTTGTTTCTTCTGTCTGTGAATAATGGGTGGGTGTCTGAACTACTATATCTGTATTTAACTAACACGTTTTCTTTGAGATGTGACATTCCTAGTCACAAAAAATTTCTTCTAGATGAACAGTTTAGAATAATTTATGTTAACTCCCAGAAACCTCTCTTCTATATTTATTTATCTGCAGAACAGACCCAGTTGAAACAAACACAAAAATGGGTTGATATTCTCTTTCTCTCTCTTTCACTGCCTCTCTAGTGCCGTCTGCTCACGGATGTTGGATTTATCGATTCTTTTGTGTGTACGAGTTGGTGTGTTTAAAAAAAAACAAAAAAACATTTGGTGGCACTTTGCATACACTGTGATTGTCTTAAGCGTTCAAAACTAAAACATTGTGATATACACCGCACACCTCAGCCATTCCCTGCCTTTCTTCCCGCTTTTAAATGTTGTAGTTGCCGTGGTGACGGCAGCCCATCCTCCACGAGCTTTCGCCACAGCATGATGCCACAAGCTATGACTTCCCCTGTTGAGGACCAGCTGCTGTTTGTTATCCGACCTTCAAGTGGGTTCGGGTCGCTCTTTTTGTCTAATACTTGGGGGACGGCAATGCTCTATTGGTTGGACTGTCCACCACCGTGGTACCAACCAAAATATCTCAACGCCTGTTGGATTGATTGCCATCAAATTTGATGATCTCGTAACCTTTCCTGTGGTTGTCAGGTCAAACCTTAAATTTCTCGATCAAACATCTGCACAAAAAAACGCACTTGGCAAATGTTTGCATGCGAACACGCTGAAATAAGATGGTAACGTTATCCCTGCTAACGATCAGCATGGCTGTAGACTCCTGATGTTGTATTTCGTCAACTTAAAAACATGCTCAGTTTAGGGGTTAGTTTCTATGAGCGCCCTGGGAAGAAAGCTGGTTGGTTTAGTTAACTTCAGTCACATGACCCTCATCCTGTTTGTACCTGTGGCTTCAACCCCACCCGCTCTGTGTGCTGCGTTGGCGCACGTTCTGACAGGTGAAGCATTAGTTTGGGCATGATCATTGGACTTACGCAGTGGCTACACTTGGTTTTGCTGCTTACACTTAGGCAGCCCTGACCCCGTCAGCATGCTAGAATCAGCCAATAGTTACCACATGCATTTTTATATATTTATTCAGCCTGTAGAGGAGTCAGATATCCTGATGAATACCAGCTGTGTGGTTCTGTTTTCCCTGCAGTTTGCTGTGTGTTGTCAACCAGAGAGCGAAACCAAACATTCTACGTTCTACCAGCTGCATGTTGTGAGACTACTGCTAGAACTGACATGGCATGTTAAACCGAAACAACTAGTCTTTTAAGGCAAAACAAAAAACTCCAATTGTGAGAATAATGTGCTCCGACGAACACTAAGTTTCCAGGTTTCTCAGGTTTGTGAGATGTTGACGTGTCCTCCCTCCCTGCGCCCCATCCATCTCCCCGTCCTCCAGCTCTTGATCTGTCCTCCTGTGACTCGGTTCTTCTTCGGCCGACGGGAGCCCTTCCACAAGCTGCTGATCCAGGGAGACTCAGCGGGCAGGCTGTCCCTGTGGGGTATCCCGGCTACCTCGCCTCTGCAGCCGCTGTCAACCGCCGCAGGTAAAGACTGCGTGACACACAGCCCGCTGGTGTTTTATATAGTGACGTCACAGAAAAGCTAGTTTTATAAAACTAGTATTTGTGTAAGAGCAAAACCGCACTGACCACTAATAATCCCTCTTAGTAATCATTAGTATGAAAACCACTGCCGCTAATATGTACCTTTTTTATATAATACACTTCAACTTAACGATAGAATGAATGAATTAAGTTATATTGTCCTGCATGGTATATATTACATCATACATTTTTCATTATCGATGAAGTCCATTTGCTCTACATAGATAAATGGTCTACAAACCTTTTTTAACACAGCTAAGGATATTATCTGATTCTTTAGATGAGTTTTTGTTAAGTGTGTCGGTAGACAAGTAATCTCTCAGCACACAGGCTGAGGTACATTTAGTGGCTAAAATGTGTCATGGCGCTGTTGACTCATCATTGATTTATATTTTTTGGTTTCTTAAAGGGCTCCTGGTTTAAATAATATTAATTTAATGTTGGTAAAATGAAAGACCAACATTGCTTCTCAAACCAAAAAATTGCTTCTCTCCTATTTTTGGGGCGGTAGTAGCTCAGATCGTGGGGGACTTGGTGGCCGGTTCAAATCCCTGTATGTTACAAGGAGAGTATTAGAGCGGAGTGTGGACCGGTAGCTGGAGAGGTGACACCCGAGCAAGGCTCCAAACGCCCCAACCTGCCCAGGGGGCGCCTGACCCATGGTCGGTCCCATCACTCTAACATCTCTCTCCCAAACTGTGTATGTGTGTGTGCGTGTACGATAACACGTGAAATTAACGAATTTCCCTTTCGGGATGAATAAAGTAATTCTCCTTCTATAGCTTTTAGTGTCTTAATTGAAGACTTAACTACTTAACTTGCCTCTCTTGTTGCGACTGTCTCGTCTCGGTGCAGAGCTGCAGGTATCGTCCACCGTCAGTCTCCAGGAGGCGTTCGACAAGCTGACCCCCGTGTCTGCAGGGATCATTGACCAGCTCAGCGCTCTGCCTGGAAAAGAGGGACCCATCAAGGTTTGGATCCACAAAATGTAACACTGGTTGTTTTTAGTTCTCCACCTGAAATAAAATGTTTGGAATAATGCACTTTCAAAATGTTTTGTATTCATTAAGTAAAAAAAGAGAGAAAAGTTTGTTAAAGACTCTACCATCCTGTGAAAAGTACCTTTTTGTTAAGTTTAGTGTTGGAAAGTCATACAGCTGGAATAGATGTTGTATAAATAAGATCCATCAATCTGGAGATGTATGGGTTCACATTGCAATGTATTTGGTTTCTTATCGCAGCTTATTGAAGTTGAGAGCTGGATGACGTTCGGCTGATGATGCGTGTGTTGCTCTGATCCCCTTAGGTGACAGCCAGCGTCTACATCCCCTCTCAGGGCCGCCTGGTGTGCGGTAGAGAAGACGGCAGCATCATACTGGTTCCTGCCACTCAGACCGCCATCGTCCAGCTGCTGCAGGGGGAGCACATGCTCCGGAGAGGTGAGGGGGAGGGAGGAAAAAACTGTCTAGGGTAGAGGAAATAGAAGCTGAAAAAAAGAAAACAGACTAATTGTTTAAGTTATACATTACATCAGAGTACACTAAGCAGAATCAGCACAGTCAGGATATAAACAACAATAAGATAATAAAAACAAATTATGAAAGGAATTTTTAACTGGTTCTGAAACGTCTCAATTTAATACTGCTGGTTTGCTGGACGGTAATGGAACTGAGCAGAGAACATTAATAACAGGTGTATGGAGGAAAATGGATCAGAAATGTTAATAAATTAACCAGAAGCACACGAAAGGTCACAAAAAAAGATTAATAGATTAAAATGTCCTGTTTAGTGGAGTGAGCAGCAGTGTGTATCATCCCAACATCCGCCGCATCTCACGGCTTCCATTCTGTGTCCATCCGTCCCGTAGGCTGGCCGCCCCATCGGACCCTGAGGGGACACAGAAACAAGGTGACGTGCGTCCTGTACCCGTACCAGATCTCCCCGCGCTATGACCAGCGCTCGCTGGTGTCCGGAGGAGTGGACTTCTCCGTCATCGTCTGGGACATTTTCACCGGAGAGATGAAGCACATTTTTTGTGTCCACGGGGGCGAGATCACCCAGCTCATTGTCCCGCCCGAGAACTGCAGCGTAAGACCTCCAGACATTTAGCTGCATGCATGTTGGTTCTGTCTTTGGCTCGTTTCCTTCCTTGTTTCTCTCTGTTTGCTGTTAGTCTGTGTCTGTGTGGGATGAATGTACTGAAAGGGAGAAGCGCGTTGCTGAAATTAGTTTAAATGTTACAGGGGGGACGGGGAAGGGGTGGTGGTGTCATTGTTGGAGAGAACTTTAATGGCATTGTGTTTTTGTGGTCAAATGTTCGATGCACAGACACACACATAAACCAAATGAAAGCATTGCCTGACATTAAGATCAAAATGTCATAATTGTGTTTGTTACCATGGCGATAAGATGTCAGATGCCGTTGTGTTATAGACTAGACTGAGACATGCTTCAATTAGGACGTTTCATGTTTTGTGTCTGACCGAACCTTAAAAGCTTCTAAGTTTTTTAATATTATAAAGTATTTTGGCTTTTTTTCTTTTTCTGAGAACGCAAACGTTACATCAGTTTAATCATGCAGCAAACAGCCAGACTAAAAAGCATCGGTGAGTTTTGGTCTCAGCAGTGAGTTGGTGTCTCTCTGAGCCAAAATATCAGTTTGGGCTAAAAACAATGACAGTGACAAATCTCCCTGGTGCAAAACAAAACTTTGGAAACAAACACTGCAGGAGAAACATCTGCGAGAAAGCAATCTTTTGCACTTTTGAATAACTCATTACATCATTGTCGCTCAGTCAGGTTATTGTGGTGTAAAGTTAAGTTAGCCTTATTTCTGAACGGAACATCAGCATTTAAACCAGATTACTGTAACCAGCTCAAGTACTGAGCTCAGATATACACAAAGCGGTACTCTCAATCAAACAGACGATACACATGTTATGTGCACCATGTCATCATGGCAACATGTGTTCCTGGAGACACCTAACAGTAAGCAGGAACCACCACAGAGGAGGTTTGGACTACTTTGGCCAGGTGTTTTCATGTCTGTCGGTCTGTCTGTGGACATATTTTGGCATTGACATAGCGTCACAACCGTGTAAGATGCAGTCAAGAAACTTAACAAGTGTGTAGCTGAGATCAATATGAAGGTGAAGTTCGAAGATGGTATGGCCCATAGACTATAAGAAGTGGTCGTAGTCGTTGGGACGTCACCCATTAGTTTGTGGACTGCCGTTTTGAAGCCTTTTGAGTGTGGCGTTTTGGCCGTTGCCATCTTGGACTCCGCAGGAGTGAAGTAGAGATGGCTAGTATACTGCTCTGGTAGCAACCTGTCGATCACAGTAGACCCGCCTTAAAACATACTCTGCTTTATGGTCTATCTGACTCTAAATGGACCATAATTTACGAAATGAACATCATGCTGTGTTGAAGAAGACTTGAAACTAGAGATTGAGACCACAAACTAATGTTTTAATCTAACAACATAACATGTGTAAGGCTCCATCGTTCTCTTTGGTTTAACTTTGTTTTCGACAAGAATCTTTTTCTCAGACTTAATTCAGGTGACGAATTCGGCATTCATCAGCCAATATCTCGTCATTAACATTTCCTGTGGTTATTTCAAAGTAAAGGCCCACCACTCCCTTCACATTACACCACTTTAATCATATATCACAAGCAGGAAGGGTTGTCTTGAGGACCTTCGTCTTCAGCTTGCCACATCAGATTAATGGCTAAGAAAAGAAAGTGATGTTCTATGATTGGTGGATCTAATAGTCAGGGAAACCCCTAAAAACTAAAAGGCACCAAAATCAGGGATTTTCCTGCATTCCGGATTAAATTAGGGCAGTGGTTCTCAACTGACCCACCTTCACAGCTGAATGACAAGCAAATCAAGGAAATATTTTCAACTTCTCAAATTGATTTAATGAAAAGATGGTGCAGTTTGAACCTGAGATAGTACAGTATGCACCTGAGATAGTACAGTATGCACGAAAAAAAAAATAGTTAGAAATATTCCCTTTTTATAGTCTATTAAAAACCCCAAAGTGCATTTTAAGGACACGAGGTAACACAACATGCATAACAATTCAGTAACTTCAGCCTTTTTTAAACCGACTCAACAGCTTTTATGCACAAACATGAAATAAAAAAGTCCAACTACTGAGAAATAGTTTCAAAAAGACCCAAATTATGTAATTTTAGCCGGGAATACTCACTCACTGAATCTATGACAACCAACACTGCACTATGGAAACAATTATGTGTCTTAAGGAGCAGCTTTTATCCACAAACTCAAAATAAATTAAACAAAAAGTGCAATTTAAAAAATGATTCAAGTTTACAAAATTAACTTTTCTTCTGATTATCTTATCAGTCGGTAAATACTGAAAAACATGAAGCAGCACTCACTTCAACCTGAGGTGTAACACTGACATAGACCTGAGTCTGGAGGAATTCATAATGGGAGAACTGTGGATGCTTTTTGCTCCTGACAAGAATCTCAAAGTCTGGAGTTATGCTGCGTTAACACTAAAAGCGTTGCAAATGTTTTTGCGCAAGTAGATTACATGCAAAGTCAATGCACAGACAGGTATGGATGCGAGTAACGCGCATTTCCTCCGGGTGGCACGAATGACGTGATTGGCGCGACATGAAAATGTGTGCCTCATTCGGAAGTAAAGCGTGGTGGGAACGCAGCATTAAGGAGTGTGAATAGACGGTACTCCCCTTCTAAATAAAAAATCCCATGTTTTTTTTCTTACAATATTTTTTTGCCAAGTCATGGGCCCACTGAAAACGGCAGTTGAGAATCACTGAATTAGGGTATACATTTCTATCTGGTCCTGCACTAATTGGGTCACCGTCACCTGCATTGTTTCCTCGACAGACCCGGGTGCAGCACTGTGTCTGCTCAGTGGCCAGCGACCACTCTGTCGGCCTGCTCAGCCTCAGGGAGAGGAAGTGCATCATGCTGGCATCGCGACATCTCTTCCCCATCCAGGTCATCAAGTGGCGACCGGCGGACGACTACCTGGTGGTGGGCTGCTCCGACGGCTCCGTCTATGTCTGGCAGATGGATACAGGTGAGAGCCGGATGAACCCCTTTTTTTTCTTTTGTGGCTCCTCTTCTTAGTTGGGGTAAATGCCGAACCGTCAGCACGAGTTATCTTTCAGAGCAGCTGCTTTAACCTCAGGATTATCGCTGCTTTCAGCCTGACCAAACCCGGAATAAGCTATCTAAACCGTATCTGTACATGTAACATGTATAAAACTATAAAAGTTTGATGAGCATCAAGCCATCCTTGGACCCCTTTGAATTACTCAGAGCATAAAACTGTGTCTTTCATCAAATATGTCAACAGATCTACATTTTCATCACCGTTAAACCCCAACAGGTTCACTACTTGTTCCCACACCCAACATCTCTCTTTTCAATCTGTCTAATCTAATCAAAATGTTAGCACTATCTTGTAGTCTTGGAGAGGTTGTCAGGTTTGCTACCACCATGTCCGTTTAAAGACAAAACCCAACCCAGATTGTAGGTGGATGTTAAACAAGAGCTGGACCGGCCATCGGACACACCGGGCATATACCTGGTGGGCTGACTTGCCTTTTTTGGTTGACATAACTGTTTTTTTTCATGATTTCTTTATTTAATTTAATAAAAATGTTCTGAGCGGCCCTTAAAACAGGTATTTTCGGCCCATTGTGGTGTTTAGGATGATGATGATAGGGAAATCTGCCATCAGCCTGTATCACTCCCACCGAGTAGAGAGTCGTCAGTGACAAATATTAGCAAAATAATTGATCAGAAAACAGATTAAGAATTGCACAGACATCTTCATTAGACAGGCTTCTTCAGAAAACACCGGTGGCAGCAATTAAATGTTACATGTCCACAGTTGGAGTATACAAATGTACAACTATTAATCCAGTTTCCGCTCTCTCAATACCAGTGGCTGGCTGTGGTATGTGTACCTACGCCTGCTATAACAGCTGGGAGGCGTGCCGCACTGCTCAATACACATTACACAGCTTTTGTGTTTTTTTTTCTCTTCTTTTTTAGAGAGTGGCACGGTGGTATACATAGGGATCGATTGTTGTGGGCCGGTCTGGGCCAAAATGCTAAAGCCTTAATTTATTCATTTGTTTATTTATTTATTGTCCCAGTCAACCCCTGGCCATTACATGTGCGGCATGTAACCTGCACTGTAGATTGTAGTGCATGTTAAGAATCCAGAATTACGTCCTAAAGACCATGTACAAACACCTACATGTTGAGAATGTGGTCCTCCAAATGCTTTGAAATAGAGTTAAAAACCTTCAACCTTTTAATGAAATGTAGTTGAGTTGCATTAGTTGGCCAGGTGTCCTTTCACCTGCAAATTCCCAACACCACAACTTGACTGTACTGCACTGTTTTCAACTATAAAAAAAAAAAGGAGGATTATGTATCCTTTTTATACGAATTCGAAAAACTAGATGGGATGTGTTAATCAGTGAGCATTAGAGGTCTTTTGTATGTGTACTTTTTTGTTTCTCACCGTGGCCGGGCTAGCCGTCTTCCACCACCCCCTGCATCCAGCCTTTCATGCTAAGTTAGGCTAACTAACCGCATCGTGAATCCAGCTCCACACTAACCCCCGCACACACAAGATATGTTGGGCGCTCTTTTTTTTTTTTTTTTATCCCTGTTTTTTGCAGCTACCATTGCAACACAAGTGTGTGTGTGTGTGTGCAGGGTAGCTAAGTGTGAAATTAAGGAAGATGTGTGTGTCTGTACTCAGGCGTTGGACATGTAATAGGGCCATGGCTCGTAGGCCCTTCATCACACACACACACACGGTACCACTTCTTCTCTCACTCAATACCAGAGCCAATACTGATGTCAGCTCTGTCAGCTAATGATGTCTCTTTCCCTCTTGCGCTCTCTCGCTCTCTCTCTCTCTGTCTCGTGTTCTGTAAAACTAGAGAATTGCTGCAGTCAGAGATGACGCGAACTATCTGTGCCCGAATCATATTCAAGAGACCGTAGATGATACCGGGCATCGAGACGCACCGAGAGAGAGAGGGAGAGGGAGAGATTTATTCTTTGCAAAGAAGGAACAGAAATGTGACGTAATGGTTAACAAATCACACATCCTAGACTGCTCTCCGAACGAGCGGAGCATTACCTCTAATACATGAAACACACAATCAACAGAAGCCCTCGTGACGTCTTGACCTTATCGTGAACCTTCCTCCCGTCATCCCATAGATATGTTTTAAACCATAAGAACAACAATGATGTGTTTTATCTTCAGTCCGGAACATACAGATATAGCAGATCGTTTGACTCCCAAACGGAACTTTGTGTAAGGCAACGTTCACACCGGAGTCATAATTAGGGTAAAGTTCACTCATACATCAGAGGCCATGAAACATCATATATTAAGAGGAAATCAGTTTTTCCTCCATCAATGGGCGATAACGAGCTCCTCCAATTACCTCAATTTCAGCCACGAGAGCACGGATGATAAGGTACTAAGGCCCGACTTGCAGTCGGAGTTGCAATTCTTCCCAAAGGCGTTGGGCCTAAGGGTCAAGGCTCCGTGAAGGCCAGTCAAGTTGTTCCACACCGAAATGTCACTGTAGCATTTAGATTGTCCTTTATTGGAAAATAACAAGCCCAGACAAAAAGACAGGACAGAAGTCAGTGTTTCCCCCACCGTTATAATAGGGTGGCGGGGCGCCCCCCTGAAGAAACCATCCACCCCCCTGTAATTTTGTCGATAGTGCCAGATCACAAGTCGTCATTTAAGTTTCTCTTTCCTATAGAACAGGTTTACACCTTGTTCTGTTATTAAACAAACTAAACGGTCGTATTTTATTGATCTTATCCACACGACAGCTTGTCATTTCGGTCTCTAAATGGTCGCGTTAACACTTATCCTCTGCTCTGCATCGCGCACAGCGGAGTTCTGCCCCGATGCGCACAGACAGGTGAGCACTGAGCACACACAGCAGCGGACAGAGAGCGTCGAAAAATATGTCGCGTGAAAAGCAGACCGCTATATCTGCGTTTTAAACGCCCCCAGGGTGAAGATGGCAACAGCAGCTCTCCTGTGAGGAACAACCGGAGTTCTCTTCTCACCGGAGCAGCTCTCCTGAACCCGGAGCAGCTCTCCTGAACCCGGAGCAGCTCTCCTGCTCCAAGTGAAAGAGCCAAAGTGCTTGTGTCTTCTACCAACAATGAACATATTACAAAAGTACAAAGTACACGGACATAAAATAAGTAATTAATAAATACATGGAAAAATGCCTGTACTTTCGGGTAAATGTTTACGTTACGCCGTTAACAGGTTATGCTTACGCATGCGCGACTCACCGACTTTTGGCTCTTTGCCAGAAGTCTCCGTGACGTCCTTCCTGCTGCTGCGTCTCAAAACAGAAAACAGATCTCAGCTCAACGTTGAACATGAATTGTATCAAATCTACAACCCCGTTTTAGAAAGATGTGTAGAGGCTCACTGCAGCCACTAATACTGATGCAACCTGATGCTCACATATCTGCACTCATTCTGTTTTGTTTGGCTAAAAAATAGCTTATTATTTTCCACAATGAGCTATTTAGTAGTAACTAAATATTAGTTATTTTTTGCACAGATGTAACTTTATTTTCATTGTTCTAAGTGATTGCAATTTAAAAATAAAAAGTTGTCTGATGGAGCAATCTGATTTACTTGAAAGTGATTGCAATTTTCTTTATTCTGTTATTTATAAAAGCACAGATGGAGTCACAAAATGAAGTTATTTACAGAAAAAGTTTGAGAACCACTACTTTAAGTGTTTGTGTCGCCGTCGGCGACACAAACTTTATTTTCATTGTTCTAAGTGATTGCAATTTAAAAATAAAAAGTTGTCTGATGGAGCAATCTGATTTACTTGAAAGTGATTGCAATTTTCTTTATTCTGTTATTTATAAAAGCACAGATGGAGTCACAAAATGAAGTTATTTACAGAAAAAGTTTGAGAACCACTACTTTAAGTGTTTGTGTCGCCGCCGCCGTCGGCGACACAAACAAATTCCTGTTTTTGGGGCTGTCTGACGGCGAGGTAAAGCAGTGGAAATATTCTAAATATAGCGCACACTATTGATTTTGTTTTGTGTTCTAAAATAGGTTTTTGCTGCCATTTATTGTGTCTAAGTAGGAAATATTTCTTGAATTAAATATTTCCTGAATGAGGTACCAGAGAAAGGGTCACCATTTATCCCCTTGGGACCAGGAGATGCGAAGCGACAACCCAACCAAGCAGTTGATTCCTTCCCAGTAACTCCCCCCAAGGGTTGCCTGTATCTAGGGTTTTGGGGGACCGGCTTGTTGACTCCGTCCCATGTTTTCAGGTGCCCTGGACCGCTGTGTGATGGGCATAACGGCGGTAGAGATCCTGAACGCCTGTGACGAGCTGGCCCCGGCCACCGTGGATGCCCTAAGCCACTCGGCCGTCAACCTGAAGCAGGCCATGACCCGCCGCAGCCTGGCAGCGCTAAAGAACATGGCTCAGCACAAGCTGCAGACGCTTGCCACCAACCTGCTGGCTGCAGACAACGCCGACAAGGTACGAAACAGTCCCACTACAGGGGGTATTTAAGAATTTTACTAATCAGACATACGAAACATTCTCTAGTTCTATGTTCTCAAATATAAGGATTTGTTGCATTTTTTTTCATGATTATAAATAGTGTCGATGGACAAAACAATCCATTTTAAAGATGAAATTCTGACTCTGACGGACATTCTTCACTAGTCTGTGACAATTAAGAGTGTACAGCCAGCATGAATCGATTCATTTTCCTTATGTCTCTTTATTTCAACACACACACACACACACACACACACACACACACACACAGTGGTTGGTCAGCATGGTCAGATAGCTGGCTAAAGTCAGACCAATTAAAACTCTGCTGCAGACGAACCAAAGGTCAACACTACAGCCACTGTGTGTGTGCGAGACCCTACTGGTGCCTCCAAGTGAAGGATGAGCTATCTTAAATGTCAAAATAGTAAATAAGTGCAGTGTTTCTTTTCTCTGAACTGGACTCTCCAGAGACCAGCTTTAATGGTTTAAAAGAGAAATCCGCCCAAAGACATGTCAGTCAGTAGCAGAATGGACTTAATGGTCCGTTACTCTGCTTTCAAACGTCTTTAAACCTAAAAACAATGTTTATTATTAATATTATTTTTATTATTATACTGTAATCTTTGTGACGACTTTCTCCTTCCCAGAACTGTTCAAATCTGTTTTGAAAATTGGAAAAGTATGCACAATATATTTCATCAAACAAAATACAAATCATGTCAAATCAAAGATTTTGTCCATGCCGTCCAGCGCTAAAGACAATTAATCCCCTTAATGTAGAATGATCGGCTCAAATAAATTATTTCAATATTCATGCTGGTTTGTAAAAAAGCACAGCAACAACGTTACTGAAAACAGGGCTTTTTCAGTTTTAGGACTTCATTTTGAAGTGGATGATCTGATCTGATGGAGTAAGCCCCGCCCACCTGGGCCTCCCAGCACAGAAAACAAATGCCATGAACTATTTAATGTCTGAGCAGCGTTTAGTTCAGCGTTTAGTTTAGCTCGTACAGTTTGACTTTTATAGTCTGACTTGGAATCCATTTAGCCTCCTCCTCCTCCTTCGCAGTTATGTGGCTTCGTCCATTCTCTCGTCTTCCCTTCCACCAGATAACCTTTGCGTGTTGTTTCTTTTTCCCCTCCGCGTGTCGGTTTTTATTGTAGGTGTCTCCCCGGGTTTTTCCTGCAATAACTGCTGATAATCACAGCACATTTCTGAAAAGGGCAACCCCCCCCCCCGTTCCGTTCCATTATGAATGCATCATTGTTGTTCTCTTTTCTGCCTTGCGCCTCTGTGTCATTTCTCGCTCATATCTACTCAAATTATGGGTCAAAACACCCACTCTCCCCGCTGTGTGGGCTCCCCTACTGTGCGTAATGGCAGATAATGACCCTGAAATGTCAGGCTATCAAGTCCAAACATTACACCCAGGTGTGTGTGTGTGTGTGAAAAATAAATAAAACCAGAGCTGAAATAATTAGTTGATCAACCGAAAAATTTATCGGCCACACTTTAATAAAAAAAAAAGTAGAAGGATTGGTTAGTTTTCTGCGCTCTGTTGGCCAACAATAACAGAGGTTGCATTGAGTTACATATGGTAAAAAATGGTATTGCCTGACCCTAAATTATAAGTTATCATGATGTGTTCCAATGTAATCTTGTGAACATTTTAACTTTTGGTAGGAAATTTGAATAAATATAGGTGTTTGAAGGAGATGTATTCACAGCAAAATAAAATAGATATTAGAGAGGGAATTTGGGTTTTAACATACAGGATCGGATCAGTACTCTTTTTCGGCCAAAGCGTAAGTTCAGGTATCAGAACCGGTAGCTGGGAAAGAAAAAATGGTATTTAAACTCGTCTGCGTCGTTATTAGACGTCAGAGCCACTGACAGAGAATGGGAAAAAGCTGAAAAGCATTTAGCAGCAGTACGGCTTTAATAAATACCAAACATTAATTAACATTTTCACTCCAGCTATAAAAGTCTCTGCTGATATCAAAATTATATTTAGTTACGACTGGCTGGATTGTTGTGAAAACTGCTACAGACATTCATGGCACGAACAGTGTGTCTAAAGTCTTATTTTTCCTTCTTCATTAAAGGCCAAAGTGAAGCGAAAGCGTTAGTTCAACTTCTCTACCCAGTCTGAGGCTCTCAACCCAAACCTGTTGGTTCTTTAGAGGCTCACAAATTCATAATTTAATTTTAGCAAGATCATCAAGCACTACTCGAATAGAAGGAAAACAGGAGGGAAAACAAGCATTCGCTGTGGACTATTTTCAGCTATTTTCAACTCGAGCAACCACATTTGGTTGTTCAAGTAAGTGTTTGTGGCAGCAGGATAGCGTGTGCGGGACAAATTAAAATTAACTTGTGTGCGCATGCTAAAGGAACATGTCACCCAGGCTGCGGTCGAATAGTCCATTTTGGTTAGGAACCTTCCTAACTGAGTGAAATGACCCGGAAGTACCTAAGTGGTCGCCATGATAAGTGCCGGTCGAATTGTCCAAACGCAAAGGAAAGGAGCTTCAATGCTTCCTAATTTAGCTCCTTTAGCATAGGAACCACTGGACCTTCCTTTACGAAAGGAGAGGAGATAATGCCGACCCACAATTCCTTGCGGCGGCAACATTTAAAGTGACGTATCATTCGGCCGTTCACGAGAACAGACGATCATGACCGACACGCAGATCATGTAAATAACTGTTGCTATAACTTGGAAACACTTTCAATAATCTGTTAAACCTGCTGGCAAACTAAAAACGTTACGTTGCTGAAAAGTGCTGTAAAGTGATCAAACTGACGTATTTTATATTCTATCTGGTGTTGAACTGCAGCTTCAGCCCTCATTCTTTTATTTCATTTGACTTCAGTTACAGAAGCTTTAGTGAAAGAGTTAAACTGGACGAGCTCTTCAGTCTGAGTCATGTTTCTGATTATCATCTTTTTAATCAACTATTTTGTCACATTACAATAAAACATATCAAGTCAACACGAGTTGTGTGATGTTTCATAAACTGTTGTATGCATATTTTTATGATCAGATTATAATCTGCATGTAAATAAACCATAACAACATAAAGGGATATGAGACACACATATATGACACACATCGTTTGTGGGATAACGTATTTAATTCAGCATGTTTGAAACTGAACAAAGAGACAGTTTTAGTACCTTTGTACGTTGGTTTCACTTTCATATTCCTTCGTTCATTTCTATTCCAACCTCGTTATTAAAGTAATACTATGAACCGGGTTGTTTATGTCGTTATGACGCAACACTGTAAGAAGACGGACGAAGTATATAAACTGCGCTTTTTGTAGTCCTTCTTCAGAACATTGTAGTTTCACCGCTGGCTACAGACTGACGTCACTAACATGCGCCAGCCGTCGCGTCATAACTACGTCGCTTAGTGAAAGTGGAGTCGGATTTGCCAAACACCGCGGCTGTCTTCTCCTAACTCCTTATGAATTCTCCTTCCCATCTTTCCTTAACCCTGTGACGTTTTCCACAGAGGTTAAGGAAAAGTGCTTAGGGTTAGACGTTAGGAGGTAATTATTTGACTATTCGACCGCAGCCCCAGTGCAGCACTGTGGCTCACAGTTTTTGAACAACAAAGGAGCTCAGTGACAGAGCGACGAGTAAAAGGATTAGCGATGAGATACTTGGAGCTACACATACATATGGTTGGAACATCATTCGTCAGCTACTCACACTCCCATGTTCTCCACTGCTACCTGACCGCCTGGGTCCCACAAACTCGATGTGTTCCCGGGGTCAGACCCCTCTACAGGAGGCAACAGTCTCGAACAACATGAAATAAAAGTATTTTTTGTATTCAATTCCAAAGTATTGATTGTGACCTTCTTTTTTACATGACTTCTTTCACTATGTGCCTGGCTATCCGATGGCCGTTAGACAGTAAACCAAGTTAAATATATAAATCAAGTGTTTGTGAATCTACCTCTATACTGTGTGTGTGTGTCTGTTGTTTTTGTTGGACTCCAGTGGTGTAGGGCCCTGCAGGAAGATGACCTTTAGGCCTACTGCCCAGGACCTATAGGACACACGTGGTGTGTGTGTGTGAGAGAGAGAGAGAGAGAAGATAGGACATTTTAATTAAATGGCAGTTGTTTCTTTTTCAAAGACGAGGAGATCTCAAAAGACAAAAAAAAGTAGTCCGTATTTGAGTCAGAAAGCCAAAACATGGTCAGTTGCTGCTTCTTCATCTGCGCAGGCCTCTGACAACAACATGCATGTCTGTTATTGTCTGTGTGTCATGTGCTGATCGCCTTTAGATGGCAGTGTTCATCCACCGAAATAACACACACTCATATACACAAACTTGAAACATGGAAATGAGGCTCAGATATCTTGGCTTTTTCCTGATACAAGAGTGTTAACTGAGGTGTTCATAGCTAAAATGCCAACAAGCTTTCACTAACTGTATTATTACCCATTTACCATACCAGTGCACACACAGTGCTCTATTGGAAGTCTTTGTGGCAAAGGTTTGTGCTAGAATCAACCGGTTCTTTTGAATGAATAAATACATAAATAAATAAACTCTGAGCAGGATGAAAAGCAACAATGTGGAAGGTTGGGTGATTGCATTAACACCCCTTTGTTCACCCCTCATTTTTACACACACACTCACGCACACACATGAGGCTTTGACAGAAAGTCTTCTCTGAGGGTTGATGAGTGAGACCCAGCTACAGGTTTGTTGTGTCTCTCGGTCAGTCAAGAGTCTCCACTGCTAACTACTGTTCTCTCTCTCACAGTCACAGTTCGAATCAATGAGCTTTAATGCATAAATGGTAAAAGGAAAAAAAGGAAGTGCAACACAGAGAAATACTCATGCTTTTATCAACAATAATAGTAGTAACATGGAGTATTCGCCTTTTAATCTGAGGTGTTACAGAAACAAGTGTCTCTTAAATTCCAACGTTCTTTCCTGTGTTTGACCATAGTCGGGTTCTGTAATGCTGAAGGTCTACAGTGGGAACATGGTGCGAAAATAATTCGTCACTTTATTGGTCAACAAAACATTCAGCAAATGTCAACCAGTGAAGCTAACGCTTGCGTTTTGTGTAGTAACGCTGAAACTAGTGCTGTCAAGCGATTAAAATATTTAATCGCGATTAATTGCATTTATGTCATAGTTAACTCGCGATTAATCGCAATTAATCGCATTTTTTTTTTTTTGCATTTTAATGCTCTTATCAACATGAAAAAGTGGATTGGCTTGCTTTATTTTATTGAAAAACAACTGCCAAACAGGGCGGTACAAAATAAAATCACTGCACAATTCAGGTAAACAAGGGTTTACAAAATAAAATTATAGAGTGCACCAGGAATGAAAACAGGTCAGGGGTGAAAAAGGTGAGAAGGATATTACCCCTCTAGGAGGGTCCGGGGGCATGCTCCCCCGTAAGAAACATTTAAATATTCCATATTTTAAAGCATCAATCTGATGCATTTTGAGATGCTTTTTTTTGCCAACCTGGGGAGAGCTGGAGAAACTTAACTTCAGCCATGAGTCAAAAATTATTATGGCCTCCTTACTAAGTATTATGCAAGCCATTTCATGCCAGCCTGTCACTGGGTCTAACATTTACAGTATATGAGGCACAATGTGGTAAGGGAGAGCATGGCTGCCTTTGTTAGCATAATTTATATCTTTGATGCAGAGAATGCATCTGGCGAATCCCTGCCTGTTGATTTTGGAGAATACATCTCCTAGATGAAAGGACACCTCTTGCCCTTTTATTGAGACCTTGCCTTCCAGTTTTAGCCACGACCAGTTCCAGCTGCATTTCATTCTGCAAAAATAATGTTTGTATTAGTGTTAACTTCTAGTTTAGCCTTATTCAGACCTGCCAACCTTGATATATAACCTATATATTGATAAGTCATTAAATACTCATCATGCATTATATTGCATTGCATATAATGTGTGCTGGTCAATTAGTCTAAAATTAATTTTAGACTAATTTTTACCAGCGTACTTTGACGTCAAAATGCGTATCCGCTATGCAAATTGCGTACAGGTTGGCAGGTCTGCTTATTGATAGAACGGTGGACCACTTTACCTTCTGCCTTGTCAGTCCCCTCTCCTCAAAATCTACCTCCTCAAAAACGGTAGCGTTACGCCGTGTTCACACCGGACGCGGTGCGTCCGGTGTGATCACGGCTTAAGCTAATCATTTCCCACCGGAGCTTTAGCTAGCTGGCTAACGTTGCGTTCTCTCCTGCTGTGTTCAATGTGTTCACTCGCGCTCCCTTCTGGCACGCGCACCTGTTCGCAGTTCACTGAATATCATTCATTTTGCCGTATCGCGCTCACCATTCATTCATTTCAAACCGTAACGTTAGCCTAGCTTCCAAGCCCAAACGGCGTGCCTATTGTTTTGCTTCCGGTTGAGCTACATCCGGCGTGGTGCTCGCGTAAAAAAAAAAATAGAAAAATTACAATGCGTTAACGCCGTTAATAAAATTGACGGCGTTAAAATTGGTTTGCGTTAACGCCGTTAATAACGCGCTAATATGACAGCACTAGCTGAAACGCAACATAATGGGTGCAAAAAACAACAACTCTATGGTGACTCTAATGCTCTCACTGTGCAGATCAGTCGACCACCATCGACTTAGCGTCTCACACACAAGGACAGAACTCTTGGTTGTTTTTTCAAACAAGATGGCAGCGTACTCGAAAATCTAAATCTAAAGCAAGGGATCTCTGTCCATCTGTAGGTGCGTGTGTGTCCCTCTCATATCTCAAGAACCGCTCATCCGATCTACTTCCCACTTGGTGGATGCATTGTTGGAGACCCAAGGATGTCACAGTTTGGACACGACATGCATTGCATAAACAAGCAAACAGCGCTCTGTGCAGCGACTTTTATGCTCCGCGGCCTGAGTCGAGCATGTCGTCCACAGTGGGACTGCAAGTTCATTTTTGCTGCTGGATGCTCATATTGACGTTACGCATCGCTACACGCACCAATACCGGGAGCCAATCAATGGGCCCGATCCAAATGGTGCCCCCACTATTGTTGACTAAAAGGAGAGAAAAGAACCATTTCTTAGTGCAATTAGTCCTCAAATTTTATATCGCAACATGTAAAATACTACTGTAACATCAAAAGAAGCTCGCAACAGTTTACCACGGATCTTTTGACGGCAGCCTTTGTGGGAAATTCAACTGGAGCTGCTCAGCTGACCAAAATTTCAGCCGGAAATTCAATCGATTGTCTCTAACAGTCAGATCGTTGATCGTTCAGGTCTAATTAATCAGGAGCCTGCCCCCCAAAGCCGCACAGCAGATGGCAACCGATCCGACAGAAGATCGGATCTGATTCCAAAATCAGTCGGGGGCTAAATCAGTTGGGGGGCTAAAGTGCGTCTTTCCAGCTGAAGACTAAATTCTAAACACTTCGCTCAAAGAGTTTAGAACGGCAAATAGATGAACCTTCATGAAACACAGTCTGACCAAAATCCAGCTTTGCCCTTCTTTTAATTTCCCTTAATCACTCCTCCTTCGAACTAGATCACCACTGTCTGATTGCCGTCTCAGGTCATTACCACGTCAACAGCACTGTTCTTCATACAGCTCCACGCAGGTGTCTCGGCTAACACGATTTAAATCGAGCAGTGTCGGAATATTTCCGGCACTTACGGCTAATGGGTTGTGCGTTTGTGTGTGTCTGAAAGATGGCCTTTGTTCAAAGAGATGACTGATTTAAATCATTATTCTCATTATTAAATTCATTATTCTGAAGTGGAAACAATGTTGTATTTTTCATAGGGATCTGCTAAATGTGGTTATTCCAGCTACATCAGCTAATTTTTGATTTACAATCTATAACATGTTTCATGTGATAGGTAGTGGCTATTTACAGAGTTTTGGTTTAACGGGACATTTCCAGCTTCAGCAGATATGTTTTCTTGGAGGAGACCAAACCAGAGGTAAAATGAGGATGAACATTGGGCTTCCATGCATCTGTCCGCTCGGTGTCGACGTAGGCAGCTGTGTGCCAACATCTAAGCTAAAAGAAGATGGTGAAATGTCAGTTGTTTGTTCCAATATGCCTCACATTCCCCACAGACTGCAGAGGCTTTTAAACGTGACCTGAAAACTCACCTTTTTAAGAAAGCTTACTGCTAAAATATCTTTTATGGGCTTTGCTTTTAAATATATCTTAAAAATGCTCTTGTTTTATTCTGCTCTGTAGCACTTTGAGATTGCTCAAATATAAAGTGCAATACAAATACAATGTATTATTATTATTATTATTAGTGGCCACACAATGAAATAATGAAGAAATTGTAACCAGCAAATGTAGTGAGCGGGACATTTTACTGTTCAAAAATACGTTTACTATTTTAGCCAGGAATGCAATTAGTGCCACCTGGTGCATGCCGTTACATTTCCTCCCAAGATACAATGGACCTCTTTTCACTGGGGTTGTTTTTCCCACAAATAAATGCCATCAGAATAATTTGAAAGATGCTTCAATTTCTACACACAGAGGCTTTGATAAGTGGCCCGTCATTAGGAAAGTAGTGACTGAATATGTCCCTAAAAGGGAGCTCTTATCTTGATCTTTTTCTTTTTTCTACAGGAACAAAGCACACTGTGGGCACAAAGTTTCTGTGTTGGAAACATACATACATTTTTGAAAATTCTCTCTCTCTTCCTTCTTCCTAGGGCAACCTGCCGAAATACTCCCACAATGCCCTGGTGGTCCAGGCAATGAAGACCAATCTGACGGACCCCGACATGCACGTGCTGTTCTTTGACGTGGAGGCGGTGATCATTCAGCTGCTGACGGAAGAAGCCCAGAGACCGAACCCCATCCTGGTGTCTCCAGAGACGCTGCAGAAGAGCCAGGCCGGGGCTGACAAGGGGGGGTCCTTCCTAGCCAACAAGATCTTCAAACAGGTCAGTAAGCACAGGAGGGGAAAGAAGGTGAAATATCTCGCTCCTAAACAAGCAAAGTCAGCATGTTTTAGAACAAAAGTTTAGAAAAAAAGAGGAGTTATATGATGTATTTTGTCTTCATATTTTCAGGATTGTATTCATCTTTTGCTGTTCTTATACTGAATTAACTTGTCTCCTGTCCAAACCAGGTGAAGGAGACAATGAAGGAGACCATCAAAGAGCACCTGTTGGACGAAGACGAAGAGGAGGAGGAGGAGATGAGGAGGCGGGAAGAGAAGTCCAAGTCTCTGAGTCTGCTGGAGTACAACCTGACGATGGACACGGCCAAACTCTTTATGTCCTGCCTGCACGCCTGGGGCCTCAACGAACAGCTGGACGGCATCTGCCTGGAGCGACTGGGAATGCTCAGACCGCACTGCCCCATCTCCTTCGGACTGATCTCCAGAGGAGGTCACATGTCCCTCATGCTGCCCACCTTCAAGGTACTCGTCTGTCTGGCGTCACCTGGGTTCCGGGTACCTTCTGTTCAGGATTCATCGGGTCTGATACAGACCTCTGACCCCTGACAAATCATTTCTAAAAACGCATTTAAAAAAAACACAAATGAGAGAAATTAATCTGTGACAATTTTTTGGGGATTTTTTTGGGATTTTTCGATTTTCTTGTCAATGTAATCTTTGTTTATTTTTGACCAACTCATTATTTGAATCACTCTATCATTGTTTGCTTCAGTGAAAAGATAGTCGGTAGACTAACTGATCAATCAATCAATAATCAATAATTAGTGTCCTAAATACTAAATGCCACCAGGTTCTTAATTCCAAACTAGTACCAAATAACATAAAAGATGGGACCCTCTTTTGTTCCATACATTTATATCCATTGTTTTATTCCAACCATCATATAATAAGTAAACGTACTCATCGTGATGTCACTTATTGGTTTCTGGACTGATGTTTTGAAGCCCGGTGTTTGGCATTTTTGCCTGTCGCCATTTTTTCTTTTATATATCCATATATTGACAAGAGGGTAGGATCAGGGGTCAAGTCTACGGGGGCTCAGTTTTCAGCTAATGCTAGCGCTACATAGCTATCTTAGTGATCAAGGTACATATGTTATTCATGTTAACTGTGATATTAATTGTGATGTTAATTTTGGCTAGTGGAAAACTAAATGTAGTTTGCAGAAAAAAATTAACCGCCAACCCCTCAGAGCACCTTGTAGCCCCACCCTAAAGCATACCCTGCTTTATGGCCAATTTGATGTATGGACCATAATTTACTAAATGAACATCATGCTGTATTGAAGAAGACTTAAAGCTAGAGATTGAGACCATAAACTGATGTTTACAATGTTTACTGAAGGAATAAATCATCTCATAGACTTCTATACAATCAGACTTATCTTTGCAACCAGAGGAGTCGCAAGTTTTAAGACACTTCCACATTGGCTTCATTTTTCAGACCTGGATTTAGCCCCTTGTTTCCAAAACGTTCAGCCAAATTGTAATTATTTTTACTAGTGTTAGAATTATTTCACTCATATAGAAATAAGCAGAACTATTTTTTAAAGTGCTTTACTTTAAATTATTAAACAAATATAATGAATAAAACGGTCACACAAGTCCAACAATAATGTAAAAAAAAATAAAAGAACTGGCTTCTGCTTCCTTTTCCGAATGATCAACTTCAGACATGGTAGTAATAACAGTATCAGTGAGAGATTAACGTTTCTGTGGCACGTTTCTGTGGCACGTTTATGGCGCACGTATGATAATCAGTCAATGAACACAACTGAACACCAGCAAATAGCAAACTTAGACAATACCCTGTTTAAAAATAACACAGGACAGCTCACTCATGTTGACCTGTTTGAAACACACACCAGTACTTCCAGGGGTTCTCTGGTTCATACGTCCGCCTCTGTTTCCCAGGAGTCTTTGCTGCGGCAGTTGTCTCTGGCGACTGGTCTGAAGCTGACCCTGACGGACATCGTGGGGAAAGGGACGTACGGCGTGTCGAGGGCCGTCACCACACAGCACCTGCTGTCTATAATTTCACTTGCCAACACCCTGATGGGCATGACCAACGCTACCTTCGTCGGAGAGCACATGAAGAAAGCACCAGTCAGGTAACAAACATGCACAGATGTACAATATTTGAACATGCTTTTCTATCTTTTTTTTATTTAACACTTGGAGGTCTGGTGGTCAATTTCTTGATTTTTCTTGATTTTACATACTTTTTAAATTCCCCTTTTTAAAGTCACTAGCATATGATACAAAATCATGTGTTGTATATAAAAAAAATACAGAACAATCTCAGCTATCTATATAATGAGGCACCATTGTCCCAAAGGCACAAGTGTAAATATGAAAATATGACTAAAGCTGAAAAATTGAATCTTGATTTTGGAAATGTCTCATATTTGTTGTGAAAACATAACTTTACTCCGGTGGGATAGCGGTTTTGGTGATTGAAATTGGTTTACCAAAAGGTCTTAGGTTCACAAAAGCAGTGGAATATATGAATAAAATGGTAGACACATGTAATTTAATGTCTAAAAAAATGTATTATTATATGGTGGGGATGATGAGCTGTGGCTGGCTTTGCGGCCTGCTAGGTGATGTGTTCAGGCAGGCAGACGGACAGGGAGACTGCTGCAGCAATGCTACATGTTGTCCTCTGGACCCTCACAGCTCTGAATCCACTCTGTAAAATACATTAATACAGTCAGTATGAGTTCACTGTAAGAAAGTTAACGTGATAGAGACAACAGTTGATTATGCACCGTTCAGTCATAGACACGGAAGATAACAGCCAACACGGCACTATTTACTGACGCGCTAACCGCTACGAAGCTCTCGTCAACACACGTTATTTACTGTCTTACAAACATATAATGGAGGTCCAACACTACTGGTCGTACTATGTTCACTGTAAGAAAGTTAACGGTGATAGAGACAACAATTGATTATGCCCCGTTTAGTCATATATACGGATGATAACAGCCAACACGGCACTATTTACCGACGTGCTAACCGCTCGTAGCTCTCGTCAACACACGTTATTTACTGTCTTACAAACATATAATGGAGGTCCAGCACTACTGGTCGTACTATGTTCACTGTAACAAGTTAACGTGATAGATTCAACAATTGATTACTCACCGTTCAGTCTCACAGAAACGCTGTGGCCAGCTATCTGGCCCGTTAGCTCCGGCTAGCTCCTTGTTAGTGAATCCTTCAGCTCTGAAGCTGCTCCGTCTGTCCCCTCCAATATAGCTCTGCTCAGGACTCTTTGCTTGGCACCTTCTTACTCACAGGGAAGCTTTGCACGCCTCATACATGTCCATGTTTAGATGCTCAGACGCGGAAGTGGAAACCATATCTATCCGCCAGATTTTTAACCATATTTATGTGACGTATTATTGTGATGATTATAATTTTATTAAACATTTAGACACCTGGTGTAACGCTTCGACGCGGGCGCCGACCTCAGAGGGTTAACCGAATAGTTTTACTGAGCAGAAGAGGTCTTTTAAGAAAGTCACATCTTCTCAGGAGTTGGTGGAGACCAAAACACGACTCCAACAGGATGACAATGTTGCTCTGCAACTGTTTGCTAACATGGCAGCCGTAAGAGCTTTAAAAGTGATGATATGTCCGAGGGAGTTTGTTATTAAGCTTTGTTGGGGAGCCAGAGTGGCTTAAAGTCCAAAGAAACATCTGTTCCAGATTAAAGTACAGCCATCCATCCATTTTCATCCGCTTGATCCGGGGTCGAGTCACGGTGGCAGCAGGTCCAGCAGGCTTTCCCAGGTTTCCCTCTCACCCGCAACATTTTCTCATTCTGGGGGATCCCGAGGCATTCCCAGGCCAGCTGGGAGATATAATCCCTTCAGCGTGTCCTGGGTCTTCCCCAGGGTCTCCTACCAGTTGGACGTGCCTGGAAAACCTCTAATGGGAGGCGTCCACGAGGCATCCTGATTAGATGCCCGAATCACCTCAGCTGACTCCTTTCGACATGAAGGAGCAGCGGCTCAACTCCCAAGCTCCCTCCTGATGTCCGAGCTCCTTACCCTATCTCTAAGGCTGAGTCCGGCCACCCTACGGAGGAAACAAATTTTGTCCGCTTAAAGTACAGTAAATATCAAACTCTCAGGAGTTAATTTTATGATCTGTTCATCATCCTTTGCAAATTATTAGTAATTCTCAGAGGGGTAGGCGGGTTGCTTTTTATAGAGCAGTGATTCTCAACTGGTGGGTCCCGTTTTCAGTGGGTCGCAGGCCTTTTTTCATCCTGTGGTTTTATTTTGAAAGGACTTTTTATGCAGCGGAGTGTCGTTATTTTGCCGGCTCTGGTTTCAACTGGTTTTGCACTTGTCCCTCCATGTTTTCAGCAGCATGTGCCAGGTTGGGTCAAACCATCCTGATATGGGGGAGACTCTGGGTTTTTAGGATAATTTAATTAAACAGCCTACTGAATATAACATTGACAACTGATGGCGCTGCCTGCATGACAGGAAAAAACTCTGGGGTTGGGAGGAGAATTGAGTGCTGTTTAATTTTCTGTAAAGCACAATGTTTTTCAGTATTTACTGATGAGGTAATCACAAGAGAAGTTAATGTTGTATATATGAATCCTTTTGAATTCCAGTGACAGTGACGTGTTCCACAGTAAAGTGTTTGTCATAGATTCGGTGAGTGTGTGTGTTCTCAGTTAAAGTTAGGTCATTTCAGTCTTTTTGAAACTTCTTCTTAGTTGTTGGACTGTTTGTGCATGAAAGCTGTAGAGTCTGTTTAAAAATAGCTGAAGATTCTGAATTGTTATATATGTTGTAATACCTCGTGTCCTGAAGATGCAGTTTTTGTTTTTTAATTAAAATGCAGCTAATTGAGTGTAAAAGGGAATAGTTCCCTCTCTATCATCGCCACCAGCTGTTCGTTTTGGTTATTAAACTTGTTTTTGTGTTAGCATACATGTTCTGTACTATCTCAGGTTCAAACTGCACCATCTTTTCATTAAATACATTGGAGAAGTTGAGAATGTTCCTCAATTTGGGTCGTGGCTTGTCATTCAGGGGTGATGGTGGGTCCCGGAGCCAGACCAGTTGAGAACCACTGTTATAGAGGGTGCGTCGTGTGAGTGCTGTCCAGGGTGCTGAAGCGCAGCAGAGGAGCTCGATAAGACAGACAGTCTTATCTCAGGCCTCACGGACGCAACGGGTTTCTCGCAGCGTGAAGATATGCATGAATTCATGCATGACTGTTGTAGCTGTATCTCACAGATGGGCCTCGTTAATGACACTTCATAGTATTAGTAAAGGGGCTTAAATATGGTGGGCTACACTCGTAAGAGTCAGTGGCAGTTAATAATCCGAGCTAACCTGACTCCCAACTTTGAATCGTATATTTAGGCATGTGAAGTTCTCTCTAGATGTCTCAGAAGGCCACATTGTAGGCCATTATTTGTGTTATTGGTGTTACGGCTGTTCATCCTAAGTATGGGAGATGTGATTTCATAGAAAAAGTAATAGCCATAGACTGCACATCTTTTACATCAGACTTCCACCGAGAGGAAGATACATACATCATACCAGCTGGAACCCTGGTAGATATAGAGTAGAAAAGTTGAACCCGAGCTCTTGACATCTGGATTCAGCAGGCGGAGAAAAACACACCGCTGATCCATCATCATTGATTCCAGCTGAAAAACTAAAATAACACCCGTTTTGGGTGTTCAAGTTCACTGTGTGTGTGTGTGTGTGTGTGTGTGTGTGTGTTTGGTCTGTCTGAGCTCTCATTGTGCCATAAAAGATTTAACACGGAGGTCGAGGTCCTGCCTCTGTACCACCAACACATCATTTCGTCCTGTGTTTGAAGCAAACCAGTAATAAAACCACCAGTTTTGGTCTGTGGGTGTATCTTTCAGCTGGCGTGTCAGAAATGATGAGAAAATTACGTGCTGTAACTTAATCAAAGCTTGATAGGTCAGAGGCAAAGGGAGCCGATAAACAGGAAGTGGCGGCTAGAAACTTGACTAGAGACTTCTTCATAAAACTCAAACCAAGGTCTTCTCTCTGGCCGTCTCCACTTTGACACTCCAAACCAGCGGTTGTGAATATTTGAACGTGTTTGGGTTTTTGGCTTTTTCATGTTCCTCCATCTTATATTTATGACAGCAGGAAAGCTTCTTCCTGTTGTGCTGGAGTTTGAAAAGATGTGCTCCTGAACTCTTAGTGTTTTTAGTATTTCATCGTAACACGACCACAACAGCACTCCCTCCACCAACTCCGGCTCGAGGGCGTGAGCCCGTCCTTGGAACAAGTCCTGGAACTCCCGATGTTGAGAAACTGAGCAGGACAGAAGTAAGCATAAAGAAAGACTAGGGTGACCCGTAGGGGTGTGACGGAGTGCTGTCGATCTGTGATCTGTACGGATCCCCTGTCACGGAATGCATGAGAACCGCGGATGTTACACAGTTAAACGTCAACCATCGCAGTGTGAAATAAAGTTTTACTGATGATTGTTATCTGCCGATATTCAGTAAAACATGTGATCAGGACATCATTTATGCTTTTTTAGTTGCCCATCTCTGGTAATGTTACACTGTAAACAATACTAACAGCCATCAAATGAAGATTCCATTCGGTTTTATTATGATACTGCGATGCATGAATTCCATCAGTCTATAGAATGATCTACCTACTTATTGGACAAGTTTATCAAGCGCCTTCTTGCCCCGGACAATACGAAGAGTATGTCCACATTGATCTGGCTCTGTTTTGGGGGAGGTTCAGTTGTTTTCCTGTTGGTCAGGTGTGGACAGAGTTCATCTGAATATGAAGAGTTTGTGGGCCATTTTTTCCCGCCCTCCATTAAATCATGGTTTGCATTTACATTAGCTGGGCTGTGTGTCTAAGGACAGTTCTAGATTGAAGACAAGCCGTCAAGGTGTGGGACATACGGACACTTATAAAAACACATCATCTTCATACGTCCATACGGGTTGATATTTTATACAAACACCACATGTCCATGTCCACTGGTTGCATCTGGACAAAAAAAGATGTGCAAGTGTTTCTACCCTGTTTGTAATGACAATCAAAGTCATTCATGTAACTACATATTAACACTTTGTAACTAACATCCCCTTGTCACGTTTCAAAAAGTCCTTGCAGTTTATTATATAGTAGTAATTTGACTAATTATATAGTCCCTAGCCGTGCTAGTTGCCTGGCGACATGTTATTGATCACTCCATTGATTGTTGTATTGGAAGTGTTTGTGTGTCTCTAAAAGTTAGTCTGTTCAGACTTCGGATTGTGTCCTCAAACCAAAATTCAATAGGCTGGAGCCTGAGAGCACGCACACACTCACGCATGCACACACCACACACACACTCCGATTCAAGCAGTAGGTTTCAGGAAATAAAAATTGTTTGTGTGAGCTCCTTGTTTTATGTATGTATGTGTTTCTGTGATTGTGTTTCTTTGTATTTGGTTTATGTAAATGTGTGTGTATGTATGTATACATACATACATACATACATAGACAGCATTGATGCCAGCCAACCAGCGTCCTTAGAATCGCAACGAATGACATATAAGCCTCCCACAAGATGCACCGTCGTGAGGAGAATACACGTATGACTACAAAAATACACGGAGCGGACTACAAAGGTGACGGCGTTACAACGTACACCAACTGTTGCTCTCACTGGAGACTACTGGACATCGCTGTAACTACAGTTCATTATATTGATGAACTTGGTGCTGTATCCACAAGATTTGACTGTCATGAAAACAGAAGACAGACATTTTGCAAAAACGTGCGCAGAACAATTTATTCATGTTGCACAACAGTGGAACGTTTCCAATAAAATCAGCACACTTATGAAACATGATGCTGCTGCGAGACATCTGCCGTTCGAACTCGTCCCCTTGTCACGCGCACTCTCCAGCGCTCTGTCACGGTGTCTCTGCAGAACAGTGCGTTTGACAATGTCCTGGACAAATGCAGAACAGTTGTGGGCCTTCAAACACAGTCCAGCAAGTGCTGCTGAATTAGAACAGCAACAAATTGAACATGAATAAAGAAGGAGTCGCTTGTCACTCTAACAGGGACCCTTACTACTGAACAGACTGTTTATGCTGTTCCCTGATAAAAGACAAATGTTTCTTCTGGTACCTGTTCAGGAAAAAAAAGAAAACCGATTCATGTACTGTATGTTAAGTTGCTGTTGCTCCGAGAGTTAGATTGTTCTGATAACATTAGTTTAAAATAAAAGCGTGCAATACACTAGTTTTTCATTCGTTATAGAATTTTGCGCATAATGCCATTAATCGCTGTTAATCACAGAAAAATCATGCGATTAATCGATTACATTTGTTCATCTTTGCCCAGCACTAATATGTGTGTGTGTGTGTGTGTGTGTGTGTGTGTGTGTGTGCGTGTTAGCGCTCTGCTTTCCTCCCTGCCTTTTTAATATTTCATGCCTCCTCTTTGTGATCCTCCTCCAGGCCTCCCAGACCAGGAGGAACCCCGGAGACGCCGCGCAGAACGCTGGCTTCCCCCCCCCAGCCCTCCAACCCGGCGCTCCAGGCCCAGATCAAACAAGGTAACTACAAAAAGGGAGGGGGAAGCTCGCTTCACACATCCCCTGGGGCCCTGCGGGGGAGGGTGGGAGGGAGGAGAGGCAGGGGTTTGATAATGCAGCCCACCGGCAATAAAACCCACAGAGGGTTATAAAAAAAGAATTAGAAAAAAGCTGAAAAATCACAGGAAGAATCTGCTGCTGCTGCTCGACTCGGTCAGCAGGTCTTTAATTGGACGTTCTGTTCATTTTAACATGAGGGTGGAGTTGACCCAACCAGTGCTACGGTACAGACTTCTGACTGCATCTGATCTCCCCTCTCTCAACACTATCTCTTTTTATCTGTGAAATACTTACTGAACACTGAATTTGTTAATTTAGTAATACTGGGAGCCACACAGGTTAACCTCAGTTTGTACTCACATGGGGGTTACCGGCTCAATGGAACTTTTGTGTGAGAGGCTGTTTCACATTCACTTTGGTTGTCGCAGCGCTGTGTTTTGTTCAAATATCTAGACATAATAATGTTTATGCTAACCTGACAGGCACCTCTGTACAACTTACATCAATTGCCCTTCTGTCCATCTGGGGAGAGGGATCCTCCTCTGTTGCTCTTCCGAATGTTTCTTCCCTTTTTTCTCCCTGCAAAACCTTTTGGGGAGGAGGTTTGGATGGGTGTATGGACTGATGGTTGGATGAGAGGGTGGAAGGGTAGATGGATGGGTGGGTGGTCGGACCCTTCCCCGTCCAACAATCATAGTTGGTTTGTTTTAACCATGATCACAATCTGTCTCCAACCTTAACCAAGTAGTAACCAAACATCAACTATAGCAGCGGCAGATCAGAAAAACAAATCGTACTGGAAAACGGTAGAAAACCATTTTTTTTGTCTTTTGAGCGTGGAGCACTTTTTGGGAAATATTATTGTATGCATATTTACCATTATGAATCGCAGGAACAAGAGCACGGTCAGACTTCTTTAGAATCCAGGAAACAAATTCAACATAGTCTGGATAGAAACCTGCTCTGGTTAACTGTCGGGGATGTTTTAACCAGCCGTCACCATCTGCCACACAACACACAACACACAACCACACACACAGCTACCTACCAACCAACCTACATCAAGCGCAATACCTACAAATACATGCACACACCAAATCAAGTCTGTGTCAATACAGACACCGCACACATGCATATCCCATGGGTGGCACCCTCGGATGTCGGATGGAGGCTGGGTTTTTAGTGCTATTGTCACGCCTTAATGGAGGCCAAGCGTGACAAGCGTGTGGACTTATTCACGCCACACGCCTATTCACTACCATTCAGGGGGACCCCTCCGCCGTGACCTCTGCCCAGCCAGCTACTCCAACTGTGTGTGTGGGAGGCTTTGTGAAGGAGAGCGCTGTTAACCCTGTTCACCGTCTCTTTTTACATGGAAATAAATGAGGCCCCTCTAATATACTGCAGCATTTACTGTGAGATTAACAGAGAGAGCAGGGTTTCTGCACATGATTTAACATACCTAAAAACATCTTACAAATACTATTTTACAATCATGTCCACACTAATTCAGATAATAATAATAAAAAAATAAAAAAACACATTTGTTCTCTCTCCCTGTTTTGGCCTTTTGACCACACACTGCCAGCTGATCTCGAAGACATTTTCCCAGTGGATGGGAACAAAGGATACTTATTATTATTCCATAGTTTGGGCCATCCTGTCTATCAATAATAATAACAGCAGTAAAGCGTATTTTAAGAACACCTTAAAGTATACGCTATATTTGGAATATTTTCCGATGGGAAACTGAGCTGTGCCGACTGTTTGGAATGGGTACTTATCCATAGATTAATACAGTAGATGACAATCTGAACCTCCCTTTTAATATTCACGGGATGGTCAGAGAAAAGCAGATCCTTCTGAAAATGCTCATGAATGATTGTCAACCTACTCAGCCATTTACAACTGTGCTGCTTCCAACCTGAGCAATTAATTGCTTAATGAGCTGGTCAATTGACTGAAAATTGACTATTTTTATATCTGATATCTGATCGGTTATTTAAATAATTGTATAGCGTCAGCCCTTTAGTTACACACCTTTTTTTGTCTTCAGTAAAAATATATGTATTATTATGCATTATTTGCATTGGTTTAGCAACTAATGCAGCTTATATTAACATGAATGTTTTCACATCATTAGAGGCACGTTTGAGGATTGTCTTTACAAAACAGTTGTACCAAAGCAAAACTTGTGCGAGTAAAATCAGAGAGCAGTAAACCATTCACACAATATCTTATATTCTTTCATCCAATAATCAAGCTGGTCAAAATAGCTGCAGACTAGAAGATACACTCAACATTCACTCTTTCAAAAGGATAAGTGAGTAATGAGAATTCACCTGAGAAGTTTACAATTCTTAACAAGAAGAGTGATCTCCGATCTTCAAACAAAGAAGAGTTTAATCTCCCTCCCGGCTCCCTTACAGTCGAGATGTAAATGAAGATTAGAAAAACAGGGATTTAAAAGTCTTGTATTTTATAATAATGGAATTAATCTGCAGATGCTCCGATTCAAAATAGTTTTTGAGTCACAAATGCCGGAATGTGGCCAGAAATGCTTTTTTGCTTCTGAAGCAGGTGTCCGCAGTCAATGACGATAGATCAATTGAATAGGTTTTAATCGTGAATCGCGTTAACCACGAGAGGTCCTTCAGCATACAGCCATTAATGAACACAAAAGATATCAGGCAGATCGGTCCAGCAGTATATGTGTTGTGGACAGACAGACATGCACACACACATCACTCCCCACATGCTTGAGCCTGGTGGAGATAATAAAGAGATAATTCTCCAAAGCACAGAGTACACAGTCATACATTGCACAAGTAATTTTCCACGGAGGAACAACTTTAAAAGTGTTACACATGGTTTTGGACAGTTATGAACAGTTTTCAGTATAATAAAGTTAAGGTTTAATATTTAATTACAATATTTAAATCAAAATATAAGAGAATCGTATAATGTCTTTTTATATACTGAACTTACAGTAACACGAGTGTAATCAGAATCAGAATCAGGCCGCTGTAGACATCTTAACGCTGATTGGCCAAGACTCGACACATCAAAGATCTTCTATTTGCGAAGATCACAACGTCAGATTTTCTCCGTGTCTCACTCCAATCTCAGAAACGCTGGCCGGCCAGTTCACATATTTTGATTTCAAAACGGCGAATTTCGCCGAAAGGTAACGGTTAGCTGAGCTTGCCAACTTCAACAACATGTGCAAGGCAGAAGTAGTAGAGCATAACATACCAGGAGCGATCACACTCCTGTGACCAATCATGCTTTAGACAGAGGTTCGGACCGCCCCAGCTCATTTGCATACAAGGACACAGAAATACAAGGTATAAATAAATAAATGAAGAAATACGTGTGGACACATAAATACAGGCATGAATAAATGAAGAAATACAGAAATGTAGAAATAGATTATATATATATATATTTATATTATATTATTTATATATATATTTAATGATGTCCTGTTTAGGTATAACTTATATTTATATATTCCTGTATTTATTTATACATTTATTTAAGCATTTATCTATTCATTCCTGTATTTATTTATACATTTATGTAAGCATTTATTTATTTATTCCTGTATTTATGTATTTATTTATACATTTATTTAAGCATTTATTTATGTATTCCTGTATATATTCATGCATTTATTTATTTATTTATACTTAAGTCATTTTCTGTCCTCCATATTCCTATAGCTAGCTACTCGACTGATAAGTTAACATGCTAGCGTCATTAGCATGTTAGCATTGATCACTAGCTTGACTATCTGGCTAGCTACAATAGGCTATTTAGCCAGACCCAGACATAAATTATACATCAAGCTAGTTGATCTGTCACACTCAGATAAAATATTTACCTTGACAGATAATCCGTTGAACTTGAAGATCTGAAGACTGAACTTGTGAACTGTTTTTTGATTTGTGGAGAAAGTATTTTGAGTATTTTAAATACAAAATTATCGGCTCTATCAAATACAAATTACAAAATACTCAAAAGTAATTGAAATATGTATTTAAAATACAAGTAATAGAAATACTGCCCATCTCTGGCTATGACTACTTTGAGAATGTCACAAAGGTCATTATTTATCAAATATTATCCATGTTTAATGGGGAATTTCACTTTTTAGAGAAAAGCTGGACTTTCTGTCTTCTGTTAGCAAAAAGGCTTGAAAATGAAAGTTTTGAAACAACATTATATCTCTACAGTATAGAGGTTTGTGGTTTCTGGTCCTAGCATAAACAATAAACTAATAATCTAATCTTTATTCTTATTACAATTTGAACGAGCGGATATTATTTTTACCTGTGGACAGATTGTTTACAGATATGTTGGTCATCCTTTTTTTAAATAAGGTTCAGTTTTGTTTTAATATATTTGAATACATGTGGGTTAATAAAATGCTAGTGCCACAGTCTGAAACCTTAATGTCCTGGTCAAGAGTTTTTTCTGGGTTTAGTTCTCCAAATTAGCAAGTGCTTGCTAGGAAATTAAAATATCATCTTTGTTTCACTGGTGCTTTATTTCGACATTTATGTGCTTTTATGAACTTCTCTTTTTACCAGAAGAAAACCATTAACATTTGCTGTAATCCTTTTGACATTGACTTTCTGCAACTTTCCACTAAATTCCGTGGGATTTATTTTCATTGGATGATTAAGTTAAACAAGAAATATGTCCAGCGCTTACTTTCAGTTCAGTTTGTATGTGTATTATATATGGTGTGAGATATACAGTACCTTGCAATAGTAGTGGCAAGAAGAAAGCCATTGTTGAAAGTGAACCATAATACATTTTCCAATTTAGTCTGCAAAAGATTTAAGACTGGGGCGGAGGTTCATCTTGCAGCAGGACAATGACCCTAAACATACAGCTATAGCTATAATGGAATGGTTTAGATCAAAAACATTTATATATATATTATTATGTGTGGTTTTATTTTGAAGGGACTTTTTTATGCAGCTGAGTGTAGTTATTTTGCCGGCTCTGGTTTCAACTTGTTTTGCACTTGTCCCTCCATGTTTTCAGCAGCGTGTGCTAGGTTGGGTCAAACCATCCTGATATGGGGGGGACTCTGGGTTTTTAGGATAATTAAATTAAACAGCCTACTGAATATAAAATCACAACTGAATTCGGGGTTCGGGAGGAGAATTGAGTGCTGCTTAATTTTCTGTAAGCACAATGTTGTTCAGTATTTACCTACTGATGAGGAAAGAAAAGTTAATTTTGTATATATGAATCCTTTTGAATTGCACTTTTTGTTTAATTTAGTTTGAATTTGTGGAAAAGCTGCTCCTCCAGACAGTGTCTTGTTCCATAGTAAAGTGTTTATCATAGATTCAGTGAGTGTGTGCAGCTGGTCGTTTTGGTTTATCGTTAAACTTGTTTTTGTGTTAGCATACATATTCTCTACTATCTCAGGTTCAAACTGCACCATCTTTTCATTAAATTAATTTGAGAAGTTGAGAATGTTCCTCGATTTGGGTTACGGCTTGTCATGAAGGTGTGATGGTGGGTCCCGGAGCCAGACCAGTTGAGAAACACTGGTTTAGATTAAAGCATGTTAATGTCTTAAAATGCCACAGTTAAAGCCCAGACATAAATCCAATTGAGAAGCTATGGCAAGACTTAAAAATTGCTGTTCAGACGGTCTCTATCCAATCTGACTGAGCTTCAGCTTTTTTGCCAAGAAGAATGGACAAACATTTCCAACTCTAGATGTGCAAAGCTGGTGGCGACATACCCCCAAAGACTTGCAGCTTTAATTGCAGCGAAAGGGGGTTCTACTAAGTTCTACTTCTAAGTATTGACTCAGGGGGTGAATATATATGCACTCAACAGTTTTCTGATTTTTATTTGTAAATTATTTTGAAATCCATGTAATATTTCCCGCCACTTCCAAATGATGGACTATTTTGTGTTGGTCCATTACATAAAATACCAATGAAATACATGTTTTATCTGCGGTTATACCGTGACAAAATGTAGAAAAGTCCAAGGGGGGTGAATACTTATGCAAGGCACTGTATATCAGGGTGGGGTGTGTTTTTGTACCAGAGAAAGCTTTTTGTTTTAAACTATAACCACATTTTTTCCCCTAATTTCTTGTAACGGCTTCCTTATTTATTTTCTTTGTACTTGTGAATGTACTTGTATGCTGTTCATGTGTTGTAAATACCTTTTCTTCTTCCCTTCTCACCACGAATCTCCTCTCTCCATTTTGCTTGTGTATACATTTATAACTTCCTAACCTGTTCTTTCCTTCTTGATTATTTCTCTCCTTCTCTTCCTTTGCAAGCTGCTGTAGCTGCCACAGCCAAACCCAGCACATTTACTACTGCTACCACTGCTGGGGCCCCTGGGGGCCTTCCTCAGAGGCCCCCCGGCTCTCTGGGCCCTAGCCCTGCTTCTCATTACATCCCCTCAGTCAACGAAGGTACAGACTGAACTGATGGGTACCGCGTAGGGAAAGTCTCGCAGCCATACTCCTTTTTAGTTACTTATCTTTGTCTTTGGAGATCTTCGGCTTCCTAGATCTTCTTTCCTACATCACTTCCTTCTGTCCTTCCTTTTCTTCATTTTCTCCATTTTCATTTGTATTTTTTTCACTCTATATTTCTGTTTTTTCTTTGTTCTCTTGACTCTTTCTCGCTCTCTCTTCATGTCATCACAATTCTTCACCTCCCCTCTCTTCACTCCATCAGTTATTCATCTCCACACTTTTTTCCCCCGTTCCACTCCTTATTGGCTCGTCACCTCTTTTCTTGCAGCAGTCTTGCTTTTTCCTGCAGTAAATGTTAGTTTAGGTTTTCATCTCAGGTTTCTCACTCCAGTTTTTTGCAGTGTCTTTGTACTCATTTTGGTCTAAAGCGCTCTCTGTTTCACCTGTCTTTCTGTCATAGCTGAGTTCAGTCCACTATCAATCCAATCAGAAATTGCTAGTTTTTGGTCTCCAAATGCAATTGCTGCAAAACATTTGGCATAGGAACTGGTCAACTGTTTTTGATGTGACTTGGTCATGATAAATTAAACCAGTTCTGCAATATTTGTAAGCGCTAGACAATTTGCTTACTGTATTCCCTACATGTTTCTAAAATAAAGATTTGATTACATAATCCAATAATTAAACATTGTAAATTAAACTTTTTTTGTCAATCTGCTACATATTCAATAATTTCGGACAATAATCATAAGCATTTTGCAGCAAAAGTTGGTGAGACAAAGAGCTGTGTCATCAGCAAACTGTTACTTTTCTAGTGTTTGGAACTGAGAGTGCATTGACCACGGTCCTAATGCCCTGGTGTGTGGTAGTTTCTCAGTTGACAGTATTCTGTAATCCTGGCCTGTGTTTTCTGTCTCTAAGTCTACCTGTTTGTCTGTCTGTGTGTCCATGTCTCCCCATGTTTCAGTGTCTCTAAGATCACTGTTTGCATGCTTGCTATTTCCAATGTCACTGGGGGGAAAAAAGCCAACAAAAACAATAAATAAAAAAGATTTGTGTTACCAATGACTCAAATTTCCCCTGGTTTGACATATAGCCGTCCCTCTGTTTTCACTTGCAGCACATTCATCTTACACTGTAGTACATTTCGAAGAGGCATACATTTTAAAGTTGCGTGTTGCAGTTAAAACAGAAGTCTGAATGATAACATGTTTCTTGAATTATTTATTTGATTCTTTATTGTAAATTAACCAAAGTGTTCGTTCTAACTTTATTGCTTGAGTCTCTCTTGTGTCCCTCTCAGAGGTTAATGCAGTGTTTTCTATTAAACAGCTATCATAAACTTATTTTTATAAACAGCATTTTGGCTTTTACCATGGCGGCCTGTTGCCCCATTCACCTGAAGAATGAATGTGCTCTCAAATTATCTAAACTGCCTATCAAAACTGATAACCTTTTAGTTACCCACTTTCAGACTCATTAGTTTAGATTAGTTTTGTATGGGAAAACAGCAAGCATCTTTTCCCATACAGCAAGCATGTTTTTCTAAGGATAACTTGTAGGGGTAAACAGAAACTGTAGCAAGGATGTCAAGTTTTTATACCATGTTTTTTCCAAAACACTGCCCTGCAGAAACAACATTATTATTTGTATTATCATAAAGTAGCAGTCATTTTTTGCTTACAATAATTTATAGCATAATAAATAGCAGTATATAGTGGGATATAGTAAAACATTTTGTCTGTGTCAAAATCAAATTTATCTCAGCAATTTTACAGCTGTAGCTTGTAAATTGTATTTTACGAACATATTTTTGAAAATGATTACAATTTCATTTTGTTTTAACATTTTAAGTTTCTGCAAGACAGTGAGCAAATGTTTCAGCTAGAGGTTGACAGACTATTCTTTTCGGATTGTCTTTACTGAGATGTGACAATTTTTTTTCAACACAATCAATCTGTCCACCTCCTACATAGTATATTCCTGAATGTGATATGTCTATAATACCCCTAATGGTTTAAGTTTTTCCTGTGTATTTCAATGGCGGAGGTAAGTTTTCATTATGCACCTGGAAAAGAAATGTGTATGGAATTTCTTTCCTGCCTAAAAGCCATTCACTGTCCATTCAGGTACATTTCACATACATGCATTTTCCTTGGAAAACATATATTAAACCAATATATGTGAATAATGTGCTTGGTTTATGTTGAGTATCAACGAGTAAACATTTAAGTCCATCTTTTGTCACAGACGTGTAAAAGCTGGTGTACATTTCTTTGGTGTTTGGTGTAAAATATAAATATATGCCATAACCTCGGCTCAGTCTGATACAGTTGGATTTTAGCCCTATTAAAACGATACCAAGACATTTTGAATGTTAGTTCTTTTTCAGTCACTCAGGTAAATGCAACTGAGAGAGTGTAATGTATAACAACCATGAAACTACAAGGTTTTCTAATGTTTCCCTCTGGTTTCAAGTAAAATCCTCCACACATGGTAGTGATATAGTGATCACTTTGATGCTGAATGAGATCAAACACACTCAAGTTCATCATGTCAAGGTATCGTTATGAGGCTTATGTCGGTCCACTTTTACAGTGTTGTATATCTGTTGTTTACCTGTGGAATACCATCAACATAATCGGGCTGTGGTTAGCAGAAATAATAACTTTGCTCTAACCAAGACTGCAAATAACCAACAATATTCCCATTCGGTGTTGACCTGTTTGTGTGATTTAAATTTTTTGTTATGAGGATTTAATGTGTAACTCCGTATAGATGTGTGTGTGTGTGTGTATATATATATGTATATGTATATATATGTATGTATATGTATATATATGTGTATGTATATGTATATATATGTATATATATGTATATGTATATATATGTATATGTATATATATATATATATATATATGTGTGAGAAACTTACTGCTGTCGTATTTAAACATTTTTTTCAGCCTTCAGGCATAAAGGAATAGTTTAACACTATAGGGAATGCCCTTATTTTGGTGTCTTTCCAAATGTGACTTGAGAAGATCGATATCAGTCTCAGGTCTGCTGGCTGTTTATGTGGAGGTTTAATAAAGGATGGAAGGTGATGTAACGTGTTTGATCAGTCAGCTTTTGATTATATCGCTTGCCGCAATAATTGCGTTATCAGGTGATTCCTCCCAACACTTCGGTCCATTAGCAAGACTCTTGTAGTGGCCATTCATAACATGCCTTTTCCGAAGGGGCCTAATGCTTGACACCTGGTGTTCTTTCTTGAGAACCGCTCATACAAACAGCAAAATATATACTTGTACACAAAATCTGAAAAACAGTACTGGTAAGGCTCTAATAAAAAAAAAAGTTCTGTCCCAACTGTGTCGTATAATTGGAAAAGAAAAAAGTGTTTTTATGTGACAGGAAGTGAGACGTGTGTATGAACACTTGAAAGGTTTTGGAATCTATAACTATTACTGGCCCAACCTGTAGTCTTTTCTTACTTTGTGCGTGCGTGTGTGTGTGTGTGTGTGTGTGTGTGTGCAGGTTGGAGCCAGCTGGCAGCCATGCACTGTGTGATGCTCCCTGACCTCCTTGGCCTGGACAAGTTCAGACCTCCTCTACTGGAGATGTTGGCGAGGCGATGGCAGGACCGCTGTCTCGAGGTAACACACACGCACACACGCACGCACGCACGCACACACGCGCGCACACACACACAAACTGTACGCACAGGTCCAAGCTAAGCTGCCTGCATCAACCCTGTTTCCTGAGAATTATGTTTATATATTTTAAATGATCAACAAAAAACATTTTGATAGAAGTGTATTTATTACTCAGTTTGTATTAACATGACGATGCTTTTAATGAATGTATCTGCAATGTTTCAATATGTCCATATATGTACATATATGTACAGGCACGTGCACAGATACACCCCTAGTGGTGCTCAAGCACCTGCCCTTTTGCCCTGGATGAGAAAAGTGCCCCTTCTGCTGGAGCCCAATTTTTTCTTCATTCATCAGTATTTAAGAATAAAAATTACTCTCTCCGTCATCAATTCCCTACAAATGTGTTTTGATATCTGACGGGGCAGTTATTTGAGTTCTTGTGAGAATTTCGCCCCGACATGCTCCGTGGCGCTCACGAGCCCCGCCCCTCCCTCTGCCTCCTCCTCCTCCTCCACGTAGTGCTCATGCAGTGTGAGCGCCAGGACAAACGAGTGCAGCTACTTCTTCTCTGACCCGCAGCATCAGACAAACAGGTAATGACGTGTTTGTGCAATCCCCCGACGTTGTTTGGTAAAAAAATTACCACAACATTAGCGCCGCTGAAAACATTACGTTGCAAAAATAAACAAACAAAAAACTCACGAAATCCGTGATTTCAAAGCCTTGTCCAGCTGTTTACTGACGATTGTCATGTTTAATGTCGTTCGCGGAGCCGTTTTCAGTCTTTCACGGGCCTTTGCATGGGCAAAAAACAACAACCCTGTGCTTTTATTTTGAAGAGAATTTTTAATGCAGCAGAGTGCCATTTATTCAATTCCTGTCATATGCATTGCATGTGCTATAACTCTGTTAGTTGTTCATTCTGGTCACATGACATCTATTTCTTCTGTCCATCCGGGGAGAGGGATCCTCCTCTGTTCCTCTCCTGAAGGCTTCTTCCTTTTTTCCCTGTGAAAGGGTTTTTACTATCTTTATTTGGGGAGTATTTCCTGATTTGATGTTAGGTCCCGGGCAGGTAGAAAATCCACGGCCCGCCACTGTACCGTTACGACCGGCCCCTTTGAGGGCGACCATGATGCTGATGTGGTCCGGGGTGAAAATGAGTTTGACACCCCTGCTTTAATTTATCCAGAACAGAGGTTTGATACGTTTTAAGTTAGAATATTTTTTGATTGCATTTGGTTATACAACATGGCCTTGTTTTGTCTGTTTTTGCCTGTTATTCATTTATTTATTCAATTTGATAATTTGAGTTAGTTTGTTAACAAAAATAAATATATAAGTTGAAAATATCCTACTGTGTTTTATTTATTTATTTATTTATTATTCTAATTTTTTATTTCATAAATAATTTTGGCGATGGTTGCCCCTTTTTTTGGTTTGAGCAACTGCCCCCCAAAATGTCTGTGCACGTGCCTGTATAAGTACATATAAACTGTATGTATCTTAGTTGTGTCCCCTACTATTTACCATCCACCAAATGAATCATGTCCGTTTATTTAAAAAATCCAGCATTAAACTTCAACATGGCTGCTTACCTAGACTGAAACATATTTATCAGAATAGCTGCAATCATAACTTTGCCCTCTGTGCGGTTTTAGGTGCGAGAAGCAGCACAAGCTCTCCTACTGGCTGAGTTAAGGAGGATTGGCCAATCCGGACGTAAGGACACTATCGACCTGTGGGCTCCCTACCTTCCTCAGTATGTGGACACCGTGAGCTCCCGTAAGTAACTCCCACTGCTAAATATCTGGAAAGCTGGATTTGGTTGTGCTGAATCTCCTTGATTTTTAATGTTACCAAATGACAGTTTATTTTTACACAGTCTGAAACATGGTGAGGTCTTGGCCGTGGTTTCAGTATTGATATCAAGATATTTAACCAGGTATTGAATCCAAGCCATAATTTTTTTAAACACTCGTCGTAAGCCTTCTTCAAGCCTTCAGTAGTGGAGCGCGTCGTCCTTCAATCAGAAGGTCAGCGGTTTGATCCGTGCCATCAGTGTATGAATGGGGGGAATGACATGAGGTGTTAAAGCGCTTTGAGTGGTCGGAAGACTAGAAAAGCGCTATACAAGTACAAGATGGTAGTGGTTTGTAGAATCAGTTAGCTTAACGTTTTTTCACATTGATTAAAGAAATATCACGATTTAGGAGACGTTTCTCTGCCGCCGTCGTTCATGGATGTTGCTAGTTAGCCATGTCGGAATATTGTGTGCCCATTTTTAATCCCACCTACAAAACTGCAATTGGAAAATTGTTTCTAGAATTTGGAGCGGTCGTTGAACGCAACGCAAAAAAATATCAATCTATCACCCTCTCTATATTCTTTTCCTTTTCTTCACTGTCTTTTTCCTCTGTCTGTCCTCTGCTCCCTGGTCACTCTCTGTCTATAGTTACATCTGTTGATGGGAAGAAAGGGGAATCTCCACCTTCTTTTCTTGGAACTGCCTCCTCCTGAAATGTTGTGTGTGTATGTGTTCGGGAGTCGCCTTGTGGTTGGTGAGGATGCTGGCGGTTTCTCAGGGGAACAGTTGCCATGGAAACGGGCACCAGTCAGTGTTGTGTTACCACAGCAGTATCACGGGGTGGGGGGATGAGCCGGTGACCTCAAGGGACGAGGGCTGGAGTGGGTGGGGCGGTGGCGTGGGGCGGAGACGGAGAGATAGAGCGAGGTTAAAGGGTCATTGAATCTGATCTGTGTGCTGCACAGCAAGACTGGAATAGAGCGTAAGATGACTCCTGCTCGTCCTGGAATATGATGGGAAAGTCGGGGAATGTGTTGAATTCTCTGGAGAAGTCTGTGGTCTGTCTGTTGTTGAGCACCACAAATGTAATTTTCACACATTTTGAACTCAAAATCCAACGTTTTACCCTACCGTAAAAAAGGCTGTGCAAACCGAAGCTAACAAGCACTAAGGAGGGTGACACATATTTCCCCATTATTTAATACTCAAATATGGTCCTTCCTACATCAAGACCATGTCCACACCATGTCTGTCATATTCATTGAATGTGCTGTAACTCTAACGTTGTTCATTCTGGTCACATGACATCTATTGCCATTGTCCATCCGGGGAGAGGGATCCTCCTCTGTTGCTCTCCCAAAGGTTTCTTCCTTCTTTTTTTTTCCTGAGAAAGTTTTTTATACAAAAAACAAAATAAATTGAATTGAATGGCCACAGCAAATGCTGCTCAACTCTTTTTTGCTTGTTTTCAAACTGGGAATTCGCCTGGGAAGTTGGGCGTCAGTATTGCGTAAGCTCAACTGAAACATTCATCTGTTCGACCTTCATTACATCTTCGATGTTCTCAGACGCAGCACCTGAGGAGACAGCGAACAACATCGGCACCATCAAAAAAGTACTAAATCCAGGGCCTTATTAATCAATCATTAGAGATAAGTCATAAGGGCCACAACACAGAGACGGCATGAGATTTGTGTAATTGGGACAACAGCCCATCAAGGAAGCGTCCCATAGGAAAGAAGAATAGACTTGACCCATCTTGCTGATCAGTGCCATATCAATATTGGGTTTCGTAATGACAAATTGGCATCTTCAATGGATGTAATCCATCAATATATATAGATATTTTTGAGAAACATTTTTCTCTCCCAAAATAGACATTCTAACTACGGTACTATATGGAATGGAATGGACCCGTACTTGTATAGCACTTTTCTAGTCTTCCGACCACTCAAAACGCTACATGACATCATTGACCCATTCACACACTGATGAGAGGAGCTACCATGCAAGGTGCCACATCAGGATTATCAACCTCATACACCGTAGGCACAGCTATGGGAGCAATTTAGGTTTAAGTGTCTTGCTCAAGGACACATCGACATGGGCTAGCGGAGCCGGGGATCGAACCACCGATCCTCTGATTGAAGGACGATCCTGCTCACCACTGAGCCACAGTCGTCCACAAGAAGGCGGCCATTCATCCACCGATCGTGTTCTTCTGCGAAGAAGGCGGCAAGTTAAATCATCTGTTAAACTACCGTGCACCTCAGGTCGCCTCCCCCTGCTGTACACCGTCTGCCTCACGCGCACTCACTCTGTTGTCCCTCACATGGGACGAGCGGTGCAACATGAATGGAGCAATCGGATCCATTTCAAACTGTTGACACTGTCACCAAATAGGCCCTCTATAGTCCTCTTAACCCTTCATGGTCTTAGGCCTTTTTCTCGATTTTACATAATTTCTTAAATTCACCTTTTAAAGGCACTTGCATACGAGATATATACTCATGTGTTACATCTAAAATTGCAGAACAATCTCAGCTCTCTTTATAATGAGGCACAATGTGCATGTTTCAGTTTCAGTTTTGTTTTTACAAGAACAGTTTTCAGAACATGAACAACATGTGTACTCTGTATGTATGTATGTATGTATGTAATAGGGACTGTTTACCAGCGCATGGTCGTGTGTCGCGTCGCGCAGAGTAAAACAGAACAGCGGAGCGGAGCAGAGCTGCGTCTCTCTGCAGCAAGTCTTGTGTTAGTACACTGTTAAGACAGTCTTTTTTTTCCTCAACTGGGTTGTGTGTTGTTTATCTGAGTGAAAACCAGTGTTTTTTGCAGCATAGGTGGGTGGGTAGGTCCTTAGGGATTTCCGGATTGTTCATTGATAGTTTCACACAAAATGTCGACGGACACCTGCATTGAGTAATTATGGTGAAAGGCGGAGCTCCACACAGACTCCACCAGCTGTCGGCTCCTCTTACAGGCACACAGAAACACGTTCGCGGAGATATGAATATTTAAAAAACGTAAACACTGATCATGCCAGCGTGACGCAAGACCCCAGAGGGTTAAGTCCCCCTCACTCTGTGTGTCCGTCTGTCTCTCAGCTCATCTTCTCCAGCAGCAGAGTGGTTGGTGTTTTGAAGGAAGTCCTCAGTATTAGTATAGTAGGGAGGGGGCCCGGGAGAAAGCCTGGGTGGCTGGGCAGGGAGAAAGAGTCAACCTGGGGAGGGTGTGGCTGAATGGATGTAGAGGGTTTCTACACACACTTTACACTCTCATATCCACACACTTGATTAAACAAAGTCCCCAGCATTGTTCGCCCTCACACACGCATGAACACACATTTTTTTTAGACGGGGAAACTGAGTGTGTGAAGTGTCTTTGATCACTCAACGGCGGTCACCATTTCTTCTCTCGCTCCTCTGTCTTTAGTTCGCTATATCTGTCTTTTAACTCATGAACCTGCTGTTGTTCAAGCTCCACCTCTTTTGTATTTCATGTTGTCCTATCTCCTCTTAACCCTTTTTTTGTTTTTGTTTTGCGTCTGTCTCTTCATCACTGCTCCTCCTCCCTCCTCCTCCACTTCTTCTCCCGCCAGTCCTTTTCCTCAACACTCCATTTGTAATCTCTCCTACCACTTCCCATTCTTCTCTGCCTCCTCTTCGCCATTCTTACTTTTTATTCTCTATTTTCGTTTTGTTTGTTTCTTTTACTGTTTCATACACATTTCACCCCCCCTCCCTTTTTCTTTTTTTACTTCTTTGCTGGAAGGATGGAGGATACATTCAGTGGCCTTAGATTCTTCTATGTATATATTTTTTTTAAGTAAGTGTGTGTGCGTGTGCGTGTGCGTGTGTGTGTGTGTGTGTGTGTGTGTGTAAATGGAACTAATAATAATACAAATGGTAAAAGGGAACACGACCTGCCTCATCTTAACAGAAAATCCATGAAGAACTATCTTTCGACAGTACATGTTTAAACAGAGGAGGAGGAGAGAGAGAGCAACAGACAGAGGAGGGGAGGACGGGATCCTGGAGGTTAACAAGGCATGCTGGGAGCTATGTGTCATGGCTGACATGACAAGCTTGACCTTGGAACAGGGCGAAACGTCCCCCCCCCCCCCCCCCGTCATCCACCCCTCCTCCACCTCCCTCGTCTCCTGTGTCTCTCTTTTTCTCATTCCTGTGTGTGTGTGTGTGTGTGTGTGTGTGTGTGTGTGTGAGAGAGAGAGAGAGAGAAAGACAAATCACCACAAACTACACATGCAGATCCAAATCTGCACAATGTTTTATTATGAGACAATTGTTCATAACTCTGGGACATTATTGTAGTGACATCATCTCGTCATTTGAATGGTATTGGACCATTATGCCCTTTTTTATGATTAATTTCCAGTGCCAAGCGAGGTGGACAGTCATGGTGGCGGACGGGACGTGCAGCTCGTCTGACTCAAATGCAGGAAACCCGAGTTTGCGTCTCGTCACAGACCTGCCATTATTAATAGCAAGATATAGAGGACTCGTGTCCACCTGAGCAGAGTATGAAGTCACGACCAATGAGATCGTCCCTCAAGGTAGTGTAGCAGTTGTGTACTCTCTCTTGTGTTATGTAATAATTCAGGCACACTTGATCACAAATTGACTCCAATCAGCCGTCTATTCGGGAGACAGCGTCCAGTAGACTCGTGGCTGGTAACGTAACAGACACACATTAGGGTTCTCACAGCCCACCTTGTGGCAACAAGCTCCGGGAACACGTAGATAGCATACAGGGAACAGTTCACGGGACGCACCACTTAAGTCTGCAGAGGCCCAGCAGAGGGTGCTAATGCCCCACAACATGCTCGTCTCAGTGGGAAACTAATTATAATGCATTTTATATGATATTGACAAACTTAGGAGGGAATAATACTTGCAAATAATGGCCAGTGATGGCAAGTGGAATCATTAACTCTGTTACATTAGAACCGCTGGCGCCGTCAGCTTTGATGCTAGCGCCGTTAGCACCGTTGCTGGCGAGCTGCCGGCTCAGCCGCTGCCTTGTTGAGGAGGCAGAGAGAAATGCTCAGAATTTTTCCAACATAGTTTATCTACAACAAATATATTGTGTCCTCAGTCAAAAAGACCGATATTGTAGAAAGATAAATGTTTGAATAATTCTGGCATCTTCTATAATCTGGGGGCTTGTTGTCTAGCTTGGGAAAGATTGTGGTTTGATTTAAATATCAAAATGAGCACATCCCGTCTCACTTCATGTGACAGGAGTGGATATTATAGGAAGACATAAGATACAATAAGTGAACCTTTAATAAAAACTGCATTAAAAATAATGCATTTCAGCCATTGTTACATTTCTATCAAAACAAATTTGCTCTTGTATAGGTCGCCTATTTGTCAGTACAGCAACAAATGACTGAAGAATCTGGGGAAATTAAGGGAAAATTCAATCCGCCACTGTTCTCTAATTGCCATTAGCGGACGCTCCTGTTCACTAAAAGTTGCAAGAGTTCGCTTTAATACACTTAAAGAGTGACTACATGCTAGATTTGGGAAGAAGCTAAAGCACAGCTGCATTGAGAAGATTCTTTTGAACCATGGCCGTGTCAGCAAAGTGTCTGAACTGAAATTTTACTGAACTGAGAGAGACGGAGCTCTATTTATGTAGAAACATCGTTGTCAGTCTTTTTGTCCAATCACAGTGAAGCGTCAGTTATGCTTTAATTAAGTTCAATTAAGTTTTTATCACTTTAACGTTTGAGGCGGATAATCAACAACGTGTGTGCGTGTGTGCGTGTGCGCGATATACAGCTGCACAGAGTCATTATGTTGAGCTGTCAGCGGTGTGTGTGTGTGTGTGTGTGTGTGAGCAGGTTAATTGGAACATGATGCACAACATTAACCAGTTTTAATCAACGTAATTACACTGTGTATAATTACAGTGTTTTTCCAGTGAGCTCAGGGTATCCTCCTGTGTGATGAATTATTGTTATCTTTTGAGGGGAGAGGGGGGTTCAATAATGTAATTTCTATAATTAGCATCGTTGTTTTCTTGCACACTGTGATGTGTGTTTGTCTGTGTGTGTAATTCATTAATTGGGCTGTTTTCCCAGAGATTAGCCCAGCATAGGCTCTGTTACCTTTAGCCGCTTCATTCATTAGTGCCTCATCATTCATTAACCCAGCCGCTAATGAAAAGCCACTCTTAATTGGAAACCGGGAGATAAGGGCTAAATGAAAACACTAAATATAGTGTGTGTGTGTGTGTGTGTGTGTGTGTGTGTGTGCGCGCGCGCATGTTTTCCATTAATTCTCTAGATAAGAAAAAGGACCAATAAACCTGTATTAGCTTCTTAACCAGGACAACCAGCCTGTTAATAAGGATCAACACAGAAACCTGGTGGGATGAGCTCACATCTTTTTCCTGTGACAATACAGGCGGATATTTAACATCAACTAAAATGTTTGTCTCTATCCTCAGCTGGGTCAGCCACTGAGCCCTCCCCTCCGGTCCCGCCTCCTCCCGAGGCTCAGCCAATAGAAGCAAAGGTTCCAGAGGAGGAAATGGACGTCACGGATGATGACATCACCGCAGGTATGGACAGAAATTACGATGTATAAGATGTTGCGAAAGCCGATCAGCGTTGAGATGCTCCGCCCGTCATCACCGACGTCCTGCTGTTGTTGAATCAAACTAGCTACTGGTACTCCAGTAGCGCTGGAAGCGTCAGTCATCCAGACGCAGTTCCTGGAGGAGTCAGTGAAATTTCACCGAGCTGTGTCAGAATCAGAATAAGAATCCGCTTTAATGGCCATGTAAATTTGCACATACATGGAATTTGACTCCGGTTTCACTTGCTCTTCGTACTTTTTTTTCCACACACAATATACAAGATAAATATAAAAAGGACATTAAAGACAGTAGTAAAACAACAAAAAAGTGCAGATAGTGCAGATGAAGAGTCTGTTTAACTGTTCATCATCAGAGTGACGGCCAGTGGGAAGAAGCTGTTTCTGTGTCTGGTGGTTTTGGCGTACAGTGCTCTGTAGCGCCTTCCAGAGGGGAGGAGTTGGAACAGCTTGTGTCCAGGGTGTGAGGGGTCTGTAGTGATCACTGTGTGCGGCTACGGATAATATTACGAACCCAGACATGAGGGTGTCTGATGGTCTGACGTTTGTGGCACTTCCACAACAAGTTGTGATGTCTTGAGAGGTCAGGATCGTGAGGATTGGGTACACAAATCAAGACGACAAGCAGTGGTTTCTAATGCAAAGTTCTGTATTTAGATTATTTTAGCAAAAGGTCAACTTAATTCCAAACAAAAAGTCGCTACACAAAAAAAAAAAACATTAAACTTTGCACTAATATTTTACATTAGAATGACTATGACAATTGACTAAAAAAACTAAAAGCTCCATAATGATTTGAGACAGGTGTAGCTCAGTTACAGACGAGTTTTAAGTCTATCATAATACAATCGGCTATTGACGACGGATAAGCCTCAGGGCGGGGTCTATATATCTGAATATCTGGGCCAAGACTTTTTCCGCATGCTGCTCATGGTTTACAGTCTGATTAGCAACTCAGGTGGCCAGTTATCAAGTTGATTTTTAAACCAAATGAGAAGCTAAATGGTCATCAGACGGAAGATTAAGTTTTGGTCAATGCGTTCCATCTTGTTTGCTCTCCATGCAGACTGGTCACCCCGCATTCAGACCAAGGCCGCTCCAACATGACTGGTCAATACCACATCCGATACTCAAATCTTGTACCGCTTATCTACGGGTTCTGCATTTGAATGCCAAGTCTTCTATATTATACATATGGCATACAGTATAGGAACATCACTACCGAGAGAAGTGACGGGAGGCTAAGACTAGAGGAGAGAGGTGTGAAATGGAGGAAGAGGAAAGGCGGGAAAAAAAGAGAAAAAAGGGGGGAGGGGAGTTAATATGGAAGAAGGAAGGACCAAAAACAAGAAAGGATGGAGGGAGAGGAAATAAAAGAAAAAAACGAGACGTCGACAGCCACACAATCTGGCTGGAAGCTGTTACCACAGCGATAGACTCATCACCTCAGTCTACTTTCTCCCCTGACACACACACACACACACACACACACACACACACACACACACACACACACACACACACACACACACACACACACACACACACAGGACGGGCAGGTGACAACAGTTGTTGCTCTGTGCCACAGCTGACAAACCTGTGTGTGTGTGTGTGTGGTAATTATGTCCCTGCTTGTGTCAGGGGATGTCATTAGGATCCACAGCACCCTCCTCCTCAAATCCCCTCCCCACCCCCCATCTCTTTCTCTCTGTGTCTCACACACAGACATTGGCATGATATTTTGCTAAAGCATCCCGAAATTTAAGTGAGCGATGCATACAGTGGAACACTAATATGTGCACAAATAACAGAATGAAACAAGTAAGAAACTGATAATAAAGTAAGAAATGCCACAGGAAAATCCAATTAGGACAACTCTGTCTATTATAGTTAATAAGACAGCAGAAAAGTCCCATGGGTTTTGTATGGGTAACAGCAAGTAAAATTAACCAGATATTTCTATCAATAAAAAATACATTTAATTTTATTTATTTTTGTTATATATGTGTCTCTGTAGCCCCGGACATCCATCCATTGGTAATGAGAGCGACTGATGTGGGAGTGTATACTCCCTTGTTTATACTGGTCATAAGAACATTGGTAACAGCAGTGGTACTCAAATTCAACACAAAAATATCTGCAGCTGCATTAAAGCCCCATCATATCCATGTGGAACCAACTAGTGTTGTAACCACTAAGGTGGTTACAACACTAGAAGAAGAATGACAGAGAGTATCTCATCTCTGCCTCTGATGGAGGGTGTGAGCCCCCCCCCCCCCCCCCCCCCCCCCCCCCCCCCCCCACACACACACACACACACACACACACACACACACACACACACACACATTATCTCTGTGCTGGCGGGCATTTTTGTCTCCTTCAGGATTCAGACATTATGAACTGATGTCTTCCAGCCACCAACACGTAGAATTAAACTACAGATATGTACTATGGTTTTCTATTTGACATCCATTCCTCATCCTGTTTGTTGGATGGAACGAAGGAAAGTCAGATAAAGGTCAGAGGTCGGGCTGACCCTCACCTCGCAGTGTCATTAGCCCGGTTGTGATTTGGTTAACTGAAACGCTAGCCTCTCCTGCTAATCTAATATCGGAGCCTGGAGGTCGTTTGGGTCAGATCACATTTCTCCTCAGAACAGATTGAATTTATGGAGAGATAAATGGTCCAAGCTGAAACTCTGAACGCTCTTGATTGTTTCTGGTGATTGTGTCTCTTCTGTTTTATACAGTGATGGACCTAGCTGGTGTACAGGGATATTATTATATAACAGAGAGAAGAGTGAAGTTCTTAATGTACAGGAATGTTTTTTTGTTGTCTCTACAGAAACACTAATATCGTCGCCTTCCTAAAATAATGGCCTAAGTCATTTTTTGACAAAATATTTTATTGCCTAAATCATCTCCTCATGATACTGGCCACCTCTGGTAAAATCCCCTACATCCTCAATTGAACAGATCATGTGATTCTACCCCTATGGTATAACAGCCTATGTCAAGAGTGTGACTTAGGACATTTTATTTTGCCTAAGTCAAAAGACAATGTGACTTAGGACATTTTACAAGCTTTTCAAGATGGAATTTTGAACCTAGCTAATTTAGTTAGCATTTTTGCAATGAAAATCTCACTGAACATAATATTAGTAATCATAACATAATTTGACCGGTATTACAGTATGCCTGTTGTGCAGTGTCTAGAGGCATCTTGTACACCCCTATTACATTTGGTCAAGTTTTTTGTGTTTTCTGAAAAACCTAAAACAATTACTTGGGCTATTATTTTAGGAAGGTGACAATATCTAAGATAGTAGTAAAGGATAATACAGTATGTATGAAAGCAGAATAACATGTTTTGTACACTATGATGCAGTGTAGTATGGTGTGATATGGTATTGTATGTTATGTGATTGATTTTGGCATGCTATGGTTTTGTATGGCTTGACTTGGTTTTTAATTTTGGTATAATTTGGTATGGTGTGATTTGGTATAGTATGGTATGATTTTGTTTGGTATTGTATGGTATTATTGGGTATGGTTTTATTTTGTATGGTAGGATTTGGTATAGTATAATATAATACTATACCAAATCCTACCGTGTGTGTATGTATATATATATATATATATATATTAGTGCTGTCATATTAGCGCGTTATTAGCGGCGTTAACGCAAACCAATTTTAACGTCGTCAATTTTATTAACGGCGTTAACGCATTTTAATTTTTCATTATTTTTTTTTCCGCGAGCACCACGCCGGATGTAGCTCAACCGGAACAAAACAATAGGCACGCCGTTTGGGCTTGGAAGCTAGGCTAACGTTACGGTTTGAAATGAATGAATGGTGAGCGCGATACGGCAAAATGAATGATATTCAGTGAATTGCGAACAGGTGCGCGTGCCAGAAGGGAGCGCGAGTGAACACATTGAACACAGCAGGAGAGAACGCAACGTTAGCCAGCTAGCTAAAGCTCCGGTGGAAAATTATTAGCTAACGTTAGCTACAGCTTGATGAATTGAGTCATTGAACACAGCAGGAGAGAACGCAACGTTAGCCAGCTAGCTAAAGCTCCGGTGGAAAATTATTAGTTAACGCTACCGTTTTTGAGGAGGTAGATTTTGAGGTGAGGGGACTGACAAGGCAGAAGGTAAAGTGGTCCACCGTTCTATCAATAAGCAGACCTGCCAACCTGTACGCAATTTGCGTAGCGGATACGCATTTTGACGTCAAAGTACGCTAGTAAAAATTAGTCTAAAATTAATTTTAGACTAATTGACCAGCACACATTATATGCAATGCAATATAATGCATGACGAGTATTTAATGGCTTATCAATATATAGGTTATATATCAAGGTTGGCAGGTCTGAATAAGGCTAAACTAGAAGTTAACACTAATATAGGGTGACCAGACGTCCTCTTTTTCCCGGACATGTCCTCTTTTCGAGACCTAAAAAAAGCGTCCGGCAGGGATTCCAAAAACGTCCGGGATTTTGCTACGTGCGGGAAAATAGTTATTACCCCCTTACAAGTTTTGGAAATGGTATCTCCCTCACGTTCCACCTTCTTGCGCAAGCTCTGACTGTAGAGAGAACTGTCATTGGTCGAGTAAATGTAAGTTCACGGCATGCTACACACTACTGCTACCCCCCCCGGAGCAAAGTGTCCTCTTTTTCACAAACTCAAATCTGGTCACCCTAACTAATACAAACATTATTTTTGCAGCATGAGCGTGTTAGGGGAGAAGGATGCAGCCATTGTTAAACAGCTGGATTGAAATGCAGCTGGAACTGGTCGTGGCTAAAACTGGAAGGCAAGGTCTCAATAAAAGGGCAAGAGGTGTCCTTTCATCTAGGAGATGTATTCTCCAAAATCAACAGGCAGGGATTCACCAGATGCATTCTCTGCATCAAAGATATAAATTATGCTAACAAAGGCAGCCATGCTCTCCCTTACCACATTGTGCCTCATATACTGTAAATGTTAGACCCAGTGACAGGCTGGCATGAAATGGCTTGCATAATACTTAGTAAGGAGGCCATAATAATTGTTGACTCATGGCTGAAGTTAAGTTTCTCCAGCATGATCTGGCACCTGCCCACAGTGCCAGAACCACCAGTAACTGGTGTACTGCCCATGGCATTACTGTCCTCGATTGGCCTGCCAAGTCCCCTGACCTGAACCCCATAGAGAATTTGTGGGGTATTGTGAAGAGGAAGCTGAAAGACACCAGACCCAACAATGCAAATGAGCTAAAGGCCGCTATTGAAGCATCCTGGGCATCCATAACACCTCAGCAATGCCACAGGCTGATTGCCTCCATGCCACGCCGCATTGATGCTGTAATCCGTGCAAAAGGATTCCCAACCAAGTACTGAGTGCATTAATGGACATTTTCTAATGTTTGATTTTGTTTTGCTGTTATCAATCTTTTTTTTTACTTGGTCTGAGGAAATATTCTAATATTTAGAGATAGGATATTTGAGTTTTCTTAAGCTGTAAGCCATAATCAGCAATATTAATAGAATAAAAGGCTTGCAATATTTCAGTTGATTTGTAATGAATCCAGAATGCATTTTTGTTTTTTTAATTGCATTACAGAAAATAAAGAACTTTATCACAATATTCTAATTTTCTGAGACAGTCCTGTATATATATATATATATATATATATATATATGTATATGTGTGTGTATATATATATATATATGTATATATATATATATATATATATATATATATATATATATATATATATATATATATATATATATATATATATATATATATACATATATATATATATATATACTGGTATGGTTTGGTATAGTATGATATTATTTTATTTTGTATGATATATGTTTTGGTATGATATGGTATGATTGTATTGTTTTATTTCGTATGGTACAGTTTTATTTAATTTGGTATGGTTTGATTTGGTATGGTATGATTTAATTTGGTAAGGTATGCTATGGCTGGTTGGATTTTATATGGTGTTTGATTTCTGTAAGGTTTGGTATGGTTTGATTTGGTATGGCATTTCTCTCTCTCTCTCTTTCTGTCTCACGCACACATCCACAGGCGCACACAGGTACACACTTGTCTTATGGTTGAGTGGGCAGTGTGATAATGTGCACATGAAGGGGGGATGGGCAGAGTGTGTGTGCTTGTATGTGTGTGTCAAGGTTTATGAATGTGTCACAAAGATTAAGTGCTGGCCTTCGGGTGTGTGCGTGCGTGTGTGCGTCTGTGTGTGTGTGTGTGTGTGTGTGAGAGAGAGATTACTGTAAAGAGTTACAGACACATTTTTTTCCTCGGGTGTCTGCCAGGTTTTGTCCCAGTGGAAGTTATGGAGTCATTTAGGTCAGACCAGCACAACAAGCGTCAACGCAACACATACGGGAAATTTAGAAACAATCAGACAGACGAAGAGGTGATGGGCAAATTTACACATTAACACAGATCACGTCGCTCAGTATGAAGCTCTGTTTTTACCTCGGAGACTCACTCTACATGACACGTAAAACACACACACTCTAATCGGCTTATATGGAAAAAAGATAGAGATTCTGACCGCTCATCAACACGGACCCACATAATGTAAATGTTTGCGTGTCTTTCCAGTTCTGAAAACAGTGGCTCCATTTGCACCTGGCATTACCGGACGCAATCCTCTGTGGACAGCTCTTTCACAGCAATCCTTTCTTTTCAAGTTATATTTCATGGCAATTCTTATATGAAAAAGGCTTCCACTCTACCAAATATGATATTCAACATGTTTTTTTAAGTAAGGAGAAAGAGAAGTAGGCACAAACAGCAAAATATGACCTATCCAATCTTACCACATGTTGCATTTGGACATAAACTTGATGCCGACAAATAAATGTAGAGGTTCTGTTGAAGTTCTGAAAAATCCCAGTCAAAACTGGAAACCCTCCAAGTTTTGCCTTGGCAGACCCACAGTATATCCACACAGCTAGGGACATGTCAACAGTGGAAAAAAGGATGGGACAAAGGACATCTTGGTGGTGTCTGTTGGAGTTCAAACGAAAACACAGGGATCCAAAAGCCGTTCCTACACTTGGTGGTGTGGGGCTTCAATCCGGACAGATGATTTTGTCCACACATGAAAATGGAAAACATTACAATGAACACGTGACCGACCACTCACTGGAGCGCAGCTCTCCGCCAAGTGTGTCTTTAACGGTCGCTGCTTTAGTGTGTGTGATTCAATGAATACAACCCACAATTGGCTAACCCTGTCTAGGCACTGATGGGTTTGAAGGTGTCATTAAACACACTTCAATCAAACTCAAAAACAAGCGGTGATGTATGAAAGCGATTAGAGAACGCTGGAATTAAACAAATTTAGCAAATCAAACCAAGTCCTTCTTCATTGCACATTCATGATTTGTGTAATTTGTATTTCTTCGCTGCTTACTTCTACTAGTGTTTGAAATATCCCCTGGGTACCCTTAACCAAAACCACCATCACCAAAGTTTATATTTCCCTAGATAAAATACAATGAACAGCTTGGCCGCCGGACATGAACCACAATCTCCTTTGTCAAAGCTTTGGATATCCACCTATTTTACATGCCACTTCTGCCACTTACTAGATGCTACTACAAAAACACAATACCAATGCATTGATGAATTGATACAATAGTCCGTTTGGAAATGATCGGTCTTTCATTCCCCTGATCACTTATTGGATTTCTATAAACATTTTAATTGCGCTGCAATATGTCATTGTCCCTTATCATCTTCCGTAGTCCCCGCCTGTCTGTGTAAAAGGAAGATATTTTCTCTTCTCTCTCACTCTTAAGTTGTAATGCTTTTCATTTGGCGGTGTTTAAATCTAATTCTGTCAGATGGCTTTGGTTTGTCTGTGAGTGAGAGGAGGGCGCACCTAAGCTGATGTGGCTTTAATAAAAGCAATTCCTTATTTATAAAGAAGTGGTGTGATGGAGGTCGTGCATTGTCCCTACATGAGGGAAATTACCATCCAGAGACATTTTTCAGACCGCTCCATTAATGGCCCGAATCTGACAGCCGCAGAGTGACGAAGACATTGGTTATATTAAAAACCTGTCGGATCGTAAATTTAAACCGCAAAGCAAACACACAATTGATAAAACACAGGATTGAAAAATAAGACCTCTTGCTTTCATTATTGCTAACCCATGCCTTCACGCGGTAGTACTGAATTCTGAAGCGGAGCAAAGTTAATGTTATTGAATGGGGATTGATGTCACTGTAAGAAGTGCATCTGGGACAAAAGAAATGTGAGGAAAAACTCATGAGTCAAGATGATGACGGTCAGGGGAAATGATGATATACTGAGTCGAAAGTATGAGATAGTCAGTTGAAACTGGAAAACTAATTTAGTATTGATCTATGATGTAAAGTTTACTCCATGTACTGTAATCGTCAAAATGTGTAATCCTTTCCAAAATACCGCAAGATATATTTTAACAAGATATATTGTAATCAAAAGAAAGCATGATTAATAGCCCACCATAATGCCAACGGTCGTTTCTGCCCATTTGCGTTCTATCAATAGCAAGTGCTGCCAAACGGCCAAGCAACCACGTAGCGGTGGTAACCCCCCTTCCCTGGCAAAGCATGTCGTTCTAGAAGCTTAGTGACTAGTATGTACATAACTATATCACCAGGGGACTATAATCCCATACAAGGGCTGGCTAAATGCATTGAAGAAATCAACAACTGGATGTGCCAGAATTTTCTTCAATTAAATAAAGATAAAACAGAAGTACCTCAACAGACCTCAACCTGAACAGCCATATCAATTCAATTACAAAATCAGCCTACTATCACCTGATGAATATATCAAGGGTTAGAGGACTTATGTCTCAACAGGATTTGGAGAAACTTGTCCATGCATTTATCTTCAGTAGACTTGACTACTGTAACGGAGTGTTCACAGTCCTCTGTAAAAAGTCAAAAAGCTGCAGCTGATACCGAACGCTGCAGCCCGAGTCCTTACTAAGACCAGGAAAGTGGATCCCATCAGTCCATTTCTGAGGTCTTTGCACAGGCTTCCTTTCCAACAAATAATTTATTTTAAAATCCTGCTGCTGATTTATAAAGCACTGAATGAATGGTTTAGGGCCTAAATACATTTGTGATCTGCTGCTACCTTATGAACCATCCCGACCCCTCAGGTGGTCTGGGACTGGTCTACTTTCTGTTCCAAGAGTCAGAACTAAACATGGAGAAGCAGCGTTCAGCTTTTCTGCTCCACATATCTGGAACAAGGTCCCTGAGACCCTCAGCTCTTTTAAATCCAGATTGAAGACTTTTCTGTTTGCTGTTGCCTTTAATTGAACCAGATTCAAGGATAATAATCAATTTCTGCATCTCACTACTGCATTGTATTTCTTAAACTGCACTGTCCACTGCGACTTTTATTCTATTTTTTGCTTTTGGACAGTTTTTTTATGTTTTAATGAATGTTCGTAATTGTTTTTAAATCTTGTTTTCTTCTGCATTATGTTTTGATGCTTTTAATGGTTTCATGTGAAGCACTTTGAATCGCCTTGTTGTTGAAATGTGGGATACAAATAAACTTGCCTTGCCTTGTCTAGTAGGTCTAACTGGCAAACTACTGTAGCTGGTGAGCTAACCTTTAACGTGCTAGCAAGCTGGCTAGTCGTCATAACTAGCACTAGTCGTCAGTTATGTAAGCGAAGTTGAAGCCTGCTAACTGGCTCTCTGTGCAAAAATATAGCCAAATTGTTAAATTCAGAAGTCTTTAGTCTCCAGAAAGTAGTCTTCAAGACCGACAGAAACAGACCAATCTGCACTTTGACTGCACTATTTAGTTAATTTCAAACGGCGTTGTCACATTTTTTTTACTTGTTTCATGGCATTGGATGTTAATATGGTGTTATTGCTGCTTTGATCGATTGGATACCTTTTCTAGATATGAGGGCTAGCCTCAGGGGGTTTTGCACATTGACGAGACAAAGAGGATAATAACTGATGGTTCATCAGCAGAGAGGTAAAATCAACGGGATGTGTAGTTGAAGGACTCGTAAAAAACAGCAGTTTGTTTGCAGCATCCCCCCCCATCCCATACTGTCTAATTGGAGCGCTGTGTTTCCATTGAAGCGCAGATAGCTCCCCCGTCTGTGTCTTAAGACAGTAAAATACACTTAACCTTCAGATGGACCTGGGCCGGTTGGAAGGGCAGCCACCGTTTCGGGACTCCAAATCTTTTTTCTCTATCAACTTAATTGTGTTTTTCAATTATTTCCCCAGATTTTCTGTCTCCTGACATTTGTTGTAAGGACAGTCTCCCTTCCCCCCAACACACCTCCTCTCCTCCCACATCCCAGCACTCTTTTGTTTTATGGACCCATTTCTTCATCCAAAGACATTTAAAGGCTTGGCTTGAGGCTGCCTTCAGAGTTCTGTTTGTCTGCTTGTTTTCCAGTTCTTCCAGTAATATTCATGTTCTCACCTCTTTTTTTTTTTTTGGACTAAATCTTTTCTCTCACAGCATTTTTACTGCCTGTCGTTCACTTTTTTTCTACCCTCCTCGTTCTCACATCTGTTTCCTGCTGCTATTGATCCCCTCCCTCAGTCCCTGGTGATCAGGTTTTACCAGTCTCCCATTGATTACCAATGGAGGCAGAGTCAAGGTGCATCATGGGAAGATGGTGGGGCTGCAGCTCTAGAGGGAAAGGTTTGGGAAGGTTGTTGGTTTGATTTCCTCGGGAGGGTTACTACAAAACAAATTGATTAAAATGTACTTTTGCCCAATACAAATTTTTACTGAACAGAGCTTGAACGCATTATAATATACCTAACTCGATGCAACCTCCGTACATTAGCTGTTAGCTCTGTATATTAGCCAAGCGGAACTTTGCTGCCCACCTGCTGCTAACAGCTAACGTTAACCAGCTCTCAATTTCAACACAGATTTGTTGCCCTGCAGTAAATCCTCCCTTCACGAGGGTTTTCTCTTAAATGTATATTACGAGAGGACTTGAAATATTACGAGAGGACTTGAAATAGCGATTACACTTCCACTTACAATGTTTTCTGAGGTAATCATTCAAGTAGGAAGTAGAGTAATTTCCTTATAGTTTTCTATACAATAAGTCTTGATTGCAGCCCGCCATACTCCGTTACTCATACTATGCAGTCTGAACGCACTACATACTGACCTTTACGTCATACTTAGTATAAATAAACGTGAGTATTTGATTTTGAACAAAAGCACTCTTTTATTTGTTTGAATTATCCCTAAATTAAATACTGAGGATAAATGAACATCCTTTATTATCTCGAGAGTAGGTTGTTTTGAACGTGAAGTTAATTGGTGGAGAGCTGACCTGTGTGTGTGTGTGTTGCTCTATTGATTAATTTTACTCAAACAAAGAAATCTGCTTCTTTCTTTCTCTTGGTCCTTTTTTTCTCCACCCTCTCTTTTGCATCATTCTAACCTCCTTCTTCATTTTGTTCCCATCTTGGTCTCTCCATCATCCTCCTATTTCCCCAGTCTTTTTTTCTTTTCATTTCCTTGTAGCCTTTACTCTCTCCCATCCTACCTTACCCGTGGTTCCCTCTTCACCTTCTTCTATAATAGAAGAAGGTGAAGAGGGAATATAATATGTGTGGATATAATATATATGTATACATCAACTTTGTCTAGGTGAAAGAGTTATGTACTTACTTCTGCTCAGCAACATTTCAGTTCTTTTTTTCCTAACGCATCCATATGTTTACCGTGATTGCATGAACTCCACAGGTTGTTGCATTACACCGTCCTGCCTTTTTTATTTTTATTTTTTTTATAGATTCCTTCCTTTATGGATAATGTCATTCCAGCCAGAAAGCCTTTTTATCCCGATCCGTCTGTGGTTTTTATGAAGATTTAGCCGAGCTGAGGCGATCTCGTCCGTCCCTCTTTAGCTTATTGGGTTATGTTCGGGAGCAGGTTGGCCAACAAATAGGATTTAGATACAATGTCATTATAATAGATCTGCCGGTCGTGAAGGAAGCCGATCAATAGGCTTCAAAAGTCAATCAGTTCGTCCACAAGGGCCGAGAGGCCGCAGGTAGCGAAGCCACCTGACGAATGTCCGCAAGAAAAGCTCACGTCTCTGAAATTATTGAAGTTCAGGGCTTCCGCAAGTCTGAAAAAAGTCTTGGATTATTTATTTTTGGATGCCCCACTGAGTCACATTAAAAGTCCCCATTACCTGTGTGTCATATAATTTAAAATAAAGTTCTTAGTTTGCTATCATGTTGATGCCTCTAATTCATTTGTTAATTTGTATTGTTAAAGGAGCCAAGTCTAATACTGTCCGCTATTGAGGTGTTTGTCCCTCAGTATTGATCTGGTAAGATTAAATTACCTTACGTTAACTTTGATGTGTGTTGCATTAAGTACATCATCCACAGACATGTTTTGTTGTATGAGAGTCCCTTTATTCACTCCGGCCCGGAACAAGGTAAACCCAGTCCATTACTACCGACAACTAAATGCACTATTTGCAGAACTACAACAAACTGTTGCAAAAAAGCGGTCAAAACCCTTTGCCCTTTGAAAATGTCAGAGATGGATATAAATCCAAATATGTCTCTGCAGAAGCACAACCCGTTCCTCCTGTCAGCTTTATTGTTGTCTTAGAAAATTCATTTTGATGTGGTGTTCACTTCTGATGTTCAAAATGAATAAACGTGTTGTGGAAAAGACAAATCAATGACGGGTGCCCATCCAATCAGGAGTCAGAAGCTGTCAAGTTACTGTTTATTGACTGGGTAGTGAACACACCAGTGCATATATGCATTCACATTGTACACTCGTCCTCTAGTCTTCTCTGTTAATATGCTAAGAAATGAACAGTTTAGAAGGACTACCGAGGGTGCATCTTGTTCTTCCCTCCCTTCTTGAATAAAGGTTTAGGTTTATATGTGACTAGAAGTATCCGTCTCTCCCTCCCTCCCTCTCTTTACTTTCACTTTCTCTCTGTAAGTCTCAACTTTTTAGTGATTCTGGTTGGGAGTGTATCTCTAATTCTGTTATCTACTGGCCCAGTCTGGCCCGGGGATAGATGCCATCTGTAATCCATTTATCAGAGCCGGCCGCTGGGCCTTTTTCCAAATGACAGCTGGCCCTTAGCAATCTCATTATTAAAAAAAACACCACGATATAATATGGAAATATGGGGGGAGGGGCTCCTGAGGTCTGGAAGTGGACTGAGAAACACGGTGGACAAAATATTGGAAGACAATCGTTAAAGAAACAGTTAGGCGTCCGCCAAAGCGTTTTAGAGCACAACACCTTTCGTGCTGATACTCATTGGTTAGATCTGGTTGCTATTACACCAAATATCCGTGGAAATAAAAATGGAGAGTTCTTGATTGGGCCCTTTCTCTGGTTGAAGGGGAGGCTGAAGCGCGTAAGGAGAGAGGTCTGACCTGCCAGTCGAATGTGCATTCATGAGATTTTGTAGGCGAGGAAATGTCTTCAAACAAGTTTGTTCGCGCTCCAGAAGTGAGGACAACATGCAAAAGGTTATTGTGTAATTCCACGACAACAATATGAGCATAATGTAATTTTTTTTATTGGGATGCAATACGCTGCAATTTTGGTGTCACCTGTTTTTTAGGAACAACTCACCAGCTGACACAATTTAATAACATAACCGTGTCCTTTTATCCTGAGTGGCCGTCATCCTTCAGTGTTCAGTAATCCGTTTCCCCCCTCTAGGCCCCCCCATTGAGGATCATATATGATGTTAACAAGTCCAACACATGGGATGAAAAACTCTGTGAAGATCAACAGGAAGTAAACACAGCAGTGACCAACTAACTCCTTCTTTCTATTCATCACACCCAGTGTGCTCGCTAACCCCTTACTCCACACAGTGTGTGTGTGTGTGTGTGTGTGTGTGTGTGTGTGTGTGTGTGTGTGTGTGTGTGTGTGTGTGCGAGTGCTAGTTCCCCTGCATTTCAAATCCATAACAATGCTGTGCTCACTCATCCACAAAATAAAATAGAGGGTGAGATGGGGGGGGGTGTTACACGCACACACAGATTTTATGTAGTCCTTATTAGGCCTTTGATCCAAGGGGTGTAAGGAGCTCTCATCTCCCACTGTGTTACACACACACACACACATACACACACACACACACACACACACACACACACACACACACACACACACACACACACACACACACACACACTCGTATTCCTCTCAGGGCTGTAGCAGTTCCCCACTGTGTAGCTCCTGTCACACGTGCACACACACAAAAGAGGTTATTTTGGGGTTGTCTTGGGGAACACAATGGATGGACACGCACACACACGCACACACACGCACACACACGCACACACACCAAAACGGTTTCCAGTTGCACATGTCCAAAAGCCTTCTAGAGGTCTGTGAACATGACCGTGTGTGTGTATTTGCACTGTGACTAAAGGCTTTCAGGGGGACAAAGGTGTGTGTGTGTGTGTGTGTGTGTGTGTGTGTGTGTGTGTGTGTGTGTGTGTGTGTGTGTGTGTGTGTGTGTGTGTGTGTGTGTGTGTGAGAGCGTAATGGTTAATACCAGGACAATAGAAGTGTGCCTGTTCAGTTATCAGCTCAATGGAGACTCACAGGCCTGCTGGTTTTTTTTTTTTTTTTTTTAGCACCATGAAAAGAAAGAAATGAGAACGCCCCCCACCCCACTCTATTCAGCTAAAACATCTCTCAAACGTGTCAGAGGAAGGAAATAAACAGAACCGCAGTATCTCCAAACCTTTTATAATGAACCACAATGTTCCTATCTAAATTTAGTAAGTCACAGAAAGCGATAAAGTGCCTTGAAAGCAGTATTTTACAGGTCAGATATGTGCTTCAGGTCCTGCAGCTTTGCTTTTAAAAATTTTTGTTATCATGTGAAGGACATTAGATGGAGCTGTTGGCAGTTTTTGGGATGTTTTACATTCATCATATTTGGAGGAGGCACATTTGGGACGTGAGGCAAATTAAAATGCTGGGACTTTTGTTGGTAGAAATATATAGCTGGTCCTCAAATATCCATGTTATATAGGAGCTGTAGTGTATTTTATTATATTGTATAATACTCTTTCGGTTTCAAGTCACTTCAAATGCAAAGGCAGTTGTGTGTGATTCCATAAAAATTGCATTTGTTTGATATGTTTTTTTTATCTAACACAAATATATTGTCCATATATTTGAAATTCATAATAATTTTTATAAATGATATTTTACCTTAAAATGAAATATAAAATGCATTGTTCTCAAATCCATATAAAGTGTAGTAAGGTGTAGCTGTTGTGGTCATGAGGATTTTTGGGAGACATCGTACTGCATATTTTAAAAACATGGGGTGCATTGGCAGGGGCCTAACAGCAAATTGTCTATACTATCACATTGTTTAGGATCTGCAGAGGCTGTGAGGTGCTGAAGAATCTGTCATTATTGACCGTCCTTTTTTTTTTTTTAATCAATAAATGTATCAGAAAATGTCCTTTTGGCTAAATTATGTTGGTCCTTTTTTTCAGGAGAAATGTAACTTTCAAAATCTGGCAAGTATTTGTTATTATATGTTATTAATGCTTAAAACAGTGTGTAATAACAAAAAAGTAAAGAAACATATTTGAAATTTCATCAGGTTTCTCTTCATAAACAATTGTAATGAACATAAAGAAAACTTTTGAGATTACAAAAATGAAATGTAACCTATTTTACATCTTCTCAAATACTTTCATTATCCATGTTACAGGGTGTTATATGTGTCCATGTCCAGGCATTTTAGAGATTTTTTTAGCTCCCTGAAGCAGTTCCTGTCCAGCTGAAGACGGTAGAGAGTACACTGTTTCCTCCCCAGACTGGCCTTCTGTCTGTTCTTTTCCCAGTGTCCTTCTTTTTGTCTGTGGGGACAGGAACGTGGCCTTTAGTGTTGGGTTTAGGTTGGCCAGCCAGTGGCAGAGCTCTCAGAAACTATACTAATACTATTATTTACAACACCAACATATTATTTACAAAGAAAACGCTACTCAAAGGCCACTCAAACACTCACTCCTGCTCTGCTCACTTCCACCCCTCCCCTACAGGCAAGCTCGCCACAGTTTTTTACGATTACCGTAATGTACCGCTTTCAAAGAATTACGGTAATTTGAAAGGGGGTCTCAGAATTGGGATGTTGGGCTGGAAAATAAGCCTTAATGGTTGAACTAAAATAAACTTTTATGCTATTTGAAACTACCTATGAAATCCATAATCATTTAGTCTGAAAGTTACAGTTCTAAATCAATATTTTAAATGCTTACATACATTATATTTTATGTATGTCTATTTATTATTTATTATTGTTTGTTTTTCTTAAAAAAACAATAGATGCAATCAATTCACATCATGTTTTCATCTTACAAAATACTTAAATCACTGGAACCGCCAGAAGAGCCCTATGTTAACGTCTCTCTCACTCTCTCTACCAGGCTGTCTGTCCAACCTTCCACCAAACGCCAAGAAAATCTCCAACTCATATGAGGAGCGCCGCAAACAAGCCACCGCCATCGTGCTGCTGGGGGTCATCGGGGCCGAGTTCGGCGCTGAGATTGAACCTTCGAAGGGTTTGGCACGGACTCGAGCTGGCGGACAGGCTCCCGAGGGCTTCGGACTGACGAGCGGAGGGTCATCCAACTACTCACTGGCTAGACACACATGTATGTGCAGAGATGACACACTTCATTGCCGTGTTTACATTCTGCATATCAACATATGTATTTTGCGTCCCGAGGTAGGTCATGGAGGGAGGCCTCCCACCATGAACCAGGCAACACTTATGTGTTCCTGGATTGTTGTTGGGGCTGTCTCTGTGTCACTTGACTTTGCTGAAGTTCAGAATTGATGCCAGAAACAGAGAAATATTCTTTTCCACCTTTTGGTTTCTTAGAGCTGACTCCCTTTGCATGGCCTCCTCTCCACCGGCTGTAATTAAGGCCTGGGCATTTTGGTTTTGTTCAGCAAACGTTCCCTATTGTTGTTTTTTAGCCACACTAGCAGCTGGGTATCGTTTAAAAAAGTACAATAACAGTACCCCTTTTTCCGATAAAAATAGAGTACTTCATTTGATCCCTTCTTTTTCTAATTCATTTGATACCCATCATCTGAATGGAAGCAGTCAGTCCATAAAATGCCACCACTGACTTGATTTTAAAATCAAGTCCGTATCTTTTCACTGGAGAAGTTTCAATACCACAAGTAGTATTGAAACTTCTCCAGTGTCAAGTATTGAAACTTTTCCAGTGTCGGTAACCTTAAAGGTATCGAGTACCTATACCCACCTTGGGATGGAAGTGTCAGTCGGTTGGACGGTTGTCATACATGGTTCCCCAGAGATTGAATCCTACTGACTTTTTTGATCAACAGACCCTTCCCCCAGCACCATCATGAGGGTGACAGTTTCGGCTCGGGATAAAATAGTTCAACAACTGTTGAATTGCTATGAATTTGGTCGAGGCACACATGGTCCCTAGCAACTGAATCAAGTACCTTTGGTGATGCCTTGAACCCACAACCTTTGGGTTTGGGACTTCATCTCATATTATGTACATGTGCATATATTCAGAGAGATTCTGAAATGTTCAGTGGCTCCAGTCTTGGTCCAGGACCATAGTTATTCCAAACTCAGAAATACACAACTGCCAAAGTAGAAACTTCGGTGTTGGATTAGAGGTGAGGCGAGATATGGGATTGATTTTCACCCACCAAGCTTGTCACCTTAAGGAGCTTGACACACACACACACACACACACTCTCACTCTCGCTGGGCCCAGCCTTTGCCACGCCGTGCCTGCAGTGTTGGACCTTGGTGGGCATCAAACCCGCACTAAGCAGAGCCGCTGTTCCATCCTGCTGCCCCTGAGCTCTGATTGGTTGCCTCTGGGGCCATCCGCCCAGCGACAGAGCCTGTGCTCTCACTGATAGACTGTGGAGCGTGATGTTGGCCCTGTGGTCAGCTCACCTGTGTGTGTGTGTGTGTGTGTGTGTGTGTGTGTGAGAGAGAGAGAGAGAGTGAGAGAGAGAGAGAGAGAGGTTTCATTTGGACAATGTGATCCTGTGTGACACTTATTTTCAACAGAATAAACCAACCTCTCAAAGTCATCAATGCTGTCTTAACGTCAAGAAGTCACACAAGAGCTTTGCCCAGATAAAATACAATATGATACTGGAAATTTTCCAGAAATGAAAGAACACATTAAGACTATTCCTAATTTCCACTGCATGGTTTGGCGTAACTCAACTTTTGGTACCAGGTATTTATTTTTATTTTTCATTATTGATGGTACTTTCTCAGTGTGGGCGGGATTCCCAGCGGTAGACATCATCTTCCACGCCACACTTGTTGAATCTTTTCACCGGCAACCAAACAGAAGAACGTCTGCACTTTGTCAATTGTACGCTGCTGAGTACGGCACGTTGACATTAATTAAAGTCTGAGTAGAGTTAATAACAAAATTGACAGTATTGGTGGCTGCCTATTTAAAAATGGCGAGTTTATGTAGCATATTCCATCCAGCGCTGGTGATGATTTTCTCTGACCAATCAGTGGTCTACAGTGTGTTAAATCCACCTTCCAGTATCGGTTTAACTCGCCTGGAATGTTGATCAAGTAGGTACTAAAACAAGTACCCACAACCTTTGCAAATTTAAAACCCCCAAAAAGAGTCAGGTTCAGTATCATGCAGTGGAAATATGGCATAAGACTCAACTCTCGACAAATACATTGTTATTTCTAATCATAAAACGACGCATAACATTGTTGTATTCTCATCCTCAGCCTCGTTCCATCTACCGTGAGGTTAAAGTCCAATTCAGCTAAACAGCACAAACTTGTTCATGAGAATGATACCTATTCTGTTGCGAAGCTTGAACCCCAGAAAATTCTAACTCAATTTTCAATCAGAAGAGGGAACAGAAGGATAGGACACATTAGATGCCAGAAAGTCTTGCTTGATCAAAGTGGTTCAGGGCAAAAATAAGGTGGTCAAGAGGATGTGACATTTTTAGAGATGGACAAGAGATTACATGGAGGATGTTCTCCTGGACAGTGACTTGCTTAAAGACCTTGACTGTGACATTTGTCTTTGTAACTACTGAACTGTAGAAGGTAAACTACCAATTGACAGCTAACACTTATCATACCACTTGGCAGCCGAATACAACAGAACATAATTTTACATTACTTGTTTTTTCAAACTCCAAATTAATTCAGATTAGAGCAATAGAATCCTTAAATTAAACAACTGCAAGGACTGTCTTAATTAAGTCTTAATTTTCTCTTAATTAAGTCTTAATTTTCTCTTAACAACTAAACTATTAGGTGGGCCAGACCTGTCGCATGAGTCATGTAGAACTATAAAGGGGCAAGTTAACACAGAAAGTAGCTGCCTGGAGTGGTCACGATGGCTAACTGAAAAGGGATCTACATCCAGCTCAATTTTCCAGCTGAAGTGCAGTGCCAGTTCGGAGAAAGCCAGAAGTGCTGCCAAAGTGTTGTCGAAAGGCACTCATCGCTCGTTGACTCCAGGGAAGTGAGAAGAGTTTGGTTGTAACACTAGTGCTTCCGGCATCCAGCAGCAGAAGTGAACTGCAGTCAATGAGTCGTAGCCTGTAAAGGCCCGCTGTGTACAACTCAGTCCTCAGAGCACTGAAGTGCCACCCCTGCTGCTTGCTTATTCAAAGTTTATCAATATTAAACGTGTCCTGGGTCCACATGGCGCCACCTTCAACGCCTTCACACATCTTTGGGTCCCCAGCAACACACCCGACAGGTACGACGTAGATCGGATGAACGGTTCTTAAAAATAAACGAAGGACACACACACACACACACACACACACACACACACACACACACAGACACAGACACACAGAGAGATTCCTTGCTTTATCAAGGGTCTTTTAAGGAAACAAAAATAAATAAATAAATGAAAAGGCTGATTATTCCATGGACTATTATGAGGACTGCATTTATTGAGTGCACAGACAAGGACCTATAGGAAAAGGTGAGACGGCGTACTTTACCTCTGAAAACTGGTGGTCCTGCTGCTGCTTTCCACAGCCGGCTGAGGAGGAAAGCTTTTGCCGCAAAGTCAGGTCAGGTCGGATGCTGATCACTATGCAGCTCGACATAATGGCCGTTCCAGGGCTGCTACTTTCTGTGTTTACTTTCAGTCAGACTCTAAGACAAGTGATTGATCATGTGCATTTGGAAAGGAGGCTTATGCAGCTTGCCCCGAGACATGTCATTTTGACTGTCCGTCCTGCAGAATTGAAAGGGGAAACAAACAACCTCCCGTGTCAAATTCACGCTCTTTGCAGACTCATTCATCCCACCCCGGCCTCCTCTTGGCCAAGATGTTGAGGCTGTAACATCATGCTACTCCTGCCACTGTTCCTGACAAACAGACATAATTCACACACGGCCACTTTAACCTAAACATAGGTCGTATTTAGGCAGTTTGAACAACTGGAGGACCGTATCCACCAACCGAACTGAGGAGGCTGCTCGTTTAAAAACTCACCCTGTTCTTTGAACTGACCCCACAAAGAGGCTGAACCCTGTAAAACGTGGCATTACTTAATATAAAGCTCCAGCAGACAATTACAGATGATTTTAAAAAGCATTGGGGGAGGACATTTTTTTATTCTTGTAATACTGCTTTCATTCCCGCCCCTTTGTCTGTTTTATGGGGGATAAAACAGACAAAGGGGCGGGAATGAAAGCAGTATTACAAGAATAAAAAAATTCTTGTAATACTGATCCTTTTCGCTCTGTTCTTTTTCCAGCTCTCTTTCCATTCTGTTAACCCCCCATCTCCTCCCTCTGTTATGAAATTGAAAGATGGATCGGTTTTGTTGGCATACAGCGCAGTGCGTGTGATGAATGAGAGCTGTCCACCCAGAGAGAGGGAGGGTACAGTAGTCTATACAGCAGAGTATAGATTGATGTTTTCATATGGCGGGGGGATGTATGGAAGACAGAGGGGGATATTGAGCTTAAGGGAGGGAGGAAGGAAGGAAGGATAGATGATGACAGAGGGAAGGTGGGATGTCTATGGACAGGATAAAAGAGATAAACTGTACATCTGTGTATCGTCTCTGGACAATAATGCTCTCAGTAAATGTCAAAATACCTGGAGTGACCTCTGAGGCCCCTTCGCCATGAACGGTGGCATTTTAAAATATTCATGAGAGCCGATGAAAATGTAAATTGGGTTTTACAAGATTTAACGGGACAAAGTGGGTGGCGGAAACTACAACTCGTTTGAGATTTGAGCAGCGCTCTTCCAATTCCATTTATCAAATAAGCAATGTAAATATTAACCTTTTTTCACATTGTATAGCTGTCAGCAAGTTTAGAATTGTATTGATGTGCTCAGTGAATTTTCTTTTCCGAAATAATGTTTTAGTTATTTTAGGTTCTATATTAAGGCAAGTTTTCATCCATAATAGCGATCAGTATTGTTTCGAGGTTAGTATCAGTATTTTGTTCTCAAAATTTCTGGCTTTGAAGCTAAATCCTGCATTCAAATATTTTGCAAAGTTGTGGACTTATTAATGATCAGAGAATAGTTAGACAAAGTAATAGTTACTGTAGCTTTAGTGTTTCCCCTATCATTATATTAGCCGGGTGTCCTGAAGGCACCCTCCGCCCCCCTGTAATTTTCTCTATAGCGCCAGATCACAACAGAAATTATTTAAGGTTCATTTTCCTATAGAACAGGTCTACACCTTGTTCTTTTATTAAACAAACTAAACGGCCGTATGTTATTGATCGTATCTACATGACAGCATGTCATTTCTGTCTCTAATGCCGTGTTCACACCAAAACAGTTGCGAATATTCGCAACGCCACTTCGCCTATATCGCGCCGCCCGGCAAAAAACTCGCTCTAGTGGTTAATTCGTTTTTCGCAACCATCGCTGGGGAAAGGGGGCGGGGCTTATCTCCATGTCAGTGAAAACATTTACTATTTCCGCCATTGACCATTGAAATAACCACTAGTTCTGCTTTATACTTGTTGAGAAAGTCCCACACACGTCGGAACATCAAAAGCCCCCGTGTCTGGGTTCATAATATTATCCGTAGTCGTGTCTGGGTTCATAATATTATCCGTAGTCGTGTCTGGGTTCATAATATTATCCGTAGTCGTGTCTGGGTTCATAATATTATCCGTAGTCGCACACAGCTCCGACTCCTCCGGGACGAGTGTCTGAATGAAGCCGCTTCCAGCGCTCCTTCAGCAGACCCGCAGTTTGATTCAGTGACGGCAGAACGGCGGTGATGCCGGGCGGAGCTTCTCAACTCTGATTGGCTTTCGCAACTCCGCGTCGGCGAATTATTCGCTGGAGATGAATTATTTCAACGCCAGCGAAAAGGCGAAAAAGCGGATTTGTGAATATTCGCAACGCCATTTCGCCTCTATCGCGCCGCCCGGCGAAAAATTCGCTTTTTCGCAACCTAACGCGCCTGTGCATTGACTTAACATGTAATCTGGACGCGCGAATATTTCGCAACGCTTTTGGTGTGAACACGGCATAAGCGTTAAGACTTCTGCTCTGCTCCTGTATCGCACACGGCGGAGTTCCGCCCCGATGCGCACAGACACATGCACGCACAGATGGGTGAGCAATGAGCACACTCCCACCAGTGGACAGAGAGCATCGAAAAATATGTCGTGTGAAAAGCAGACTATATCTGCGTTTTTGAAACGCTCCCAGGGTGAAGATTGCAACAGTAGCTCTCCTGCGAGGAACACCCGGAGTAGCTCTCCTGCTAAGTGAAACGTGCCAAAGTGCTTGTGTCTTGTACCCAACAATGAGCCTGCTGGCTTCACATATTACAAAAGTACAAAGTACACAAACATAAAACTAAGTCATTAATAAATACATGGAGAAATGCCTGTACTTTCGGGTAAATGTTTGTTACGCCGTTAACAGGTTACGCTTGCGCATGCACAACTCGCCGATTCTTGGCGTTTTGCAAAAAGCCAATCTCCGTGAGGTCGTCTTTTCTGCTGTTCCGTCTCTCAAAACAGAATACAGATCTCAGCTCAACATTGAGCATGAATTGAGAGCGACCGTATCAAGTCTACAACCCCGTTTTAAAAAGATTTGTAGAGGAAAGCAGCTCACTGCAGCCACTAATACTGGTAAAACTTGATGGCTCACACATATCTGCACTAATTCTGTTTTTGTTTTGCAAAAAAATTATTTGCTTATAGTTTTCCACAATAAGCTATTTAGTAATAACTAAATATTAGTTATTTTTTGCACAGATATAACTTTATTTTCATTGTTCTAAGTGATTGCAATTATTTATTTATTTTGGTCTGATGGAGCAATCTGGTTTGTTTGAAAGTGATTGCAATTTCCTTTATACTATTATTTATAAAAGCACAGATGGAGTCACAAAATGATGTTATTTAAAGAAAAGGTTTGAGAACCACTGCTTTAAGTGTTTGTGTCAGTGTCGTCCCCCTAAAGCTGTAAACCTAGGGGAAACACTGAGCTTAATCTTAGGTTTACGTTTGATTAGTAGGTTACGTTTAAAAAAAAGTGCCCGGTCACACCAGTAACGGGACAGCAGTTCTCCCCCAAAAATGGTGGTGCTGGTAGCTAGGTGATGCAGACTACATGCGGCGCTAGTTGGCGAGTTCTAACCGCTAACATGCTAATTAGCCTGAAACATGCTAGACAGTAGCCAGCCAAACTAGCTAGCTTGCTACCTGCCGAATAGTAGTTCAGTTTTTTACACAAGTATTCTTAATGTAGTTGTTGACCAGATACTACTTTTATAATGTTTAGATATTCTACTTTTATAATGTTTAGATATTATTTTTTCCCTTCTCTCTCCCTGCAGCGAGTCCCATCCGGCTCTCGTCCACGAACCAAGTCCCCCACATTGATTTACCTTCACCTCTCATTTACGCTCAAACAGAGGAGAGAAAGAGAGAGAGGGAGCAGGGCCGACGGAGGAAAAGCTGTAGAAAAGCCTGTTAGTGGTCGACTCGGCCTGGTAAACTTCAGACATTGCTGATCTGTCACTATTTTACACTCTACTTCCCTCCATCCTACTTCCTTCCTTCCAGCCTCCTTCCTCCTCCTGCCCTAATCACAACTCTGTTTATGTGACGTGTTTACTGCTCTAACGAACGGCTCATTATGGCCAACTGATGCTTTGTCAATAACTCTTGGTTAATTTGGGTCCGGGCCTGCCTTTTAAACAGAGATGTCCGCCCGTGAGAAATGGACCTGAGTCCTGGACCTCTCTCACTTCCTGCTCAATGACTAGAGGGGAGGGAACGTGCAGGCTGACTGTGGGAAAAGCACGTACACGCGTATCAATGTCAAGGGTTTGAATCTGACTGGTGACCTTTTGGCCCATGTCCCCCAAATTATTCCGCTGATTCGTCCCACACAGTCACTGATTTATTGATTATCAGTTTATTTGAAACTGATATTGAGTTGATTTCCTATCAGAGGAACACAACACAGACCTGACGATTTCAATATATATTTGTTCTTATTGTCAGAGAGTTGAAATGAAAAGACCATTGCAACGTCTCGGTACTTTTGAACTACCCGAACCCGTCTGTGGTGCTCAGCACCATGGACATTGGTTCCTACTGAACATGTCAGTCTTTGGGTTTACATTTTTCTTTAGCAGGTTTAAGAATTGCAGTTTTTCTTATTTTTTATTTTTGCCAAAGCAACTGAGAAAAAAGGCTCCTACTTAGATTTTTTTTCACCACCATCCCAAACCGTCCGAAAATACAATTTAAACGGTCCCAAAGTAAATGCTGTCCACTCGAGTTATAAATAAAACACGAAGGACTTTTTTGCCTCTTTTGCTGTACTTTTTTTCAGTGAAGCCACTGGTGATACTAGGAAATTAGAATCCCACCACCGCTTCGGTAACCGACAGCTGACAGCCACGGTTACACAGTTAATTTGTGTGAGCTGAACAGCGTACTCTCACGGAACTCTGCATTGACTATTTCGTCAGAGACTAATGTTTAATTGCGGGTGTAATCTTTTTAGGCCCACCTTCTGTGTCGCGGCCATTCCGTCCCTGCTAGAAAAAGTCCAAAGGAACAGCATAACTCTGAATGGAATTGATTTATGTTGGTGCTCTCGATGATTTGTACTAATTACTAACTGGGGGTCAAAGTTCATCCAACCCTACCTGACTGCTGATATTTATAGTCCACTGTTTGTATATCAATGAATGTAACAAAAACATGATTTATTTTGTTTTTCCACGCCTTTGCTGGCGTTTTCCCACGTCACATTGATCGCCAGCTGAGGATCAAAGTTCACCACCCTATCACAGAGTCACAGCACGTTGACTGCACACCCATTCTGCATGTTTGACTCTTTGTCTCTTCGGCGACCACCACAACATCACCACTAACAGCGTTAGTGCGGGCGTCCATCTCCTGCCGTCTATGTCCCCCATAACGACGTAGTACAACACTGCTAACACAGTTAGCGCTCCATCTGTCGCTGCTGGTATATAATGTAGCAGTCTTGCCCAGCGATGCTAACACGGAAAGATATAGGCTCCAGCTATATCTTTCATAGCCCTGTGTGTGTGTGCGTGTGTGTGTGTGCGTGTGTGTGTGTGTGCGTGTGCGTGTGCGTGTGTGTGTGTGTCTAAACCAATGGGGGGGTGATGATGATTAAATGCCAGGAGATCCAGATGATGACATTAGCTTTGTGTGTCTGGAGAAAGGAGGGCCTTACAAGCCATCACAGGATTATAAATACTCATAGTAAATTATCTGTTTCACGTTCCATGTTTCTTCATATCGTTTACATTTCAAGTGACGATACAATGAACTGTTGACCATCGAGGCCGTTCTGAGCATACATCGATAAACTCTGTAAATAAAAGAATGACCAGCTCATTTATGATAACTGCATGGATATAGACATGTTTTTTTTTTGTGTGAACATTTACATAACCAGACACCAGGTGTTTATTCTTCACCGTCTCTGTCTGGATTTTCCTCCGACTTTATCTTTTTCGAAGCAAGAATCTGCTCCGGACCTCCGGCTTCAGTGGGTGAGACAGACAGACAGACACCCGGGGAGGAAGGGGGGGTTAGGTACTGTTATTGAGGGATGGGGGATATTTTCAGGAGCCTTAATGGTCAGCCTGTCCCCATAGAGACTGGCTCAAATGTCAGGTCAGCTATGATGCGACCTCCATCCTGCTCGCTGTCTGCATCCTCTCAGTGTGTGAGTGTGCCTCTGTGTCAGAGAGAGTGAGAGAGGATTGATTCTTTTTTCTTTCATAAGAAGTTATGATTTCTTTATGGAGCTGACATGTTGCTGCGGTGGGCGGGCCTGTGACGGTAAATGTTTAAATGCTTCAGGGTGATGAGAACGCAAATTAGCCGTTTAGCTAACTCTGGTGCATTCACATTGCTGTCAGTGTTGAATGTGGACCGTCCCAGGTAGTGTAACACACAAGTGCAGATGTAATGTCCTATTTCAGCCCAAACACTAACAACCACGCTTAACACGTCAATCCGACCTGCCCGAAGAAGCAGCTGTAATACTAGGATTAACACATTTAATTAAATGTGTAAAAAAGAATAAAAGTCCCTGTTAAATTGGGCAATGTCTGTTTTTTTATATCAGCATCAACTTCGATTCAAGATTCTGACTGAATGTCTCAGCTGTGCGCCAGACCTGGGTTTTCCTCCTCTCTTCCCTTTGCTCTCCCGGGAGAGAAACTCCCAATGTGAGCCACCTCGGTACGTGGTCTGGCTGATCAGGATCCCAAAGAGAGCAATATCCGATCTCGGAGCGTACAGACCTGACACTTAATGCACCCTGGCAGGATGAGATGACAAAAGTTGCATGGAAAAGACAAGTGTAACCACAGCCTATGTGAAGTAAGAGGTTTCATGTCAAGTCAAGTCAACTTTATTTATCAAAAATATCATATGTGCAAGACATACAGAAAATTGAAATTACGTTTCCCTCTTATCCCCGGTGCAAACAGCATTAAAACATGAAACACAAAATACAAGATAAAAATAAATAAATATATATAAAAAAATGTAAGAGTCTGTAAAAGTGACTGGTGCCATTTGGTTTTGCGCATGGGGGGTCATTGTCCAGAGTTTGTGGGGGCAGAGGGCAGAGAACGAAGGGGGGAAGTGCTGGGAGGGAGTTCAGCATCCTGATGGCTTGGTGGATGAAGCTGTCCCTTAGTCTGCTGGTACTCGCCCGGAGGCTCCTCATTCTCCTCCCAGAAGGCAGGAGGTCGAAGAAGCAGTGGTTGGGATGGGTGGAGTCGCCCCGCAATGCTGAGTGCTTTGCAGGCCAGGCGTGTGTTATAAATGTCCTGGAGGGAGGGGAGGGGGCACCGATGATCCTCTCAGCTGCTCGCACTATACGCTGGCAGGGTCTTCCAGCAGGATACGGTGCAGCCACCGTACCACGCAGTGATGCAGCTGGTCAGGAGGCTCTCGGTGGTTCCCCGGTAGAAGGTGTGCACGATGGGCACCGGTGCTCTGGCTCTTCTCAGTCTGCTGAGGAAGTAGAAGCGCTGCTGAGCTTTCCTGGCCAGTGCTGTGATGTTGCTGCTTATGGAGGCCGATGCAGCAGAATTTACACCTTTATCACATCTCAATTCTCTTTTTGTTCTGATGTCATCTCCTGCAGAAAAGGGAGGGAAAGAAATTGGGAAATGATAGCTGATTAAATCACATAAAATGTTCTGTAGCTTTGTTGGAGGTTCGGCCTCCTTTCAGATAACCCCCCCCCCCCCCCCCCGACTCTATTCTTCTTCACTCTGATTCCACCACTTCTGCCGTTTGCAGGCAAGGCACTGACCTTCCTGCTGCTGCAGCCCCCGAGTCCCAAGCTGCCACCCCACAGCACCATCCGCCGCACCGCCATCGACCTGATTGGCCGAGGCTTCACCGTGTGGGAGCCGTACATGGACGTGTCGGCGGTGCTCATGGGGCTACTGGAGCTCTGCGCTGACGCCGAGAAGCAGCTGGCCAAGTGAGTCTGCGATCACACAAACGTTGCAGTTGTTGATCAATCACAAAACACAGATCTATTTTACATTCTGAAATAAACAGATAAGCACTGTACCTGAATATATGTATTACTGTTGCACGGTGTATCGATACTAAAAAGGTACCGCGGTACCCGTACGTTAAAAACGATACGATTTTGCATATTTTTTTTATCGATACTTCATTAAAATAGTGCGCGATCAGAGCGCACTCACTGGTCCGCTCCTTGTCATGCTGCCTGCACACAGAGACCCGTCTGCAAAACTTGTTTCAAAGTCACACAGACCAAGGGAGGCAACACGTCAAACATGGCAAAGCACCTTTCAGACAGACACCCCAAACAATAGGCCTACATAGCTGTGTATAATCAATGCTATGATGGCACCATGTAGTTTTCATTAATATCTTGCTGTAGGCTAATACTAATATTAATGCCATTTGTTAAGTGTTCAAAAAGCTGGGCAGAAACAAGCTGGTAAAAAAGGGAACATACAGATGTTTTATTTATTACTATTATAGATAAATATTCCAGTATCGTATTTGTGGTATCGAATTCTGGTATTGTAAGTATCGGGTATCAGGATATTTATTACAGGTATTGTATCAAAGTCATAATGTTGTTATTGTGACAACCCTAGGAAACACGAGGACCGGAGGAAATTAATGTTTGAAATCCAAATATGAATCGAAAGTTGACTTTGAGCACCACAAGTCCCATTTTTTTTTGAGAGAAGACGTCTCTACAAATCTAACACCCAAACAATCTTTACCAACAAATAGCTGTCTCTTTAAAAAAAAAAAAAAAATGCACACAAAAACAAAGCCTGTATATTGAGTGATACTTAAAAGCTAGAAAAGGTGTCAGATTTATATTTTTTACGAAAGGGATCAAATTTATCCTGGAATCTTCTGAAGTGTTCTCGTCCTCTCCAACCAAGTAGATGTCTGGTGAATGTGACTTTAGGTTGATTTATTTGATCGTGTGATTTATATCCCGACTTTTCTGAGATGACTCTGTCAGAGGTTAGCGTCAGGTCCCTCACACCCCCCGTCAAAAACGCCTTGGCAAAGCGCGTTGGGTAAAACAGCGTGGTCGCCTGTGGAGCGGGGCTGCGTGCATAACTGGGTGATTGAATGTGATTAATGAATTCATGCCCCCCGCATGAATTCTTCTTCTTGAATGGATTCAAGAAGAAGAATTATAAAGTTAGCCTAACAGGGAATTATATACAGTACAACTACTGTATATAATTCCCTGTTAGGCTAACTTTATAATTCTTAGACTGTATATAAGAAGTGGACGTATCATCGTGACATCACTCATTGGTTTTGCCCGTCGCCATCTTCAATTCAGTTTATTTTGTATAGCCCAAAATCACAAATACAAATTTGTCTCGGAAAGGCTTTACACCGCGTTCCACATTATTATGCAAATTACACTTTGCTCAGATTTTCCTAAATAGTAATGCACAGTCAGTCAGTATCATTTTCAAGTCATCAACTGTTAGAGTATAAGTCAAATTCTATTGAACAAACCTCCTAATGATAACAGTATTTTTTTCAAAAATAAAAAAACTCAAAATGCAGTGTTCCAAATTATTATGCAGAATTTCAGAGTTTCAAGATATTTTATAGGTTGTAAAGAACAAAAAATTGTCATTTGTTGAATTTGCAGCATTAGGAGGTCATATTTATTGAAATCAAGAAAAGTTTGAATCAAAAACATCTTAACAGGTCAAGTTACATGTTAACATAGGACCCCTTCTTTGATATCAACTTCACAATTCTTGCATCCATTGAACTTGTGAGTTCTTTGATAGTTTCTGCTTTAATGTCTTTGCAGGATGCCATAATAGCCTCCCAGAGCACCTGCTTGGATGTGAACTGCCTTCCACCCACATAGATCTTTTGCTTGATGATGCTCCAAAGGTTCTCAATAGGGTTAAGGTCAGGGGAAGATGGGGGCCACGCCATGAGTTTCTCTCCTTTTATGCCCATAGCAGCCAATGCCCCAGAGGTATTCTTTGCAGCATGACATGGTGCATTGTCATGCATGAATATGATTTTGCTACGGAAGGCACGGTTCTTCTTTTTGTACCACAGAAGAAAGTGGTCAGTCAGAAACTCTACATACTTTGCCGAGGTCATTTTCACACCGTCAGGGACCAGCTCTCTCCCCATGATTCCGGCCCAAAACATGACTCCGCCACCTCCTTGTTGACGTCTCAGCCTTGTTGGGACATGGTGGCCATTCACCAACCATCCACTACTCCATCCATCAGGACCATCAAGGGTTGCACGGCACTCATCCGTAAACAAAACAGTTTGAAAGTTAGTCTTCATGTAGTCCTGAGCCCACTGCAACCTTTTTTGCTTGTGAGCTTGGTTTAGGGGTGGCCGAATAACAGGTTTAAGGACATTTGCAAACCTCTTGAGCATCCTACATCTTGAAGTTCGCGAGACTCCAGAGGCACCAGCAGCTTCAAACACCTGTTTGCTGCTATTCAATGGCATTTTAGTGGCTGCTCTCTTAACCCTACGCATTTGTTTGGCAGAAATCTTCCTTATTTTGCCTTTGTCTGAATGAACCCGCTTGTGCTGTGAATCGGTGACAAATTTCTTCACCGTCCGATGATCACGCGCAATTCTTTTGGAAATATCCAATGTTGTGATACCTTGACCAAGGTATTGCACTATTTGCCGCTTTTCAGCAGCAGAGAGATCCTTTTTCTTCCCCATTTTGCCTGAAACATGTAGCTTGCTTAATAATGTGGAACATCCTTCTTAAGTAGTTTTCCTTTGATTGGGCTCACCTGGCAAACTAATTATTATTATTACTATTTGGATGATTTCAATCATCCAAATAGCCCTGAGACACAATACCATCCATGAGTTTCATTGAAAAACCAAAAAATGAATGTTTATGACCCTTAAATACAATTTGCCTAATAATGTGGAACGCGGTGTACAAGTCTGTACACATACAACATCCCTGTCCCGGAACCTCATATCGGATCAAGAAAAACTCCCCCAAATAAAGATAGTGAAAACCCTTTTCACAGGGAAAAAAGGGAAAAGGATCTCTCTCCCCAGATGGACAGAAGCAATAGATGTCATGTTTACTGAATGAACAACGTAACACAGTTACAGCACATTCAATGAATACGACAGAAATTATTCATATGAGTAGTCGGCATGGACCACTATCCAGATAACCACGATCCATGTCAGCAGAAGGAGGTAGAGAGGAGGGGCATCAGCAGGGCCACCATGGCTCGGGGCAGGACCGGCTCCAGACAGCCACGATCCATGGAAACTTGAGGTGAGGAAGCACAGAGACTCCCGGAAAGAAGTAGAGTTAGTAATGTGCATTAAAGAGACATTAATTCATCCAGAAGGAGAGAGAGAGAAGAGGATGCCTCTCCTGACGGAGCCAGCCCTAGCTATAAACCTGAGCAAGCCCTAACTATAAGCGCTATCAAAGAAGAAAGTCTTAAGTCTACTCTTAAATGAGGTGACCGTGCCTGCCCCCTGGAGTGAAAGTGGAAGCTGGTTAACTGAAGACTCTGGCCCCCATCCTACTTTTTAAGAGTCTGGGAACCACAAGTAACCCCGCATTCAGTGAGCGTAGCTCTCTAGTGGGGTAATATGGTAATAAGCTCCTTAAGATATGATGGTGCATCACCAGTTAAGGCTTTGTAGGTAAGGAGAAGGATTTTAAATGTGATTCTTGATCTTACAGGAAGCCAGTGGAGAGCAGCTAATACAGGAGTAATGTGATCTCTCGTCCTAGTCCTCGTTAGTACATGAGCTGCAGCATTCTGGATCAACTGGAGAGAACCAAGAGACTTACTGGAGCAGCCTGATAATAAGGAGTTACAGTAGTCCAGTCTTGAAGTAACAAATGCGTGGATCAACGTTTCTGCATCGCTTTGAGACAAGATGTGCCTGATTTTTTTTTTAAAGTTACGTAGGTGAAAAAAGGCAGTCCTCGATCTGTTTCACGTGGGAGCCAAAGGACAGGTCCTGATAAAAAATAACACCATTATGGTGGTGGTGGATGCCAGAGCAATGCCATTAACTCACTGCACACTGGAGGTCATTTTCAGTCGATTTTCTCGATTTGACATAATTTTCTTAGATTCACCTTTTAAGGCACTTGCATATAAGATATATACCCATGTTTTACATCATAAATTGCAGAACAATCTCAGCTATCTATATAATGAGGCACCATTGTCGTAAGGCAAAAGTGTAAAGAAAAAAACTTTATAATATGACGCTAAAGCTGAAAAATGGAATCTCGATTTTTGGAAATTCTTCATATCGCTTGAAAAAACCTAACTTTACTCAGGTGGTGACTCTGTTTAGGTGATGGCAATTGGTTTACCAAAGGTTTTAGGTTCACAAAAGCAGTGAAATATATGAATAAAATGTTAGATACATGTAAATAAATGTCTAAAACTAAAGTTTTTATTATCGTTTTTTGAGTAGAAATATGGTCTTTCACAGCTTTCACCAAAATGATAAACATGGGACTGAGAAATGACTTCATAGTGCAGATAAAGCTTCAGGGAGTGTGTGCAAATGAAAAATGACCATCACAACATTTTTTTTTTTTTTTAAATAAAAATATGTATTATAAAAAAAAAAGAAAATATGTACAGAATATATATTCAGAAATATAAAACAGAACAAAGACTAGACCATTTACAATATACAAGTATATATGCTTCAATGGCATATCCTCATGCCATGGCATGCCAGTCATGGAAACAGTTTCTGCTCAGCTGCAGGCAGAGGGGAACGTTACACGCCTCGCACTTCCACGCCGTGTCTTTTCTCACTTTCTTCATGCTGCAAAGCTCGCAAACCCTGCGACCCACCGTGGACTTAGTTGGAAGAACAGTTTGAAGAGTTCAATGGGTGTTGCTGTGGCACTGACATGTGGACCTGGTGTCCGGGCTGGAACTTGATGACGGGGGGAGCAGTGTCCGGGTCTTCATCCGTCCTCCAGGACAGCGTAGGTGCAGGTGGTGCACGTGCTGCTGTCTTTCTTGATCTGGCCTGAGGTGAAAGTAGTCGCCGGGCAGCACGCGCCCTGTTTGCTGGAGATGGTGTCTTTAGTCGTCGGTCAACGCGCTGCCTCTTTGCTGGTCGTGGTAGTTGCCGTCCAACACGCTGCCTCTTTGCTGGCCAGGCTGGTCGGGGCGGCTGGTGATCCTCTCTGTAAAATAAATCAATACTAGTCAGTTGAAAGAAAGATGACGTAACGATTGAGCAGACTGTGGTAGTAATTTTAGCATAGTGCTCCGCATTGGATGTATAAATATTAGTGGTAGTAACGTGAAGCAGAGTGTTGTACAAAGCAGATTGTGTGTAAACATTACTTAGATCATGACGTAGTAACGTGAACAGCAGTGTGCACCGCGTGGCTGGCTCTCGTGCTCTCCTACACATTACTAGTTTGTACACATTACTAGTTTGTACACATTACTAGTTTGCACCATGCAGCCTTACAGACACGTAACAAAGTTTAGTAACTACACTTACCCATCTTCCTCAGAAGAACTAAAGCCTTCGAGCTCTGACGACGACGCGTCGTCCTCCTCCTCGCTGCTCTCCAGAATCATGCGTTTTGCTTCGTCCGTGTTGAATCTCTTTGTCGTCATGTTGATTGTAAACTGTAGTGTGTACATGCTGTACAAGTGGGTTGTCCTTTTGAGATTTTCCTGAGTGTACATTGGTTGTTTAGTTCACGAAATGGCGACGGACATATGACTCAACTAATCACAGAGAAGGATTTTTTTTTTTTTTTTTTCCAGCGTCAGATGACACACTGCTGCCCTTTCGCTTGCTTGATGATGTTAAAATTATGCTGGGCTCTGCCTGGGCAGGCACCCGGAAGCAGGAAGCCGTCTCTTTCCGCCAGACGTAAAATTATATTTTTGCGATGTATTATCGGGGTGCTGTGAATATTTTAGAAACTTAGAGAAAAGTTTCAAGTGTCACCACGCGAAACCGCGGGCTCCGTGGACGAAGGGTTAAGAGAAACCATATCATCAGATAATTGATTTCTGAGGTGTTCTGGGCCAAGTAAAATAACTTCAGTCTTGTCCGAGTTCAACAGCAGGAAGTTGCAGGTCATCCAGGTTTGTATGTCTTGAAGACCCGCTTGAAGTTTTGCGACCTGGTGGATTTCATCTGGCTTGATCGACAGATATAGTTGAGTATCATCGGCATAGCAATGAAAGTTTATGGAGTGTTTTCTGATAATATTGCCTAAAGGAAGCATATATAAGGTGAATAATATTGGTACAAGCACAGAACCTTGTGGAACTCCATGACGAACGGCGGTGGTCATCGAGGCTTCATTGTTTACATATACAAACTGAGATCGATCTGATAAATAGGACTTAAACCAGCTTGGGTTTCTGCAACCAGTGACCATATTTGGAAAGCGGAGAAGTGACTAATGCTGTGTTCACACCGGACGCGGCGCGAATTTGACGCGCGGCCAGATTACATGCAAAATCAATGCACAGACGCGCCGTCCAGCGGAAAAGCCGGGCGGCGCGATAGACACGTTTGACGCGGCGCGAATAGCGCGTTTGACGCGGGGCGAACAGAGCGAAGGACGCGGGGCGAATTCGCGTGAGTTGAATTATCCCAACTCCGGCGGAGAAATCGTGTGACGCAAAGTTGCGTCAGCCAATCAGTGTTGAGAACCTCCGCCCGTCATCACCGCCGTCTTGCCGTTCCTGAATGAAACTGCTGCTGCTCCGCCAGAACCAGCGCTGGTAGCGGCCGTCATTGAGACGCTGTTGTGGGACTACGGATAATATTATGAACCCAGACACCATGGAGTTTGATGTTCCAATGTATGTGGAATTTACACAACAAGTATAAAGCAGAACTAGTGGTTATTTCCATGGTGGATGAAGGAAACAGTATCCGTTTTACGGAGATAAGCAGACGCAGTTCCTGGAGGAGTCGGTGAAATTCACCGAGCTGTGTGCGGCTACGGATGATGTTATGAACCCAAACACGAGGGCATTTGATGTTCCGACATTTTTGGGACTTCCACAACAAGTATAAAGCAGAACTAGTGGTTATTTATTCCATGATCGATAGCGGAAATGAAAGCTCCTTTCACAGAGACAAGCAACGGAGATAAGCCACGCCCCCTTTGACGCAAAGTCGCGCCGCCTTCGGTGTGAACACCCTTTTATTGTCGAGCGAGTAAACTACCACGGTAAACGGGTTAGTGTGAACGCAGCATTAGGGCTCTGATAGTGACCTGTCAATCATAGTAGCTCCGCCCCAAATCATACCCTGCTTTATAGTCTATTTGACTCTAAATGGACCATAATTTACTAAATGAACATAATGCTGTATTACTTGATACTAGAGATTGAGACAATACACTCATGTTTACCAGAGGAGTTGCGACCTGATGGCCAATAGAGAGGAACTTTCCTCCTCTCTTTAGGAAGTTTCCTCCTATCTTTAACTTGCTTCAGCATTGGTTGACGCAAGTTAAAGATACTTCAGCATTGGCTTCACTTTTCTGAACCGGAGGTTGCCGTCTGGTAGTTGGTCGTAATTAAATACCTCTAATATCAACCTCTTGTCTGCATTTGGCATTGTCCCATTCTTCCTGCCACATCTATTGGCATCAAAACAGAAAATATGTGGTAAAGTAATAAAGCTTGCCTCTAGCCTGATTTGATTGGCCTCCTGGGCCAAGCGTGACATCGACTAGCAGTGCAAATCTGCACCTTGCGCTTAAATGTTGGGAATATTTGTATTTCTATGCATAACAACAACAAAAAACGCTAGAAAGAACGCGTTGTCCTGCCTGGCAAAATTACATGTACTCAGAAACATTAAGGATTAAAGGTAGAACATAAAAACATATGAAATCAGATTTATTCATCAAACATTTGGTATTGTTATTGAAGCTTTTTTGACAAAAACAAGTTAATAAATCATTCAAAATTAACTCATCTTGTGAGGAAAGAGCTTAGAAGACTTTCATATCAGGGAGTAAAAAGTATGACATAAATATATGTTGCAGAACAAAGTGCCGTCTCATTCATATTTACACCATTTCATGCCCTTACATTCTCTCATATTCAACCATTTATCAGGTGACTTCAGCTAAGTCCTTGGGGGTTCAGGGTTTAAGGGGGATTGGGCCCATGGTGAGGTTGTAGCATTTTGTACAAGTGAAGGTCAGAGGTCACAGAGAGAAAGTAATTCAGTGGCATCCTCTCATTTGGGGTGTGTGTGTGTGTGTGTGTGTGTGTGTGTGTGTGTGTGTGTGTGTGTGTGTGTGTGTGTGTGTGTGTGTGTACGTGCGTGTACGTGCGTGTGCGCCTGTGTTCTCCCTGCTGAAATCCAGTTGATCCTATTAAGGCTGAAACTCGAGCTGGCTCAGTCTGGTTAAATGAGTATAGATATGTCTGCTGCCACTGTGCATGTGTGTAGAGGAGAAAAACAATGCAATCTGATTTTAGTAGTAGAATAGAAAGTGAAGAGAAGGTGAATAAATACAAAATAGTAAACAGAAGGACAAGTCTGGAAAACTAGGGAGACATGAGTTACACAAAGTTCTGTAAAAAACAAGGTGGTGGAATTTCTTGGCCCTTGACACACATTGTGTGATGCCACCAATACTTCAACTGTTACTACTACTAATAATAATAAGAAGAATGGTACTGTGGAAATGCTCAAAAATCCTGGGAGGTGATGCAGGAAAATAAGGTCCAGGGTCCAAAGAAGTTATAATAAAAGAATATTTAATAAAAAGTGATAGACAGACAGCTTATGCTTTCGATCGAGCTCCTCTTACTCCACCAGCGAACACCACGGGCACGCAGGTCCAAGTCGCTCGCTCGTAGCCGGAAGAAGAGAGCGCTCCTCCCTCATACAGTTAACTTTATAACATTCATGGAGCCTAGAGCCCTCCCTCTCATTAACAGTCCGGCGTACACACCTCTGGTTGCAGCTTAACCCGCTATTTGCCCGCAACTAAAGTGACGGAGCCCCGTCCACTTCTTCTTCTTCTTCTGCTGACCGGTAAAGTCTCAAACGTCGATCTTCAGCTCCGCCACCTCAGGCGAGAACTACAAGAGAACTACAAGTCCTTCTAGCGGCAGTACATGCAGCATCTAACATCCATTCACACATTAATCATTTCACAGTAAATAAAAGTGACCTTCATATGCATACAATTACAAATCCTTCATAATAATATCCCTTATTAATTATCATATTCCATGCATTGTAATGTACACAATAAACCTTACACTGTACAAGTCCAATTGTGACAAACTAAGCTTAAAAAAACCTACAGTACAAATGTTCAAATCAATGTTTATTTTACAATACTGCTGAGTGTGATTGTTCTGTGCTCGTTGACCTCAGCTCTGTGTTCGAGACTGTGGACCATATCATCCTGAGTAAGAGGCTTTGTGATTGGGTGGGCATATCCGGCTCAGCGTTACCTTAACTCACTGACAGAAGTTTAACCGTCACTGTTGGGAGACTTTGTGTCTTGTGGTGTCCCGCAGGGCTCGGTTCTGGGGACTGGGGAAGTCTGCACTCTATGCATGTATTTATTGTGTACTTTATTGTCTATTTGTCCTTTTTGTGTTTTTAACTCTTCTCTCTTAAACTATTGGCCCATGTGTTCTATTTTTTCTTTCTTGCATGTTAAAATGCTCCTGTGAAGCAATTTGTGACTTATGTGTGTGAATAGTGGAATGATAATACGCTTACAGTCCAAGTTCATCTTGGATTCAATCACATCTATCTATCACATGACCAGATCTTACACGTGAGTTTTAGTTGAGGTAATATCACGGTATGGAAAATTGAGAAATAAATACTCATTTTAATTGTACATGGTGGCAGTACTAGTACTCGTAGTAGCAGTAGTAGTAGTACTGCAGTAACATCAGCTAAAACACACACACATATAGATAAAGAGTTTGTGTCTGTGGTTGGTTGTTGTTGCCTCCTGGTGTTGTTGAAGAAAATAAAATGCATGCACGCACACACAGGCTCACAGAGGGTTTATTTCAATGCAGCTGACTTGAGAATGAAATTAAATAAACAAGAAAACTTTCAAAACTTTCTAAATCCCATCAGTAAATGTGTCAATGGAGAGTATAACCTCATCTGATCAGTGACCTGGGATATAAAGGCCTCTTGCTGCTGACACGAGTCTGTCTCTCACGAGTTTGTTGTCGCCGCTCAGAGATAAGTACGTGTTTTTAATGTTTGCCTGCGAGACGGAGTTTGCCTTTGACATGCGGGGATAAATACATGTCTTTACGTTGTGCCTTTTGAAAGATTGCCCTTTTGTCGCCCGGCAGTAAACCACTGTTTTGGTGCTCGTTGTGCAGGTCGTTGTCACTGCAGATGCCGCCTCACAAGCACTGCGGGATGTTTGCTCGCCGGAAAACAATCATCCCAAAACCACGGGTCACTTCTCAGAAAAGAAAATTTGCGTCGATGTGTTTCGATCTGTGCCTGTATTCATTTGGGTCTTTTTACTCTATTACGTTCAGACCCGGCTTGAAATGCAGGTTTACGGTGTTATTAGACAATGGCGTGATTTCATTTAACAATCGGAGATGATGAAGTTATGAACACATAAATATAAATCACTATTGAACAAATGCAGAATGTCTGTGTGCTGCTGTTAATCAGCCAGTGAATTGGTTAGTAATGTTTAATTAGTCAACTAGCAGTGGGTCAGTATTCCAGCCAGCCAACCAGTCAGTAGATGACGGAGAAAACCCGTCAGCCACTGAACCTTTTAACAGGAAAACAGTCAGTCAATAAGTGACCCAGTCAGTGAGTTCATTCTTGAATCAGCCTGTCAATAGATCTAGTTACCCAACTAAGCAACCCAGTTCAATCTGTTGGTTCGTAAATGAGCAAGCCAGTCGGTAAGTGGTTACCTAAACCAGCCAGTGCATCTAAGTCAGTAAGTGAATCAGTCTCTAAACTGGTAAAACATCTAGCCAGTAACCAGTCAGCAGATCAACATTACATCATACCAGCCATTATGTCAGGGAACCAGCTACTCGTTAAGCCAATCAGCTTGATAAACCAATCATTGTGCTTCTGTCAGTGTCTCAGTCATTGACACAGTTTGACTCATTCTTTTGGCCCACTCTTAATCCAGCGAGTAAAGCCGGTCACATGCTCCTCCCACTGCACTCTGCGAACACACCCCTGCACTGGCAAAATATCTGCAAGTGCATGAATGCGGCTTGCAATAAAACCCCGCCTTGTGTCTTCTAAAATTGACCTGCTGCCATGCCAACTGCACATGGCACCTTGTTGTCTGTGGTACCAAATATTAGTGTTTATTAGCACTTCCAATTAATAAATGAGTATACCTTTATGTCGCTTGTCTAAATTTTGGAGTGTGGCTTCCTCTTCACATAATGGGAGTTATTGAAGTTATTGAAACAATCATCCAGATTTTAAACCAGGCATCAACCTCTGGTTATACCAAGTGAACACAATGCAGAAGTGTCTTAAAATCTGCAGCAGGGGGTGTCTCCTCCAGTTGCTAAAAGAAGTCTGATTGTATAGAACTCTGTGACGGGTGGCCGTTGACCCAAATGAATCGGTCGAGTGGACCTACATTATACATACATATGCTTTTTTATGCGCCGTTTAAATAAAGCACTCAAATCTGTATACTCGCGTACTTAATTCCCGACCGTCTGCAACTAATTGAGCAGATGTGTCAGTAAACAGCCGGTCACACACACACACACACACACACACACACACACACAGTCTCAGCTTCCTATTCACTGCTCCCTCGCACAAAACAAAAAAAATCAATACTTCCAATCCTCGCCGTATGTGTGTGACTCAGTATTGACTGGCTAATGTCAGCGCAATACTGACTGTGAATGCAGTCATGTTGCCAGGTTCACACACACACACACACACACACACGCACACGGTTTCGTGTGTGTGTGTGTTCTTGTTCTTGTTCGCTCTAGACACTGGAACTTCAGTCGCTGAACAATTTTCGAATTGATCTCGTAATCCAGTTCACTTTATTTTAATTTGACAGTTTTCTGGCAAATTCTGAGATTTTCTTTAGTTCAGCACCAAACGAACACCTCTGGATATAATGCCGTCCAGAACAGCACCACCTTTGACTGACCTCACTGCTAACCATTTCATTGAATTGAGACATATCCCTGTGTTCTCCTTCGACTGTGCTAATAATCCAGATTATTTAATTACATGTTGTGAGCATCGACCATTAACCCCAATCGTTCTTGGTACAATTAGCTGCCGGCCCTCACGCTGCCCTATATCAACACCGTGACTGTTCCCAATTACAGCCAGCTCTCGAAATGAAATTAAAGATTTCAATATCGCTGATATATTGCCAATACATTACCGGTATTAATTACAGGTGCTGTGGCTGTGCTCCGTAATCAGAGGAGATGAATCGGGCCTCTCGGCCGGCCGGCCAGCCATCACTCCCAACCTCTCTCTCTCCCCAGAGTCATTTCTTAACAAGGTGGCCTTCCCCCCCCTCCCCTCTCTCATACGCACATACAAACGCACACTCATAGGGGAGTGTGTGTGGCCAGCTGTTAGGGTGTGTGTGTCTAATTCCTGTTGCATTGTGGGAGTCCATTATGCTGTCGTCTGGTGAATGGCTCCCATTGACTCGGCCTTGACATTATAAACTGCCCGTTAATCTCTTCACTCCATATATTAGTAAGGCTCGATCTCTCCGACGCTCTCCGTTTAATCTCATTTTCTTCCTCTCTCCGTGCGATTGTACATTCAAATGTGTCTCTCCCTCTTTACATCATCATAGAATCTCTCCTGAAAGGATAAACTCATGATATTCTATAGTTTTTAGTCAATAAATCCCATGAAAAGACCAAAACCAACAGTGAATATTTCTACTAATTATAATAGTAAGTGTCACGTGTGTGTACCGGAGCCTGATATATATCGCCTTCCTCTGTACCCTAAAGCTCCTAAACTAATAAAACACATTAATGAGCCACACTGGTGGACATGTTCTTAAACTTGACTTTGAACACCAGCGATTTTGTTATCCGTGACTTGCCTGGACTTCAACCGTTTCAGTAGGAGTGACTTCCCCGAACCAAAGATTATAATGATAAAAAACAAAAAACTTACAAAATCAGGTTGCTTGAGACTTGAAATGTGCAGTTGGTAGTTCAGACAACAGACTCTGCTCTGCCAGACAAAATACAGCTCAGAAATGAAAGATACCACCCTGGGGCACTCCTGATCGGTTATATCTTAGATGTTAAAAGGTTTATTTCAAGGAAACAAAAGTATGTTCTAAAAAGTCTTATTATTATTATTATTATTATTATTATTATGACTGTAAAGGTATAGCTACTGGTTTAAATTTGAAATGGCAAACACAAAGTGCAGGACTAGAACTAGACTTAAGACACACTTGTGACTTGTAAAGCAATGACTATTATTATTATTGTTATTTCAATCATTTACTTTTTTGCTCTGTAAAAAGTAAAACAAATACAAGTTTTTGATACAAAAATTACTGAACATTAAAAAAAAAATTAACAATTTTTTGTATTATATATTTTAAGATATATGTCATCAGTATGAACCATTGGGACTCATGATCTCAGTATTTTGTTATATGAAATATATAAACCCATGGTATTGTATTCAAATAGTTCTCTTTTTATCTGAAGCCCCAGGTGCAATTGTCACCTGTCTTCTAAAACCAAACCTACACCTCCATCGCCTGCTCTTGTTCCTTTTCACCTCACTGATTGATTTATCTCTGAAAATCAAACATGTAAACTATTAAACTAACTAATTATGTTTCTGTCAGTAAAATATATATTTTTGAATGAAACCATTGCTTTTTTCTCTCTCTCTCTCTCTCTCTCTCTCTCTCTCTCTCTCCTGCCCCTCTCTCTATCATTCCACAGTGTCACCATGGGTTTGCCTCTCAATCCGCCGGCTGACTCCGCTCGATCGGCCCGCCATGCCCTCTCTCTCATCGCCACTGCTCGACCGCCGGCCTTCATCACCACCATTGCAAGAGAGGTGAGACTGAACTGTTCAGACGACCGAACAGCAGCTTAAAAAATGTCCTCAGCCGACGTTCACGTGTTGCTGTTACCAGAGTTTTAGTACAGCGTTCCCTCTTTTATTTTGTATTTCCATGCTGACTGGGGTGGAGGGATGGTAATGAAAAGAGGGGATTTCATATTGAAAAGAATACAACTTCAGAAGATACCCACTTGATTTGATGCCTCATTGACTTCAGAGATAAACCGTGGATTGTCTGAATGACTGAATTTCTCTTCCATCACATTAAGAAGTATAGTACAGGAGGAATAGTATAGTTTTAAGACGGACTTAAAAAACTGAACATTTAATATTTTTGAACAGCGGTCCCGTGGGTCCCTTGGCCGCACAGAAAGAATTCATTTAAAAAAAAGTTAAATAAATAAATAATCAAGGTCGGAAATATGTTTTATTTTGAAAAATGACCGGATACATCAGTCTGTACATAACCTCTTGACACATGTCAAGAGGTTACGTCTGTATACCCCAAAAACGAAACTTAAAAGTCCGTTCAACTCTGCCGTTGTTCTGGATTAAAATCAAGGAAGAATATCCTGAGATCGGCAAAAAAGCAGTGAAACCCTGCCTCCATTTCCAACATCCTGTCTTTGTGAAGCGGGGTTTAAGTTAAGCAGTAGACTGGACATAAAGGTCTAAGTTACGGAGCAGACTGGACATAAACAACACATGTCGGGTGTTATCGTCTCCCATCACCCCGAGATTGGACCGGCGTGTTGCAGAGAAACAAGCTCAGGGCTCCCATTAATTCGGCATGTTTCATCACGTTAAAGCAAGTCTGAAATGTAACGGAACATAAAGTAACTTTAACGCCAACACTACCCAAAAACGTTAGCTAACGTGATGGCAAGCTGTCTAGTTTGCTATTAAAAAAACTGGTTGGCGGAAAATGAAGACGCTGTCGACATCTTAAGGCTGATTGGCCAAGACTCGACACATCACATCAAAGCTGTTTTATTGCGAAGATCACAACATCAATTTTCTGTGAAGAGCAGTGCTCCTGCTCCCACTCGCCGCTGGCATGTTATTAAAAAAGAAAAGAAAAGAAACATGCACTTTATTAATCCCCTCGGGGAAATTCTTCTCTGCATTTGACCCATCCCTGGATAGGGAGCAGTGGGCAGCCCTGTGAGGCGCCCGGGGAGCAGTTGAGGGTTAAGTGTCTTGCTCAGGGACACTTCGACATGAGCTATGTGAGCTATGGGGGGACTGGGGATCGAACCGGCTACCTTGTGGTTGCGGGACGACCACTCATCCCCCTGAGATACAGCCGCCATTATAATGGGTGGCACGCGCCTCATCTGCCCTGAGGAAACAGAGACACGGTCTCTGATGAGAATAGCCCTCCCGGAAGTCTTTTTTAGGGCACTGATTGGATAAATTGTATGTCATTCATTTATTTATTTAATGAGTGATTGGCTAAACTGCGTATTAGACCGTCTTCCTGGGGCAAAATCGATCTAGCCCCAGCACGTCCACGGCGCAGCAGAGACGTGCACTAGGGCAGCTGAGAGGTGCACTAGCGGAGAGGACAAGTAGGACAAGCAGGCTCAAAAACACAAAATATTGACAATTTGTATAATTTATTAATATTATTATAATTTATATAATTAATAATATAATATATATATATATATATATATATATATATATATATTTATATATATATATATATATATATATATATATATATATATATATATATATATTAGCGCGTTATTAACGGCGTTAACGCAAACCAATTTTAACGCCTTCAATTTTATTAACGGCGTTAACGCATTTTAATTTTTCAATTTTTTGAAACGCCACGCCGGATGTAGCTCAACCGGAAGCAAAACAATAGGCACGCCGTCTGGGCTTGGAAGCTAGGCTAACGTAGGGTGACCAGACGTCCTCTTTTTCCCCGGACATGTCCTCTTTTCGAGACCTAAAAAAAGCGTCCGGCAGGGATTCCAAAAACGTCCGGGATTTTGCTACGTCCGGGAAAATAGTTATTACCCCCTTACAAGTTTTGGAAATGGTATCTCCCTCACGTTCCACCTTCTTGCGCAAGCTCTGACTGTAGAGAGAACTGTCATTGGTCGACCGATCTCAACGTAAATGTAAGTTCACGGCATGCTTATACACTACTACTACTACGGCCGCCACTGGTCCTCCCCCAGTCAGTAACAGATATTTATCCATATGCCTTTTTTTTTTTTTCGAGGTTCATCGGTACAACGCAGCTCAGGCAAACTCTCAGTCGCAGCAGAACGTTCACACCACCACTCTGGCCAGAGCCAAGACTGAGATACTGCGAGTGATTGACATCCTGATCGAGAAGATGCCCGGAGATGTTGTGGATCTGCTGGTTGAGGTAAACGTTATTATACATCACATGGAGAGGGCATTCTCCACACTACCAGGAAAGATTAACCATTTTGGCTTTGAGGAAAATAGTTAAAAAAATCGAATGTAGAATACATTTTCGTCCCCTCTTTCCTCCTCATCTCTGTCCCTTCTCCGATATGTCATCTCCTCTTTTTCCACCTCCTCTTCTTCAGGTAATGGATATCATCATGTACTGTATTGAAGGGTCTCTGGTGAAGAAGAAAGGACTGCAGGAGTGTTTCCCTGCTATTTGCAAGTAAGTGTGTGTGTATGGGTGTGTTAACAAGCCCCACATGTTTCCTTATAAGGTCAGTTTGGCGGGGGGGGGGGGGGACACACGACATGTGGCTGATACAGCTTAATCTGTATATTGATGTGTCTTTTCTGTCTCTTTTCGACCGAGGAACACATAGCTACGCACACCTGATTGTTGATCACTTGAAAATACCCAAGCTGACATTTTCAACATGTCAGTGTTTGATCAAATTCAATTCCAAGATAGTCCAATTCAGAGCCCAAAGTGAATGCCTGACCCACACTGGGTTGTCTGCTTGGAATACAGTCAGAAAGGGACATCAACCAAAGAGTTAACCCCCAAGGTGCTCAGAACGGTCAGACACACTCTTTCCAATTCCCACATCAGAAAGGTTCAAAGGCAACATTCAATTAGGCAAATTGCCTTGACTAGTTGTCTTTACTTTGGTTCGTCTACGAATCACAATCTTATTTTTTTATCAGGGGTAAGTTTGTCCATTTTCCATGCAATGTGGAATTTTGCAACAAATTCAAAATCAACTGTGTATTTTCCCTGTGAGAATTAATGATAGGGGTTTGTAAGTGAATGAAGATTTTAAGATGATGTCTGTGTAGCTCAGTGCAGTCATATTATCCACAAGTGGCTAGCAGTTATTTCTCCTGGTTTAATTTCATGAGAACGAATGGTAACACAGCTTGATTTTTCATTCTTTGTCTTTTGAAATCCTCCTGCCTTCTTTGTTAAACTGATAGATGATGCCCACTTAAATGGTGTTAATTTATGTTTATTTACCACTTTTTCAGGTTCTACATGGTTGGTTACTGTGACCGTAGTCACCGCATTGCTGTTGGAGCTCGCCAGGGTTCAGTGTCCCTGTACGATGTTCGTACTGGAAAATGCCAGGTACTTTAAAAGCTCTACAACCCTCCTCACAGTAGCATAAAAGGGAAGAAAAGCTCAAGTAGTTAATTAGTTGCTGATTGACACTGAAGTCAACCTTTCGCCTGCTTGCCAGTTTTATCCATTATCATCCATCATCATCCATTCACCCATTTTTACATTCATCTCTGTCCATATTTTGGCTTATTATTCATCTATCCAATCCATCCATCCACCAATCACTGAACTGATCTACTTAGTTATCCATCCATTTCTCCATCATTCTATCCAGCCCCATTTTTGACCATTTATTTCCATAAATCACCAAACGTTCCTCATGTGATTGATCTGTCCAACTTGTTCCTGACTATCTTTGAATTCTTCTGCCCATCCATGACTAGGCGGTATTACCTTTAATGGCAGGTTAGTAAGAGCTGAGGAGAGCAGTAACAATGGGTGTATAGAAAGGGAAACATGAAGAAGCACAGGAAGAGTTCTGTTGTCAACTTACTTTTTTTTTCTCTCAGTAATTGATAAATGAGGAAGCAATGACTTTCCTAATCACGTCTTTGTTTGCCCACATTTATTTTTGATTGTGGTATGTGTTTGTGCTACTTGGCTTTTGTGTTTGTGTGTATTTCTGTGTGTGTGTGTGTGTGTGTGTGTGTGTGTGTGTGTGTGTGTGTGTGTGTGTGTGTGTGTGTGTGTGTGTGTGTTGGTAATTTGCAGCGTATTGATTTGCAGTAACCTGAGCAGTCTAGTCTGGTGGAGGGGGTCATTTATATCTGATAACAGCACTGGCCGCTGTTCACCCCAACATTTAGTTTGATTGTGGGTGTGTGTGTGAGAAGGTGTTTATGTTTGTGTGCACAGTGTAAAGACAGGAGACGCGTTTCCTTTGAATGTTATTTGCAGTAATTAACATTTAATAGATGATGGCATCGTGGAAACAGTGTGCGGGAGTGTGCACAACCAAAGTATGTTGGAAGCAAAAAAAATATGCAGAATTTGCTGGCATAAAATGTCATCATAAGTGGCGACCAGGTTTCCTATCAACAACAGACAAACTTACTAATGCTAGTGACATGGCTTTTTGTAAGGCAATGTCAGTTGGTCGGTCCACTGCTTTGGTCCAGACTGAAATATCTCAAAAACTACAGATGGATTGCCACGGAAAGTTGCACAGGCATTCATGATATCCATGGGTTAAAACCCTCCTGACTTTTGGGGATCTCTCCTGTACTGTCAGCAGCAGTCTATGACGGTTTAAAATAATTCCAATATAAACCAGTTTTCAATCTTCAATAAACAGTCAGTGCAAAATCTGTATTAATAACTAGACAGATGTCTTGTCCAGTGAAACACTTTGATTTCCTCCTGATTTAATCCAAAGAAAGGAGAAAAGCCAGGAGATTGTGTCAAAGAGGGATGATGGGTTAAACGAAGGAAAAGAGGAGATAGAGGAGGGGGGGAAGGGAAGTAATCAAGGAAGAAGAAGGAGGAGAGTTTTTGTTCATAATCGTGTGTGTGTGTGTGTGTGTGTGTGTGTGTGTGTGTGTGTGTGTGTGTGTGTGTGAAGGTGTGTGTGTGAAGGTGTGTGTGTATGCGTCCAACTGTAGCTAGCTAGTCCCTGCATGACCATCTGCCACAGCTTTGATCAGCCTCTGTGAACAGCCCTTTGTCAGCTGTGTGTGTGTGCGTGTGTGTGTCCAGCTGCTTGCTCTGCTTCTTTAACAGACTCTACTGAGTCTACTAATTAAACACAAAGAAACATTCTGACTGATCTTTCTCTCTGCCTGCATCTGTTTCTTTCTGTAACTACTTGGGATGCACCAATCCCACCTTTTTTTCCACACCATGTACCAGAACAAATAGTTAAACTTGAGTACTTGTCAATATTGAGTACCGATATCAGTGCTTAATAATACCATTACAGTTCAAACAATGACCCTGAAGTCATCTTTTATTTTCATCAGATGTTTTCTCACTTTCTGACCCTAAATATAAAGAAAATACAACATAATGCTGTTGCTGACATTGTGTTGCAGTGTTGCAGTATTCTCACGAAAAGCTCATTGCTTGTCGACTCCAGGGAAGTAAAGAAGAGTTTGGTTGTAAGCATCAAAAGGGAATTGCAGTCAGTGAACGTTGGCCTGGAAAGGAAGACTGGCTCAACTAAATCCACAGAGCCTTGATGCTACTGCTATCGCTTGTTTATTCAAAGTTTGTTAAGATTGAATATATCTCGTAAGGAGAATCAGGCTTCTCGATCATTTTAGCCCCTGCAGTCTGGAAATAGCTTAAAAGCAGCCTGTTCCTGACTGCAACTGTAGTGCTGTATCTATACTCATTTATTATCATTGTTAGCTTTTACCTTTTGAGGCCAGCATATCTGGTTCGCCACAACTCTAGTACTATTTGTACCCAGTTATTAGCATGTTTCGTTACCTATCAGTAACCACTTGTTAGCATTCCCTTATTGAAACGACTTTGGTAGCTCTCTTTGTTAACCGTGTGACACGTCACTGGGCTCGGCCATTAGCTTGGTTGGGATCCCCCTGTGTGTCATTGGGGTCCTGGCATAGCCTGGGCGTATAAGGCTGACTAGACATACTACATTACGCAGCTTGATGCAACAAATACATCGATAGAACGTAATCGAATATACAAAGTGCGGTTTGGGAGCTTTCAGCCAAAAAGGCCTTTATTATAACACTCCCTTATGGTGGGACCAGAAACATTTCATACACAAATCTGTGAATGATGCAACCTTCAGTGAAAACATCCTTCTATTGGTTCAAATTAGTCTCATTCTAAGAGGAGGCATGGTTTAAGAGCTGGCAGTGTTAGTAAAAGGGGATGGAAATAAGATGGGATGAGCCTTCTGTATGACACACACACACACACACACACACACACACACACACACACACACACACACACACACACACACACACACACACACACACAGTTGAGTCCCTCAGGCGTCAGGTGTATTGAAGTACAGAGTGCTGTAAATGGTTTCAGTGTGCTTCACTGCTCTCTGATAGGCTGATTGATTTGGTAGGCAGTCCACCGTGACACAGTCACACACACGCAAACACACACACTCTCTCAATCACTGATCAAAATATATATGAAAGCATCAATATTTGATGCACATTACCAGTTCTACTCTGCAACCTGTTTCGCTCTCTGTTCATAGATGTGTTTTTTTCCTGTTCATTTGTTTTTTTCACCATTCTTCGATGGTATGAATACAGTCAAATGCAGTACGTTGAAATCCAATGTAATCACGGAGCGCTCATAATGTCCTCTGGGCTTGCTGCTCCTGCAGCCCTGTTTTTTGATTGTACTACAGTTTTCATGTAACAAGTGCAAATTGGTCTCATATTTTAAACTAATTGGAGACTTGAATAATACAGGTAATCAATGTATAGATAAGTTTTTACTATTGAATTGCATTTGATGAAACATTAATAAATGAATTACATTGCCATTTAATCAATATTAAAATGTATATTAATAGCTAGTTAATTATTTCATATTCCATCTCAAATGTTAATTTATGTTAATTCGGAGGTTCCATCTCATCACAATTTGAAGACATTTAAGCGTGTGAAATGTCATTGCGGTATTAGTCTATGAAGATGGAGGCCTTTTTTTTCAAATCAAATCTTGCATCAAGCGGGTAACCATGTTCTATCTATCAGACGGTCCCACTGAGCCGGACAGCAGCCAGCAACACAACACAAGAGCCACAGACTCTGAACAACCACAGTAGCTTCACTGCTTCACTTCCCTAGGAATTGAGTCTCTGACACGAAGCAGCTGTTCACTGGAAGAATCTGAATCCTCACTGGCTTTATCAAAGACAACCAGCACTTGAAGGCAGAATGAGTAGGATTTGTCTCTTGCAAAGCACCCCAAACACAGCAAAATAAGCAAATGCAGCCCCATGGCAGGGTCTCGCACACTTCAAATGGGTCATGAGTAGCGGAATACATGCCAATAGGGTGAAGTGCCACCTGTAGATCAGCCTGGGAGCTGTAGCTCAGGTGGTAAATTGATGGACAGCTTGTAGAATTGTCCACTGAACCCCAGATAATAAAGTTCAGTTACCTGGATCCTAAAAACTGGATGTTCTTAATTCTTGACGACCTCTTTAATTTGAGCTGATGAATGTTTGCCGACACTTTGTTGGCCGTAGAGAAAAATTATGGAAGAGAAGGATGTAAAGAGGGAATTGTGACAAGGTAGGAGAGGGAGGGAAGAAATTGAGGTAGACAGGGATGAAAGCTGAAAAGAAATCAAAATAATTCACCTTTCTTCCTAGCCAGCACTGCTGGAATCTAATATGATTTCCCCTAAAAGCAGGAGGGTAGAGAACGAATTAAAAAGATGAGATTTTCATTTCATTGCGTTATTTTTTTATCTGCTTTAATCACCACGGACGGGTTATTATTTCATGGCCTGGAAGCCTGAGGCAACGCATCTTAATCTCATCTGGAGGTGAGAGTTTGTAATCCCAGTCGCAGGCAGAGGCAGGGCGGGACTCATGGGGGAGGGGCGTTTATTACGTTACACACCCTGCATCTGGTGGGACAGTTTATTGTGTTACACGCGGCAGCGGTGTCGCTTTATTTCGTCCCTTGAGTTCTGGAGGCGATTGGCAGCATCTGTTGGACCAGAAGCTGCCCCATCATCTGATGGAATTATCTCGTCCAAACCAAACACTTACTGTCAGGGAGAATCTAGGCGGTGCGGTGGAGGAACACGTTTTTCCTGAGATGCCTCGATGAAATTTCAACAGGGGCCGAAATGTGTGTTTCATCTCGTCTTTTTTTCAAAGCAGAATTTATTGGGTTCAAACCTGAGGCTGCTGCGTTTGGATTCATCAGCTAGCATGGGTGATGAGGAACAATGTGGAGTTGTTTGAGATACGTTTGAGGGTTGTTGGTTTAAAAAAAAGAACACTGTAAAGTGTCAATTTGTTCCAGTCTGCTTTTCATCGTTCTATAAAGCCTCAATAACACTGCATTACACTTTTTAAACTGTTAAAACTGGACTACAACTTTGAGCCCATGCTAGTGCCAGTCCATAAAGAAACCTGGAACTCCAAAGGAAGGGCGCAAGGAACTTCCAGGGAAAAGTTATATTCCCTATTCTGTATCCCCTTAAGCAGAGGAAATCAGTTTGCATTGTGCAAAATTAAAAACGCAGGAAGACATCAGGCTGCTTCGAGTCCTGATGTTAAAGTCACAGGGCTCTCGTTTTCTGGTGGTGTGGTTCAGCAGTGTGCTGGCAGAGAAACGACAGCGGCAGCATGTGCAAAGCCAGTGGCAACAAGACTGAAAAGATGCATCAGAGTTTAACAGAATTTCATCTGTAAAAACAGGACTGTAATGTACAAACCTTAAGCAGCATCGGAAAAAAACACAGTTCCAGCTGACTTACATTGTATACGAGGTCCGTATTTATTTTTTTCCCGCTAAAAATCGTTCTGCACAGAAACCTCGCACACTGAGTTCGATGCGTTTGATTATTCTATTAGTTCTGAAGAATTCCCAACGTAAGACTAATTAAGTATGTGGTTGTAATGAACAGCGCTATAGTCCCCAATATACAAGAAGACATTTAGCGTGGAGCACAATGATGTCTTTAAATTCTGCAACGCTGTATTCTTGACTTTGTTTGGCATGAAGCGCTTTGTGCTGGTGAGACGAATCAGCTGATCGGATGTCATTTTGGATGACGACGTTTGCATTCACGGTGGCTCAGAGGGTCAAACAAATTTGACGGGTGCGTAAAAAGCGCAGAAAGACGAACCCGTACCGAAAACCTAAATGAAGGGGGAAGGGTTCAGAATTGGTGTGTAAACAGGATTGACACAGCGTGACGAAAAATATCGACTCTGTGTGCAAAGGCCGAATACTACTTCAATAATATCCCTGCAGTGACTTAGAACATAGTACTTAACAGTGAGTTTATTACAAATATTCCTCTGATATTTTTCTGTCATAACTATTTGTATTTATACCTCGTGAATTTATGATATTTTTAGTATAATAGTCCAGGGACTGTTGGGAGTTGGCAGAATATTCATAACACACCCTCATCAGGATTGACACACCGCCATGGTGTTATTGGTCGTAAGCACCAGTTTACTGCAGTGACTCTAGAGGCCGCAGACCTTCACATCATCATTTTATCATCAGCGCGGTGACGAGGGCCGTGTCTCCATTGTGATTTCAGGATGTGCTAAGCCCACAGACCTGAGCGTTATGACTGATGAAGTCTGTCTGCCTGTCTGTCTGTCTGCTTGCCTGTTTCTGTCTGTCTGGCCATCCACTGCACCTCAACATTTCCCAATAGGCCTCTCAGTCATCTACCGAAATTCACAAAATTGTGGGAAAGACTCCTTACCATCTCCTGTTTTCAGATCATATCATCAAGCTTTGTTACGTCTTCATTGTATCATGTACAGCAGCACCTTACACACACACACTGCTCAGCACTCCTTTATATACTGAACATTTACACAGTGTAGCTCTTTGGCTTTTAATAAGTAGAGCTAATGACAGTTTCATTAGGCACAGCAGAGTTTTTAGAGTTAATAGAGTTTTGTCCGATTTTTTTATTTTCATACAAATCCCTTTTTGAAGCTGCGATTACATGATTAACTTTAGGAGTTTTGTTTGTCCACTCCACAATTTGTATTACAGACACATAAATGTGAAAGGAGTCTCCTCACAAAGAGTTTTCAGTTCCTGTAAAAAAGTGCATTTGGTTTACTGAGTGTGTCTCACTTTCTTTCTCCGTCTCCCTAGAACATCCACGGTCATAAGGGTCCGATCACTGCGGTGTCGTTTGCACCTGATGGCCGTTACCTGGCAACGTACTCCAACACTGACAGCCACATCTCCTTCTGGCAGGTGAATGTCACCCACACACAAATACAGATACATGCTGATGGTTAGGTCTTTCTACAGAGCTTAACGGGGCAGTTCACCGAAAAATCAGGGTCCTTCAATCAGAGGATCGGCGGTTCGATCCCCGGCTCCGCTAGCCCATGTCGATGTGTCCTTGAGCAAGACACTTAACCCTAAATTGCTCCCGTAGCTGTGCCTACGGTGTACGAATGGTTGATAATCCTGATGTGGCACCTTGCATGGTAGCTCCTCTCATCAGTGTGTGAATGGGTGAATGATTTCATGTAGTGTTAAAGCGCTTTGAGTAGTCGGAAGACTAGAAAAGCGTTTTACAAGTACGGGTCCATTTCCATTTATATCGTTCCTCTTACCTGTAGTGTTGTTTATCTTTCTAGATGGTTTTGGTGTGAGTTGTTTTGGAGATATCGGCAGTAGAGATGTCTGCCTTCTCTCTAATATAATGGCACTACAGACATCACTCTGCTTGTAGTGCTCAAAGCGCCAGAAGAAATACATTTGAAAATCTCAACGGTAATGTCTCTTCCCATAAATCATGACCCGGTTACTCAAGATAAAGCTCAGATCTTGCTGTGAGCAGGTTCATGGAGGTGCTATTTTTACATCTACATAATGTCGATTGAAAGCCGATTGTCAGATAAATTCGAGGAATAGCGAGTGTCGGTTGTGTATGGCCAAATTTTGCGACCTGGCTATGTGACCAGGCTAGAGTTCTTATGCAGTGTAGGCGATTGGCTGTATGGCTGTAAGTTAGAGTAGGACAAAAACTTGATTTTAAATCAGTCAAACTTCACCTCACAAGCTCTGGGATGTTGGTGTTAACATTCCACTTCTTTAGTTTGGTTCCTGAAAACTACAGATTCTCTGCTTCCAAAACATTTGTTTATCAAGTTTTAAAAGATTTTCTTCGATGGTTTCTAGAAAACTCAAGTGAAGATACGTTTATTATCAGTAACATTTTTAATAATGTGGCGTGACTGTGCACAAATTGTATTGTTTATTTATTCTGTTTGTTATTTACATGCTATACATTCAAAAACCAACTGTAAATAATTGCAAATAAAAGTTCCAGTGCACAAACAAAATATGAACATCTAAATAAACAATGACACACGTACATGATAAACACACTTCAGACATCTTCTTCCCAGAACTGTTATTTTGAATGAAAGGTCTTTACGACCTCTGACACGACTGTCTGCAGACACACACACACACACACACACACACACTAATGGCATTACTGTAAGCATAAACCGCTACTAGCTCGCCGACAAGACGGCTGCTGTGGTAATGAGCTGGCAGACGCTCTGTCGGTGTGTGTGTGTGTGTGTGTGTGTCTGTGTGTCTGTGTGAGAGGGGCGGTGTCTTCACAGGAAACGATAGAGTTTCTACTTGCTGTGTTTTTTCCTACACACGCTCTGTGTGCCTCCTTCACAGGACGCATTGACAGAAGCATCACGGGTTAAACTCAATGTTTCCTCAGAGGGTTCAGCACTTCCATCACTAACAGGAACCAGTGATGAGGGTCTATTTTCCAAAATGTTCAACAACTTATTTTTCACTATTGACAGTGCAGGTTGTATAGAATCTCTACTAACTACCACCAGAAAATGGAAGGATCAGCAGGTTTCAGATTCCTCTGCTCTACCTAGTAATATATGTTGTTCACAAAACCTTAATATTTAGTCCAAATGCAGGAGACACAATAAGGCCCCACTATTTCAGTTACAGTATGTTCATCAATTAATGTAATGACCACCAACTAATGATCACTCAATGAACCCGGAGCCTTCGGGGCATTGTGGTCGTGCTCTGTCCAGGTGGTATTCCAGTCATGCCATTAGAACTTGGCGATGAATCGATTTGATAAATTAATTAGAATCCATGGTGTCACCCGATTTTTCTCTCTGACTTGATGGCAATGATGGTACAGAACTACCACAACTACCCTGAACTAGGGCTGTGCAGTATACCGGCTGAACCGGTATACCGGTTTCGGCTTTCCGTACGGTATGAATTTTTCATAAACCGTCATACCAGTCGCCGCGCTTTGGCAGGCAACAACATTTAACATTCACAGCTTGAAGTTGAAGGAGCAGCGGACGGAGCTACTTAGCTCTCATGGAGACTCAGTTGACTTATGGTTTGAAGGGAATGACATCGGAAAATGCATGCTAGGTAAATTACTTCGCCAAAATGCCCGCCCACACAGGGAGACTCTTCATGTGCAGGAAGAAGTCTCTTCCGGTGCGGCTGAGTGGGCGGGCTTTACCCAGAATGCATTTTGTCGATGTCATTTCTTTGAAACCGTGAGTCAACCTCTATCCGTGAGACATAAGTAGCTCAGACCGCTGGACACGCAGCTGTGACTGTAAACTTTAAATGTTGCTGCCTGCCGAAGAATGACAATAGTCGTTACGGCTGCGCATGCGCCACCAGTATGAAGGGATATGAAATAACTACATTCCCCTGGGTCCTAAATCCCTCCATGTTTAGCTTCCTAACACAACCTATGTACCAACGTACAAACAGCTGCTGGCCAGTTGCGAGCGAGTGGTGAATAACGATGGCGGGCGGTCCTTTTCGGCGTCAATAAATTAATCTGTTTATTCAAAGAAAAAAAAATACCGTGATATACCGTGAAACCGCCAGAATCCTACAAAATACCGTGATATGGATTTTTGGCCATACCGCCCAGCCCTACCCTGAACTGATATGGGCTGACTGTGGGTCAGTGGTGAGCAGGGTCGTCCTTCAATAAGAGGATCGGTAGTTCAATAACCGGCTTCGCTAGCCAATGTCGATGTGACCTTGGACAAGACATATCGCAACCCCAAATTGCTCCCGTAGCTGTGCCTACGGTGTATGAATGTTAGTTACTACTGATGGGCAGGTGCCATCAGTGTGTGAATGGGTGAATTATGAGTATTATCAAAGCGCTTTTAATTTTTCGGAAGACTAAAAAAGCGCCATACAAGTGCAGGTCCATTTACCATCCAGAATCTGAAATTGAGCTAATTTCAACTGCTGAGTGTTTGATCAGGTTTTATAAGCGTATTCTTGGGCTTGAGCTCACAGTTAGCCTTATCAATGTTCTTAATTGATTTATTCTTCCACACATTTATAGATTGAAACCCATCTAATGATTTAGTGCAGTGTGAGAATTTTTCTACTTTTTGTAAAGTTTGAAAACCTTTGACTCCGGTAACTGTGTGTTTGACCTTTTACAGGCAGAATGTTTAACCAGAATAAGTGTTGATTGATTAATGTGTAATGTATATAAGTGTTATCTGTAGCTCGCCGTGTTCCCTGTCCTTTTCAGATGAACACCAGTCTTCTGGGCAGCATCGGGATGTTGAACTCTGCCCCTCAGCTCCGCTGCATTAAAACCTACCAGGTCCCTCCGGTACAGCCAGCGTCCCCAGGCTCCCAGAACCACCTGAAGCTCGCCCGCCTCATCTGGACCTCCAACCGCAACGTCATCCTCATGGCCCACGACGGCAAGGAGCACCGCTTCATGGTCTAAACCAGATCTGTATCTCCCGGGTTTGAATCATTGTTGGGAAACTCACTCTGTAATTTATTGTTTACATTAGGCATTTTTTTGTTAACACCTACTTGTCATTCCTATTTATTTGCTGTTTTTGACGAATGTCATGGATCTCTTTTGTTTCCCACCTAGATTTTTTGTTTTATTTTAGTGCAAAATAAAATCACTTCATTAATAAATGTTTGGAATATTCACTCTGCAGAAACACAGACTGGAACATGGTTTTGATATAGGGACTCAAAATGAATCAATCTTCTCTCCATTTTCTGTTAAGAATCACACACTAAAACAACCTAGAGTTAATTATTTGTAGTAGACTGTTGAAAATATGTAAAAGAAATTCTCCAGTGCTCTCTAGAATGCTTTGGTACTCTCCGACCTCTTTCAGACAAGTACCCACATTTCAGACTGAACGTTTGCTTGCGTGTGTGAGATCTTTGGCGTTTGCTCTTACTTTTGTGACACCTTTAAGTCCTTTCCATCCTCTCTGAGCTTCACGCAGAAATGTGTGTGTATGTGTTTACACCCAAGTGTATTTTCACGAACACACATTCTCACTTCAGACTGCTCTTTCTAAAAGCAGGATCACAATAAATGTTTGGATACTGGACATGCAGCGTCCAAAATCAGTTTAAGTTTTGAGTTTAGTTGCTATGGCTTCTTAGTACTCCTTAGTACCTGGTACCATCCAAGTTCAGTTTCTTACAGAATTATTTGTTTCCTTGACTTCACTTTGTGTTGAGTTTGAACAATTTAGCTTTTTTTTCAGCCTCTATTACCATTTTAGTTGCATTAAAATGCATCTATTTTGCATCTATTTTGACAAGCTTTATTGCTCGCAGTAAATGTCTAATGGCTGCTTCCTCTCTGGTTTGGAACAGTCGCACACAATGACCTATTCCAACTTGCATAGTTGTTGTTTGTGGATTGAAAAACACACATTTACGCTTGTGTTCAATGTGGTCCAAATGCGTCTCTCACCACCTCCAAAGGTTGGTTTGGCTAATCAGATCACAATGCAGTGTCATTGCGTTTTGAGTTTATTTACTGTGGTCAAGCACTATCCGGTTGCAATCGGATCACCCAAAATACATTTTAATGTCTGTCAAATGGTTGTTAGTTTGGTGTCTTCAACCTTCCTTTGTGTTATTCAATAAGAGACTGTTTCCATGGTTCCCTTTGTCTACTACATGTTGTTCCAAGTTTACACATAAACCTTTTATTTTTCTTTATTTTTCTCCAATGATTGTGGGTTATGCCACTCACTTCCCTCTGGCGTCTTTGGAGTGCCCCTCTCACATTGTAAAAACTATAATGGCGGTTCAAATGTTTGATGTATAGCAGCAGCTTCCTCCTTTCTTGCCGCCTTTACTTTTTGGGCTGATTGTGCGTTTGTTTGCAGATGATAACGCTTTATTTTTCACTGATGTACGTGAAGCCATTTTCTTCCTCTTTTGCAGCTTTCCTCTTTAATTCATCCTGCTCCCACATACAGTATATATACTGCTGCGTAATGTAGTCTGTTAATCTTGTACAGTTAGCGGATATCTTGTTTGCTGTATTTGTTGTGGCTAATGTGACCGTCTGCCTGGCACTAACAAGTTCTTCAAATGAGTGGATTTCCTGTTTAAGTCAATTGAAAACTTCATATTTAAAAAAATATATATCAAAGTATTCTATTTAGATCTTTGAAGATTGTGACTGTCCTTCTTTCATTGGGAGTAACAATAGGTTATTAATGGTCACGTTTACAGTTTAATATTTAATATTTTATTTTTTAAAGAAAGCTGCATCTGTTCTCTTAGATGTTGCTCACATTACTTATTAGTAACAGGATCTCCTGGAACTTACCATATCTATCGCTTCTTATAAGGAATGCAAACCGCTTTAGCATCTAATCTTTTGTGCTGATCTCCAGTGGTTTATTCTCTCACCTTGCTTCAGTGATGTAGAAGTGTATTCCACTGTGCTTCAGTTCACCATGACTTCACAGTTTGGTGTCAGTATTTTTTATTATGTCTTTTAAGGTTTTCCAAATGGACTCTTTTTAGTTGGAGACATGTTTTTGCACATTATACCTTAACTGTTGATCAGGACCTTTTTAGTTTTCACTGTTTTAGCAACCTGTTCTCACTCCCTTCTCGTCAAATACCGATGCTTGCTCAGTGCTCCTCGATTTCTGATACTAACCTATCTTCTGTATGCTTTCAACCAACTCCAATGTAAACCCACTAGTGTCATTATTAGACATTTAGAGCAAATTAAGTAATATTAACAGAGAGAAAGTCTGCTTTGGATCGTGGTGGAAGGTTGCGTCAAACAAACACATACTTTCACCCAGCAGACTGCGGTTCGTGTCCTTTGTGTAGCCAAGTTGACTTATCTTACCATACTATTGTAATGTAACTTGCGTGTTTCCTAAACTTAACCACGCTGTTTTGTTGTGTAAGTAAACCTAAAAAGGCAAACTTTATGTTTCCTGTTAATACGGAAGTTTATTTTGATTTAACAAGCGGATACTGACACTCGTTACATGCCACGTCCAAAACTGATGCTATGGGGCGGGGGTCCATAGAGCATCATAGTTTGAAGCTTAGGGCTACTGACCAAGCCCCAGTATGTGACGAGTCTGGAGCGTGAAGCTAGTGGTTTTAATGCGTTGAGTTTTCTACAGAAAGAGAAATATATGGAAATACAGACATGATATTTATAGAGTTAAAATTTTCTGTCAGAATGAAGACTGAATTTCAATTTATATTCCAGCTTTAATTCTATATTTTACACTCTTCCTTCTCCTCTCCTCCTCATCTCTGTCCTCCCTCCTGTCCTTCCTCCATCTCCTGTCAGTTTCATCAGTGCTGTCAGAAAGCTTCTAACACCGTTACACACCTGTAAACCCGAGCATGTCAAAGCTTTTCACAAGTTCTTCCTCTCTTTAAAAAATAAATAAAATCCAGCACCTCGTCAGACGGTTTGCTGAAAACACACACACACACACACACACACACACACACACACACACACACACACACACACACACACACACACACACACACACACACACACACACACACACACACACACACGTGAAGTCCAGACAGCTCTGAGATCTTAATCTTTGGTTTTCTCCGCCACTCTTAACAGTTTGAGAAAATATGTTTTTGGCAGCTTCCCTGGGGAGGAAAGGTGAGAAAAATAAAGAAGGCAGCGAGGAAGAGCGGAAGTGTAAGTAACAAGTGGGGAAGATCAGGGCATCCACCCAGAAAAAAGGAGGTTCTTTAGTGGAGGTAGTGAACCATCCATTTTTTCAGCAAATGCAGCAACATGGAACAAAAATAAGACGAGTTATTGAAAATGTCTCCAAAAACTGCACATGCATTTGTTAAATGGATCTTTACAGCAACATCAAGTGGCGCTGTCTGTGGCTTGAACATAAATATGATAAATATGACAGGAGCATTCCTATATTGTTTTTGGTCCCTCTTGTTTCTCAGATTATTTTATTCTCAATAACAAAGGATTTACCTCAGTTTGAAACTTGTCTAATGTGCAATGACGAGTCTGTGTTCTAAACTGTAAAGTATCTGCTGAACTTAGTTTTCAACATTCAGCTCAGAATTTTCTGTTCAGTTTTGAGTATGTTTTCCTCATTCATTTTGATTTAATTATTTATTGTTTATACAGTAAACTCAATCTCGATATTAGAGGGCGTGTGTGTGGGTGTGTTTGTGCGCGTTATGTAGTGCATGTATATGAGCTTCCCTTGATGTACCACAGAGCAGGTTGGATCTACATATAAACAACACGTGTTGTGTTAAAAATAATGTGTTGTTGTTGACTTTGTGTTCAATAAAGATGGAAAATTAAACATGTGCTCCTGTTTCATATTCATATATATTTATTTCAGATTAAGGTGGGTACATGTTCCTTCCTGATGAAAGTTGTTCTGACAAAAAAAATAATTAAATAAAAACAATTATAACAGCAGTAAGAGAGAGACAGTGTTCAGCACCTGTCACACTACAGGGCTGATCTTTCCAGTTATTTGATAGATAATTTTTTGTTAAAGTTATAATCTTTAACATCAGTCGTGGGGTGTCCTGGCTCCCTCGTGCTAAAGACCCATTACTTATGAATCCAAACTCGAACACTGGTCTCCTGTGTTTGTTTGACTCAACCACTTCCACAGCCCTTCTCCCGCTCCATATTTTTGATCTTTAAAGTATTCCATCACACCCCCGGAGCATGTTCTCTGAGTATTTAATGACGTGGATCAATTTACATTGTGGTTACTTTAAAGACGCTTCCTATGGAGGACTGAAAATGACTTAAGTATAAATAAATAAATGCAGGAATAAATACAGGAATAAATAAATAAATGCTTAAATAAATGTATAAATAAATAAATACAGGAATAAATAAATAAATGCTTAAATAAATGTATAAATAAATACAGGAATACAGGAATATATAAATATAAGTTATACCTAAACAGGACATCATTAAATAAATCTATTTCTACATTTCTGTATTTATTCATTTATTTATGCCTGTATTTATGTGTCCACACGTATTTCTTCATTTTATTTATTTCTGTGTCCTTGTATGCAAATGAGCTGGGGCGGTCCGAACCTCTGTCTAAAGCATGATTGGTCACAGGAGTGTGATCGCTCCTGCTATGTTGTGCTCTACTACTTCTGCCTTCACATGTTGTTGAAGTTGGCAAGCTCAGCTAACCGTTAGCAGAAGTCCGGATTTTCAATGCCCTGTCCGGCGTCCGGCGCAGCATCAAGCCGGACGCGTATTTGTCCTCCTTTTTGCAGACCTGCAAACTTGTCACCTTACGGCGAAATTCGCCGTTTTGAAATCAAAATATGTGAACTGGCCGGCCAGCGTTTCTGAGATTGGAGTGGTCGTGATCTTCATAATAGAAGATCTTTGATGAGTCTTGGCCAATCAGCGTTAAGATGTCTCCAGCAGCCGTTTCTCAATACGCGTTCTTCTCTGTACTTGATGAGGAAACTCACAACTGAAAGTTGAGTTCTCTGAATACTCCTGTTGTTGAGTCACAACATGTACTTTTAGGATGTTTTCAGGCGAGAAGTTAGTTGTTTAAGCATCAAATCTGTGATCGGTTATTCAAGAATCAGCCGACTTAAAAAGATACGCCGACGAGTTGAGGTCCTGCTGAGGGACCGTGAGTCCCGCGGCACCGGGCCGTCAGCGCTCTGCTCCCCGGCGAGAGCAGCCTGATCCCGGCAGGACTTTTAGAAATGATCCGCTGATCCCTAGTGGTGCTCAACCTGCCCTTTTGCCCTGGATGAGAAAAGTGCCCCTTCTGCTGGAGCCCAATGTTTTTATTCATTCATCAGTATTTAAGGATAAAAATTCCCCCCAAATGTGTTTGATATCTGACGGGGCATTTACTTGAGTTATTGTGAGAATTTCGCCTCCTCCTCCTCCACGTAGTGCTCATGCAGCGCTGAGCGCTAAACGGGTGAAGTTACTTCTTCTCTGACCCGCAGCATCAGACAAACAGGTGATGACGTGTTTGTGAAATCCCCCGACGTTGTTTGGTGATAAATGACCCACAACATTAGCGCCGCTGAAAACATTACGTCGCAACTGGTCCGACGTTTCCTAAAAAATAAACAAACTAAAAACTCACGAAATCCGTGATTTCAAAGCCTTGTCCAGCTGTTTACTGACGTTTGTCATGTTTAATGAACAGAGAGAGAGAGAGAGAGAGAGAGAGAGAGAGAGCTTCATCAAACGCTCTGCAAGAAGAAAGCCTGGACCAATCCACAGCCTACAAGCTACTGATGGTGTAATTCACACAATAAGCATTGAGGTCTGAGGATAAGTTAACTTATATTTATATATTCCTGTATTTATTTATTTATTTATACATTTATTTATACATTTATTTATTTATTCCTGTATTTATTTATACATTTATTTATTTATTCCTGTATTTATTTATTTATACATTTATTTACGCATTTATTTATTTATTCCTGTATTTATTCCTGCATTTATTTATTTATAATTAAGTCATTTACGGTCCTCCATAGCTTGCGTCCCATATGAACAATAAAGGGCACCTCTTGCGTCTGCATCAGACGCCCAAGTGGCATGACAAAGCGTTGGTATATGACGCCTTGGGAAAGAGAACATGCTTTGTGCTGTATCCGACATGCAGCAGGACAAGTGAACTGCAGTCAATGAGCCTTGGCCTGAGAAAGACCCGCTGCAGACGACGGGCTAAACACCACAGAGCCAGTTGATATATTTTATATGGACATTTTTGCCGTACCAACATGTCCATATAATGAGGTTGGACAGTACTGTGTGTATGATAGGGTGACCAGACGTCCTCTTTTTCCCGGACATGTCCTCTTTTCGAGACCTAAAAAAAGCGTCTGGCAGGGATTCCAAAAACGTCCGGGATTTTGCTACGTCCGGGAAAATAGTTATTACCCCCTTACAAGTTTTGGAAATGGTATCTCCCTCACGTTCCACCTCCTTGCGCAAGCTCTGACTGTAGAGAGAACTCTCATTGGTCGACCGATCTCAACGTAAATGTAAGTTCACGGCATGCTACACACTACTGCCCCCCCCCCCCCCAGAGGACACTTCGTTCCGGGGGGGGGGGGGGGCGGAACGAAGTGTCCTCTTTTTTACAAACTCAAATCTGGTCACCCTAGTGAGTAAGTTGGGGCTGGTGAGGTTCATCCAACTTTCCGAGTCGGGAATCTGAATTTACAGAGTGTTCCAGTTAAAATTTCAGACTGGGAACGCGAAAGTTTTGACTTCCAAGCTCAAATGGAATGCAGCATAATTGTGTTCCTTTTAACGTTGAGATTACCGTTCAGCCTCTAATACCACTTTACTTGCATTAAAATGCATCTAGTTTGCATATACTTTGACAAGCTTTATTGCTCGTAGTAAATGTCTAATGGCTACTTCCTAGCTGGTTTCACACAATGACCTATTCCAACTTGCGTAGTTGTTTGTGGATTGAAAAAGATACATTTACGCTTGTATTCAATGTGGTCCAAATGCGTCTCTCACCACCTCCAAAGGTTGGTTTGGCTAATCAGATCACAATTGATTCAGGCATTTGTTACTTCTAGACTGGATTACTGTAACTCTTTATTATCAGGCTGCTCTAATAAGTCTCTTAAATCTCTCCAGTTGATCCAGAATGCTGCAGCTTGTGTACTAACGAAAACTAAGAAAAGAGATCACATTACTCCTGTATTAGCTGCTTTGTACTGGCTTCCTGTAAAATCAAGAATCAAGAATCACATTTAAAATCCTTCTCCTCAATTGGTGATGCACCATCCCATCTTAAGGAGCTAATAGATGTTACAAATGTATTGTCGTTGCGTTTTTAGTTTATTTACACCTGTACTTTCCTGTGGGTAACATAGGCGCCCGGTCTGAGAGGAGTCATTGTTGTTTTAATAGGCTTTTTTCACAGCGGACATGACGGATACCCTTAAATAGAACAAAGCCATTGTTAATGTTTGCAGTGACACCTATGTGTCTCTTGCTAAATGCCTTAGAATGTCTGCTGTTAAAAAGGCTCATAAAGAAGAAGTCGATAAGTTCCTTCAAGCCGTGAGCAACTGAGATATGATCTCTTGCTGTGCTCAAGGCAATATTATTTTTTATTCAATACTATGACACAGTAGCAGGTTTACTAACGTTGATGAGGAGTTGGATGTGTGAATCAGGTCACCCCAAAGCTCTTCATTTATCTGCTCTTTCTTCTTCTACCATCACTTTAATAAAAAATACAAATAAAAAAAGACTTAAACACATTGCATGTCTGAACAAAATTTGACTTGAAATAAATCAAAAACGGTGATTGAAGCAATGCAAATCTTACAAAAATATAACTTTAAAAGGTGTGTAAAATTCAAACGGGGTTGGGTCATGGTGGCAGCAGGCCCAGCAGGCTGACCCAGGCTTCCCTCTCACCCGCAACATTTTCCAGCTCATTCTGGAGGATCCCGAGGCGTTCCCAGACCAGCTGGGAGATATAATCCCGCCAGCGTGTCCTGGGTCTTCCCCGGGGCCTCCTACCAGTTGGACGTGCCCGGAAACCAGGAGTCATCCTGATTAGATGCCTGAATCACCTCAGCTGACTCCTTTCGACACGAAGGAGCAGCGCCTCAATTCCAAGTTCCCTCCTGATGTCCGAGCTCCTTACCCTATCGCTAAGGCTGAGCGAGGCTACGGAGGAAACTCATTTTGGCCGCTTGTATCCGCGACATCGTTCTTTCGGTCACGACCCAGAGTTTGTGACCATAGGTGAGGGTTGGAACGTAGACCGACCAGTAAATTGAGAGCTTTGCCTTCCGGCTCAGCTCCCTCTTCACCAAGACGGTCCGGTGCAGCGCCTGTTCTACTGCTGCAGCCGCACCGATCCGCCGATAACCCGCTCCATTGTACCCTCACTCGTGAACAAGACCCAGAGATACTTGAACTCCTTCGCTTGGGGTAGGCACTCTGTCCCCACCAGGAGGGAGCAATCCACCGGTTTCCGAACAGTGTGTGTCCAAGGTGAAAGGTGTTGGCTACAGTCTTTCTTGCCCGCTTCAGGGTCCTGGAGGCAAACAAGTCTTAGAGGGTAGGCAGATTGCAGCCAATCACCCTTGGGCGGCTGTAGCTCATGGTGGTCGTTCTGAGACCACAAGGTAGACGGTTCGCTCCCTGGTCTCCCCGCATGTCGAAGTGTCTCCTTGAGCAAGACACTGAACCCTCAGTTGCTCCCCGGGTGCCTCACAGGGCAGCACACTGCATGGGTTAAATGCAGAGAATAATTTCCCCAAGGGGATCAAGAAAGGACACTTTCTTCTTCTTCTTCTTCTTCTTCTTCTTCTTCTTCTTCTTCTCAGCAGACTGAATGATACGCTTATCCTTGGCAGTGGCTGCAGCGTACCAGACGCTGACAGAGAAGGATGTGAGGTCTGGGGACAGGGATATCTTATGTGTACAGACTGTAAAGAGGCAAATTTGTGATTTTGGGCTATACGAAATAAACTGAATTGAATTGAGCAGAGGATTGACTCAATGATAGCAGTGTAGAAGTGCACCATCATGGTCGAGGTTGAACTTCTTCAGCTGCCTCATGAAGAACATCCTCTGCTGAGCCTTCTTGGTGATGGAGCTGATGTTCAGCTCCCATTTGAGGTCCTGTGTTATGGTGGAGCCAAGGAAGCAGAAAGACTCCACAGCGTTGACTGGGATCCACAACCATCTCCACGTCTTTAGAGCGTTGAGCTCCGGGTTGTTTTTGCTGCACCAGGTCACCAGATGGTCAGTCTCCCACCTGTAGGCGGACAATGATGTTGGATCCTACATTTCCCACAATGCAACTGGCTGGGTCTTTCACCAGAGCCTCCCTGTACATGTGCCTCCCTGACATATTTCAAATGTCCCACATCCAGCTTGTAACTAGGTGGCAACCTCCTGTTCTGAAAAGTGAAGCCAATAAGGAAGTGGCTCTACATCAGTACTCTAGTTGTCTCTTCATTTATTACCTCAGTAACATTGTAAACATGAGTGTATTGTCTCAATCTCTAGTTTCAAGTCTTTTTCAATACAGCATGATGTTCATTTCATAAATTATGGTCCATTTAGAGTCACATAGACCATAAAGCAGGGTAGGCTTTAGGGCGGGCTTACTGTGATTGACAGGACGCTGACGGTAACAGAGCCAGGAGGCTCTTCATCAGTTCTCCGCAGTGCAAATATGGTCACTTCCGCTCACTAGGGGCAAAAAAAACCAAGATGGCCATGTCCAAAATGTTGATCTCAAGGCTTCAAAACTGTAGTCCACAAACCCATAGGTAACGACACGACAGATGTCTACTTCTTATATACAGTCTATGCTTGAAACACAACTTTTCTGTGTCAATTTTAAGAAACTGAGAGAGCTCGGATGATATCATTATGACATCATCAGGGGTTATTTATTTAGACTTGATTTATTTTTTTCAGAAAATGATGGCAAAGATAAGATGCTAAGAGAGTCTCTATGTAGTCTCTTTCTCTTCTTACAAACACAGGATCTCTTATCCTCTTAGTCTTTAATCAACCCTCAGTATGATCACCATCAGGTATTGATGGTATTGATCGCCAGCTGTAATCTGCAGTCACTGCTCAATGTTTTTTTCCGTCTTCTCTCCTCACCTCCAGTAGTACATTCCTTCACACAGAACCAGGATACAACCTGCAGACCTTTGAAAAAGTTTGAAAAGTAACTTCAGGCGGTTTAAATGAGGTCAATAAAGAACAAAAAGATCAGAGATACAACGTACTGTTTAATTGACCACAGAAACTCTATGGTAATAGAACACATCTTTCAAAATGGATTAATCAGCTTCATAATAGATTAATGTGGCTTTTTCATGTTTATGTATGTCAGGATTGGGAAGAAATTGATCTGGAGACTAGATTTCCTCAGACGAAGGAATGTGGATCTTCAGGATTGGCTTGATGATAAGGTTTACAGTCATGTATAGTGTGCTGATAATACAGTTTGAAGGAATACTTCAGCCCCAAAAAGACCATTTGAACATCAATTACTCACCCTGTGTTGCCTTGGAAACGTTGCTTTTCTCACACGCCTCCACGGTGAACGTCAAAACTGAGTAAATCCTTGATGAATCGAAGTCAATGGTGGGCCGCGTTCACCGACAGCAAAACTATACAAACTCTTGATCCAGAATGATCCAAGTCCGATTCATCCATCATGTGCTCACTGCTTCCCGATCACACGCATCTTCACTAAAACCTTACTGTTCAAACACTTGTTCGGACTCGTGCTGACACGTGAGCAACTTGTTGCAGAAGGGATTTAGGAGATTCCTCATCAAGACTTTTTTGTGTGTTTTAAAAAAAATCCTCCGTTCACTGTGAGGCGTGCTTTTATACTATATAATTATACTTTTGGGAGTGAAAAAGTATTTTTAAATTGTTTTATGTTAACCCCTCCACACAGAACTAATCTGTGTAAAAGGTCTCGGCGAACCTAAACATATTTCATCATAATCTGCCACCTTCAGAGAAGAGATGCGTATATAGATATAGATGCGGTATGTCCTTGAACATACCGCGTACGCTTCATAATAGATGAATGTGGCTATTTCATATTGTCCGATTTGATGTCGGACAACAGTCGGACAGGAAGGAGTTTCAGTGTCCTAGTTTGGCCTGGTTTTGCGAGGGAGAGAATCAGTTTAGTTCAGTGAGGCTGAAGGATTAGCTCGACCTTTTGTGTGTGTGTGTGTGTGTGTGTGTGTGTGTGTGTGTGTGTGTGTGTGTGTGTGTGTGTGTCATCATGGCGACACGTGTTCCTGGAGACATGAAAGCAGGTAGCAGGAGCTACCAGAGAGGAGGAGGTCTGTTTAGTTTGTGTTTGTTTCCTCTGAATCTTCCTCTTTATCGTATTGTATTTTTTACAAGGCAACAAGTGTGTTTGTTTGTCCGCATACTTCCTTGAAGGGGTCACCGTGGAACAGAGGAAAAGTCTAAAAAGCAGCAGGAGGTTCAGTCTCTGTGGTCTCAGATTATGTTATTGATCGTCTGAGTGAGCCAGCCAGCCTTTCTCTTCTCTGTTTCTTCTACCAACCCCCTCCCCCGTCTATCTTCCTTCCTTCCACAACAAATTAACTTGTTTTGTTTTGTTTCTCATAAACTTGCTCATACACGTTTGAAGTTCAGTTAAGTTTGTACAAGTGTCAAGGATTTTTATTTAAAAAAGATAACAAATTATAATTGTTTTTTTCCCGGGACTCTTCTACCCGTGAGAGGTGTTTTTCTTCAACCGCAGCAAACTCATTTTGGAATCAAACCGCTGTTTGTTTAAGTCGCTCTGGATGTGAAAGTTTTGTCGAGATCAGAAAAGTCGTGTTGTGTATTTATCCATTATTGATGTTCCCAAAAGTTCCTGCAAATCAGCTGCAGGTGTGTGTCTGTGTGTGTTTGTTTTTCCTTCTCTGAAGATGAAAAGATTATCAAAAGATCTGCGGTTGTTTCTAATCGATACGATCTCACAGCTGGATGGGAAAGAGCTTTTTTTGGGTGGGGTGGGTAATGCTTAATTTTTTAACAGTCAAACTGTTTGATACAACCCAGATACAGCTGCAATACTGTTTCAAAAGTTTACCTGGCTGGTTAGTAGATTTCATTTCAGTAGATGTAATTTCTTGAATGTGTAACCAAAAATAAAAACATGAACAGCAGTCTCCTGACGTTTTCCATGTCCATGCTGTCATAAATACTGCAGCAGCAAGAGGGCTTTGTGAGGAAAGAAATCGATCAGAAAACGGATTACCGACGTTAAAAATTACTATTAGTATTTACAAGAGGTAAATCCACATTTACAAAAAAATATAAGAAACACTGGTTAACCTCGTGTTGTCTTGGGGTCAAAATGACCCGTGTACGAGTGTATATATATGTGTGTTGATGGGTCATTTTGACCCCAAGACAACACAAGGGTTAAGTCTTTTGGTCCCAAGTTAGTGTTCTGAATTCAGATTTCAGGTTTCAAACGTCTCACTGCAGTCTACTCGCTGATCTTTATCCCTACAAACTGTTTTAAGTCATCTACTTATCCGCTCTCCGGGCCTCCTGACAGCAGCAGCAGCACATTTCAACATCGGAGCCTTCAACCTGCTAAATTCCCCGCTAATCCTGAGAAAGTATCCGCGCATACTTAAACGTGGGACAAAGTACTCCGGCGTTGGCGTTTAAGGGAAATACGAAGGGAAGTCGATGTTACGTGCGGAGCGAGAAGGAGATAAAAAAACATGACAATATGTGTGTTTAGCCCCGACAAGCTTGGAGTTTGTTGTTGAAGTTGGTGAGGAGGAGAGCAGAGAGAGGAAGAGGAGGAGGAGGAGGGGCGGGAAGCTAGGCTTCGATTAGTTAAGAGCAGAGAGGCTGTGATTCCGCTCACCTGGAGAGAGAAAGTATCGACGTGGAGTCAGAGAACCTCGGCTTCCCCTCGCCCCCCCCACCCCTTCGGTCCCTCAGGTAGGCATTAAAACCCGGCCGAGCGAAAGGAGGGATGTGAGGATGGCGAGTCGGAGTGATAGAAACCCTCGAGAGCCCAGCCGCTTTGATTGAGCGGGATTTCTCACATCAACCGCAGGACTTCTGGGGCCCGAAGCGCAAGGAGGGGCCGCCGTCCTTAAAACCACAACGCTGTCAAAAATGAATCGCCGCCGCTTTACTTTTCAATTATCAATGCAGCGTCTGGCTGCGCTGCAGCTTAGGGCCGGCTTAAGGTTACTAACGGCTGTTAAGACGCAGGGGTTTCTGGGAATCGGAGTGGGAACGATGTGTGTTTGGTGTTTTAACGAGTTGAGGAGATCAGAGACGAGCGGCGCCGCTACATTAAGATCATCTGAATACACTCAAAGGAGTTTTGAGGATTGCTTGTGTTTCGTTGGACCGGTCGACCGAAACCTGCCTGTAATTACAGACGTTGGAGCAGAGCTTCTCAAATGTACGCTCCAACGTACTGTAAGCTGCACGTTCGTTAGCATGTTAGCATATATATATATATATATATATATATATATATATATATATATATATATATATATATATATATATATATAGGTGCATTTGTTTTTGTTGGTATAAATAGGAGCAGTGAATGAGAACGGTCTGTGGGTGTCTGGGGTTCCAGGTTATATTCAATAATGATGTATTCATGAGCAGCATGTCTGCTATGTATTGTGTGGCCCCACAGTGTGTTGCTGGTCCTGGATGCTATCACAGTTTAAGCTAACATTAGCCACTCTGTCCTGCTCTAAATTGGATTTGAGGAAGTTTACACTGCGAGATAGTGTAATATTTTCATCCTCATCTTGAAAGTCTTTTGTCTTTGAATGTTAATGTAAAAACATATTGTCTGCGATGTCCAGCAGCTTGCCTGTCCGACTCTCTTTGAAACACACCTCCCTTAGAGCCAGAGTTATTAACAAATACTTTAATAAATACTAATATCTGCTTATAACTACATTATAGTGCGTTATAAACCATTTATGACTGGTTTATAACTGCTTAAAAATGCTAAATGGGGGGACTTTAAAGTAAAGCGATGCCAACAAAACTGTAGCTGTCATAGAATCAAAAGACTTAAACAAGTGATACATAAGTAAAAGTACCTATACCCCGATGTAAAATACTCCATTACAAGTAAAATATGTAAATGTAAAGTAACTAGTAACTTAAGTATAATCTTCATTATTGGCAATAAAGGATCACACCATCCCTCTGTACCTCGACATTTTTTGCAGTGTTCTTGCCCCGTACAGTGATGAACTCCTTTTTTCTCGTGATGAAAGGTATAAGAGCCTCAAAGAACAAACTTTCTTATGTTACATATTGATCAAAAACTATTTATTCAGCTAATTTAGGCCGCGTTCTTTTGCTCTGATTCCCTATAATTCCTTTCATCAGTCGGTGTGAAGGCTTTTCTCCATCGACCGATGCCCAAACCTGCCGAGGAGGAGCCGAGGCACTTTTTCTTATCTTAATGCCGACTGAGGAATGACCGCATTATTTAGGAAAACCAAAAGCAACCAAAGCTCTGCTTTAATTTTGCCGCTCGTGTTTTTACTTTTCTCCTGTGCAGATGTTTCACTTACAGCTGCACAAGAAGTGGTTTGCTATCCTCCAGGTTTAATGCCGTCTAAAACTTATTTTTGTACTTAACTCACTTTAAAAGATTTATTACAAAGTTTATCTGAAATCCAATGCTGTGTGTGTTTGTGTGTTTATAAACTCATCAGCCTGAGAGTCGAACACACATGCCCACATGCACACACATGCGGACACACACACGCACACACATTGCTGTCCATTTAGTTCATCCTGCCTCCGCACTTGTCCTCTGACCCTCTGGGGTTGTGACCTCTGACCCCTGCTCTGCTCATCCCAGTATCACCACATCCCTCTGTGTGTGTGTGTAGGGGGAGAGGGAGGAGAACCCATCTGTCCCCTGTAGGACACACATATGCTCGTTTCTATCCCTGTGAGGACCCTCATTGAGACAATGGACCTAAACCTAACTCTAACATGATCCTAACCCCCCAAAAAAAGAACACAGAAGCACAGAAAATCACCGGGTCTTGAACGCATCGTTGTTCTGATACGATCTCTGCTCCAAGTTGTATGAACACAATATAATATAACTTTTTGTCATGAATATGAAAGAAAGGTCCTTTCAGTGGTCTGACTCACTCATAATAATGAGATACTTTCCTCACATAATAACTCATTTAGATTAATTAATAGCTAATCATTATGAGTTGTTCGTCAAGAAATGTGTTTATGATTATAATAATAAACTGAGAAATTGAAATGAGATTGTGTTTGAGCTACAATACTAGGATCTTTTCTAATAGAAAAACTAAGAGCTCAAGCACATTATACACTAAAAGAGGACACTACTGTTAAAAGATTTAATAGAGTGTACAGATTTTTTAGTTAAGGCCTGTGAAAAATTAAACACTTCTACATTGTTCGTCAGTGGCTTTATTTCACAACTGTGATTTGAATTCAGATTTTGGGTTTCAAACGTCTCACTGCAGTCTACTCGCTGATCTTTATCCCTACAAACAGTTTTAAGTCGTCCACTTATCCGCCCACATCTTTTTATCCGGGCCTCCTGACAGCAGCAGCAGCAGCAGCAGCACATTTCAACATCAGAGCCTTCAACCTGCTAAATTCCCTACTAATCCTGAGAAAGTATCCGCGCATACTTAAACGTGGGACAAAGTACTCCGGCGTCGGCGTTTAAGGAAAATACGAAGGGAAGTCAATGTTAAGTGCGGAGCGAGAAGGAGATTAAAAACACGACAATATGTGTGTTTAGCCCCGACAACCTGGGAGTTTGTTGTTGAGGTTGGTGAGGAGGAGAGCAGAGAGAGGAAGAGGAGGAGGAGGAGGAAGGGGACTTGCATGTCTAAAATATATAAAACCAACAGCGTGGTGCTTTAAAGGGCCGATCGAGCAGTTTATCTGCCTGGTCAGATCACAGGTTTAATCCCCAAACCAACAGAATAACCAGCGTGCTACCAGGTGCACCCTGGGAAAGATCTGCCCTGAGCAACTGCAGCATTTTTCTGACACACAAAATGAGGAAAGATACTGAAACCCTGAGAGGCGAGTGAGAAAAAGACTTCTGGGGATTAAAATCTGATCGGAGTGGTTTTTCTCTCCAGTGAATGACGTGAGAACAGGTGGAAAAAAAGCTTAAAGATTAAAAGCATTCATGTTTTCTTCCAGGTGAGCTTATACATGCACAAGATACACTCATACATACATATACAGTATATACACACATTTAAAATGTTGTCATGTCTTTCTTTTAGATATACATGTATTTTAATCAGTACAAATCTGCACACCTATTTAGACAATGGCGCATTTCTGCCTTTTTGTGGCTAAAATGAGTATTACAACAACAAACAATGCTAAAGAAAATAACTTCAAAACTTTTTTGGGTTTAATTGGTAAAACTTTTTATTCCAAAACATTTTTTTACAGACGCAGGACGATCCGGCTATAATATTGTCGCACAAAAAACGACTACTAAACGATGCCATGATCAGGATTTTTGGCCTCCACGTGATGTCATTGTCATGTGACAACAACTCTGCAGTATATAATTATGTGATATCAGTAGACTTTTAACGGTGAGTGGGTGATTTCAACATGCTACGTTGAGGGTCTCCCTTCATCTCTGGATCGATAAGGGAACTATTTTGTGAGAGACTTTGTTAGTAGAGCTTGAGATGGAAGACCAAGTGCTGTGTTGGTTTTGTTAAAGGTAAGAAGTCCATGTGGCACAATACATATCCTAACTAACTATGATGTCACGGGAAGCTGACGATGAATTCACATTTAGGGGGAGAATGAAGCGCCTGTTAGTGTCTTCATATTATTGGAAGAACTTATGAGCAAACACACTCTCTGACCTCTGACCTGCTTGGGTGGAGAGAGATAAGCACAGGAAACAATCAAGCATTGTATAAATGCTCATTATTTTCACATTTCATGTCTCCGTGTTCACACAGGTTTCAAGCTCGGTTTGGAGAACGAGATCAATTCGTCTTGTGTGTTTGGACGTCTTGAACAAGAATCGGTACAATTCCACTCATAACCGCCGTAATTTGTACACCGGAGGGCAAAACAATTGATCACGTTTCCAAAACCAAGAGCTGCTCGATGATAAATATTTCATCCCTGCGTGTGTCGATAAATGACTCCCCAACAATAATGTGAACACATTCTGGATCTCAGTGAGGATATTGATGGGTTGTTTATGAGCAGCTGATGGGAGATGAATTGGTTTTAGTGGCGGGGCATCCGCTCTGTGTGTTGGGAGCCGCTTCCCATAATCAGGCCTTGAATGATTGACAGCTGGCTGTCTTTAACCTGTGATCCATAAATAGAAAACACAAATGAGGACGGAAACCCTGTCGCTCTAGTTTACAGCTGTATGTCTTGTTTCAGTTTGTCTTTATCAGGTTCTGAAGGCTGATCCAACTCTGAAATGATAATGTAATACTTTCAGCCTCTGTAATGTTCATGTTGTTTAATTTCCCTATAGCAATATTGATTCCTAGGCTTTGGATATCAGTCGATACAGAGAACCAACCCGGTACCGTTGTTTGATTAAAATGCTTCATGTCTCCCTGTGTGGAAGTTACTGGAATCATACTTTAAGTCAGTGGTCGCCAACCCGTCGATCGCGATCGACACATTGGACAGACTGATTAAAATCATGTTAAAGTGGAAAGCGACACTCGGACTCAACTCAGCAGACACTCGGATCTCCGTAGTCTAATCAGCAGACACTGAAATTTCATTGCACCTATATACTGACATTCACGGTAAACACATTCTAACGACCCAGATCGGGAGCGAGCAAGGGTTTTTACGAAGTTAGCGAAAAGATCCATGTGACACAACATCCGGTTTAGCGAAGTTAGCGGAAAGATCCACGTGAAACAACATCCGGTTTTCCAAATAAGATGTCGACAAATCGGATACTAACATTCGTATACTAGTTGGTTATGTTATATAGTAGTTGGGTGCGATCTATGACCAGCTGTGGATCAGACGAATTTCATTCAGCTGAACTCTCTCTCTATATGTGTGTGTGTATATATATATATATATATATATATATATATATATATATATATATATATATATATATATATATATATATCAGTGTTTCCCCCACCGTTAGAATAGGGGGGCGGGGCGCCCCCCTGAAAAAAAAACCCGCCCCCCTGTAATTTTCTCGACAGCGCCAGATCACAAGTCGTCATTTAAGTTTCTCTTTCCTATAGAACAGGTCTACACCTTGTTCTGTTATTAAACAAACTAAACGGCCGTATTTTATTGATCTTATCTACACACAGCTTGTCATTTCGGTCTCTACATGGTCGCGTTAACACTTCTCCTCTGCTCTGGGGGATGAGTGGTCGTCCCGCAACCACAAGGTAGCCGGTTCGATCCCCAGTCCCCCCATAGCTCACACGTCGAAGTGTCCCTGAGCAAGACACTGAACCCTAAATTGCTCCCCGGGCGCCTCACAGGGCTGCCCACTGCTCCTTAAGATATTAAGGATGGGTTAAACACATTTCATGTATGTATGTACTATGACGAATAAAAAGGATTTCTATTTCTATTTTTTTCTCTGCGTCGCGCACAGCGGAGTTCCGCCCTGATGCGTACAGACACGTGCGCGCGCACACACAGGTGAGCGCTGAGCACACAGCAGCGGACAGAGAGCGTCAAAAAATATGTCGCGTGAAAAGCAGACCTATATCTGATACAGCAGCTCTCAAGTGAGGAGCACCGGAGCAGCTCTCCTGAACCCGAAGCAGCTCTCTTGCTCCAGGTGAAAGAGACAAAGCGCTCGTGTCTTGTACCAACAATGAGCTGCTGCCTTCACATATTACAAAAGTACACGGATATAAAACTAAGTCATTAATAAATACATGGAGAAATGCCTGTACTTTCGGGTAAATGTTTACGTTATGCCGTTAACAGGTTACGCTTGCGCATGCGCATAGCGACTCGCCGACTTTTGGCTCTTTGCCAGAAGTCTCCGTGACGTCCTTCCTGCTGCTGCGTTTCTTAAAACAGAAAACGTTCAACAGATCAACGTTGAGCATGAATTGTATCAAATCTACAACCCCGTTTATAAAGATGTGTAGAGGCTCACTGCTCCACTAATACTGATGCAACCTGATGCTTACATATCTGCACTCATTCTGTTTTGTTTGGCAAAAAAATAAATAGCTTATTGTTTTCCACAATGAGCTATTTAGTAGTAACTAAATATTAGTTATTTTTTGCACAGATATAACTTTATTTTCATTGTTCTAAGTGATTGCAATTTAAAAATAAAAAAATGTCTGATGGAGCAATCTGATTTACTTGAAAGTGATTGCAATTTTCTTTATTCTGTTATTTATAAAAGCACAGATGGAGTCACAAAATGAAGTTATTTACAGAAAAAGTTTGAGAACCACTACTTTAAGTGTTTGTGTCGGTGTCGTCGCCGTCGCCCCCGCCGCGCCCCTGAAGCTGTAAACCTAGGGGAAACACTGTATATATATATATATATATATATATATATATATATATATATATATATATATATATATATATATAATATTTCAACCCATGTATATTGATTTACTCGTCAGAACCCTTGTTTTTCTATATGTATTAAGACTGTAAAACTATGCAGGATGACAAACCTTTAAATTTTTAGAAATGACAATTACTTTTTGTGTTATGCTACTTAGTTATGCTACTTACCAACAGTGTCTCCATTTTTTCCAAATTCTACCAAATCACAAAGTCATTTTCTAGGAAACCTCCAGTTCCTTCCTTGGGTTCTTGGGAAAGGGACCTGGGAACTAAAGTGTAACCAAAACTAATAGAGACAGTTATAGAATGCAAATACATTAAATGGATATCCAAAGATGCCGTTCAGACTCAAACGTCACCGGCCAAGAACCCTTCTAGTACGGACCTGTCGTCGGCGACAAGAAGTAACATGCAAACAGGATGCAAAAATAAAATTGAATATTTACGCCATCGATGTGTAGCTCTCCAAAAATAATTTTGCCAAAAGGACATTTTTTGACATATTTATTGATAAACAAGACAAAAAGGACCAGGCGGACTGTCATCATTACAGATCTAAAAGGGTTAAAGCTGCATGAGGTCTATTAACCCCAGTTAAGCCGCAGTCATTTCGCTCCAAAATTCTGAATGGTTTTGCATACCCATACAGGATATCTCCCCAACCACAAGGACAAATTTCAAACGGTATAATAAACAGAAAACACTTGTGAGATTGTGACATATACTGCTTCATATAGCAGTATATGTGTTACTGGTATATTGGTAAAGAAAAAATTCAGAAAAAAAGAAAACCTCCAGGATGTATTTCCTCTTTTTTAATTATCATATCGCTTTTTTTCTATTATGAAAATAGCACTATGTGTTAACAGTATCTCTTCAAAGCTTTACTTTGATTAAGTGAAGTTAAATATTTTTAGTAATTAATTTAGTGCACATTTCGTGAACCGTAGGTTTAGGTCCGCTGAGAGCCAAAATGCCTTAACGTTCTTCTTGGACCTTGAACGCCTTTCTACAACAGAGGGGCTCTGCTCAAGCAGATGCACCAATATATACCAAGCAAGGCCGTGTGGAATATCGTTTCATCCATAAGTATGTCATATTTCAGTTTTTGGGCTGGAATGTGGTTGATATCTTGCTGAGGCTTTGTCTGACAAGGGATTTTGTAGGTCGTAAGCTTTCCAGAAAGGTGTGCCAATCATGTGTGGCATCAAGCTAGGGATATGAAGATTGATATTTCCATAACTTGGGGAGCTCTCTCTCCCTTTCGAGTCCTCTAGAGCAGGGGTTCTTAACCTTTTTGACCTCGGGGCCAAACTTTTCAAGTACAAAGTTTATTAACTAATTGATCTCACTCTTGGTTTGACTTGTATTCAATAACTAAATCAAATCTACCTACAGCTCAACAAGCAAAAACCTTGTCAAATAAATGACATGATACAATGTGATCATCACAAAGACATTTATTGATCATGTGTATGTAAACCTGCACAGACAACAAGTCATGGAACAAATCAAGCTAATACAATAACTAATTTAAAGGCTCAAGTCAGGCGTATTAAGACAACAATAATTCGATTTTTCAACAAAAACAAGGGAGACTCTCAAAGAAACTGAGAAAAAAAATTGAAATTTGATAAATAATATGTGGTAATGAAATAAATACACTGCACAATTATTAGGAAAGTATTTTTTTTTAGGATTACTGAACAACTGCAGTGCTCTCGGTCAATCCAAAATGTTAATAAACCTCAAACCTGAATATTTAAGACAGTAAAAGTGAGGTTTTTAATTTCTTAGGAGAATATCTGTGTGTTCACAAGTATTGGGCAACTATTGTGCACACAATTCAAAATAATAATTTTCAAATTAAATAAACTGTAAATAACATTTAAATAAAGTGCAAACCCTGTGGATTCACCACCCGCAGGGGGAAGCATCGGGGTCGGGTGCTATGCAGACTGGGCGGCGGGCCAGGCAGGAGACCTGGGCGAGCCGATCGCCAGCAGCATAGACTAGCTCTAGGGACGTGGAACATCACCTCGCTAGCGGGGAAAGAGCCGGAGCTGGTGCAGGAGGTGGAGCGGTATCAGCTAGATATAGTTGGGCTCACCTCCACGCACAGCACGGGCTCTGGAACCAAGCTCCTGGAGGACTTTGTCCTTTTCTGGAGTTGCCCAGGGTGAGAGGCGCCAGGCGGGAGTGGGGATACTCACGAGCCCCCGGCTGAGCGCCGCTATGTTGGAGTTTTCCCCGGAGAACGAGAGGGTCGCCTCCCTGCGCCTACGGGTTGCGGAGAGTAAGGCTCTGACTGTTGTCTGTGCTTATGCACCGAACAGCATTTCAGAGTATCCGGCCTTCTTGGAGTCGGTGGGAGGGGTCCTGGAAAGGGCGCCGCCTGCCGACTCCATAGTTCTCCTGGGGGACTTCAACGCTCACGTGGGCAATGATAGAGAAACCTGGCGGGGCGTGATTGGGAGGAACAGCTTGCCTGATCTGAACCCGAACGGTGTTTTCTTGTTGGACTTCTGTGCTAGCCACGGTTTGTCCATAATGAACACCATGTTCGAGCATAAGGCGGCTCATAAGTGTACTTGGTACCAGAGCACCTTAGGCCGGAGATCAATGATCAACTTTGTAATCGTATCATCTGATCTGCGGCCGTATGTCTTGGACACTCGGGTGAAGAGAGGAGCAGAGCTGTCAACTGATCACCACCTGGTGGTGAGTTGGATCAGATGGCGGGGGAGTCGGCTAGAAAGACCTGGCAAGCCCAAACGTGTGGTGAGGGTGAACTGGGAACGTCTGGCGGAGGATCCTGTCCGGGAGGTCTTCAACTCTCAACTCCGGAAGAGCTTCTCACACATCCCGAGGGAGGCTGGGGACATGGAATCCGAGTGGACCGTGTTCAAAGCCTCTATTGTGGATCGGCCGCCAGGAGCTGTGGTCAGACAGTCATTGGTGGCTGTCATGGCGGCAACCCGAGAACCCGGTGGTGGACACCGGGGGTGAGGTAAGCCGTCAAGCTGAAGAAGGAGGCCTTTCGGGCCTGGTTGGCCCAGGGGTCTCCTGAAGCAGTTGACCAGAAGGGCTGCAGCTGTGGTTGTCGCGGATGCTAAAACTCGGGCATGAGAGGAGTTCGGGGAGGCCATGGAGAAGGACTTTCGGTTGGCCTCAAGGAGGTTCTGGCAAACCATTCGGCGGCTCAGGAAGGGAAAGCAGGGCTGTTCTCAGCGTGGGGGGGGGGGGAAACTGCTGACCCAGACTGTGGACATCGTCGGGCGGTGGAAAGAGCACTTTGAGGAACTCCTAAACCCGGCCAACATGTCCCCTGGAGAGGGGGCAGCGCCTGAAGTCCTTGGGGTGGTTGCACCCATATCCCTGGCAGAGGTCACTAAGGTAGTCAAAAAGCTCCTTGGTGGCAAGGCGAGGATGAGATCCGCCCTGAGATGCTGAAGGCGCTGGACATTGTTGGGCTGTCTTGGCTGACACGCCTTTTGCAATCTGGTTTATGCTACCAGATTGTACAGCGTTAGGCAAGAGTTTTTACACCAGATGTCTAACTGACGGTGCTGTTGCTAGATTTAAGGAAGCGATTCCTTCTGTATTTAATTCATTACCATGTCTCAATATAACAGATGACTCCTGTGCTAACTTTACTCCCTCCCAGATTGATCAGCTCGTTGATAGTGCTACTGGCTCACTGAGAGTGACGCTGGACTCGATAGCCCCTCTAAAAAAGAGGATCATTAAGCAAAGGAGGCTCGCTCCATGGTACAACCCTCAGACCCGCATATTGAAGCAAGCATCACGGAAGCTTGAGGGCATATGGCGCTCCAACGGTCTGGAGGAGTCCCGGTTGGTTTGGCGGGATAGTCTGAGAACATATAAGAAGGCCCTCCGTAATGCCAGAGGAGCCTACTACTCATCACTAATAGAGAAAAACAAGAGCAACCCTAGGTTTCTCTTTAGCACTGTGGCCAGGCTGGCTGAGAGTCATAGCTCTGTGGATCCGTGTATTCCTATAGACCTCAGTAGTAATGACTTTATGAACTTCTTCAATGATAAGATTATGGCCATTAGAGACAGGATCGGTGATCTCCTGCCCTCGACTACTGCCGGTCCATCCTCAGGTGGGATGGCCATGGAGGAGGCTGTGGGCCCTGCTGTGCGTCTGGATGGATTTTTTACCATCAACCTCGACCAACTGTCTTCAATGGTTTCTACTTCTAAATCTTCTACCTGTCTCCTAGACCCTGTTCCGACAAAGCTGTTTAAAGAAGTTTTACCCTTAATTTGTGCCTCTGTACTAGATATTATCAATGGGTCTTTACTAATGGGCCATGTACCACAGTCTTTTAAAGTAGCTGTAATTAAACCTCTTCTTAAAAAGCCCACCCTGGATCCAGAGGTGTTGGCTAACTACAGACCTATCTCTAACCTTCCCTTCCTCTCTAAGATACTGGAGAAGGTAGTCGCAAATCAGTTGTGCGACTTTTTACATAACAATAGTTTATTTGAGGAATTTCAGTCAGGATTTAGAAAGCATCATAGCACAGACAGCACTAGTGACAATTACTAATGACCTTCTAGTTGCATCAGATAGGGGACTTGTCTCTGTACTTGTCCTGTTAGACCTTAGTGCAGCATTTGACACCATTGACCATGACATCTTATTACAGAGACTAGACCAGTCAATTGGTATTAAAGGTACAGCATTAAGCTGGTTTAAGTCGTATTTATCAGATCGATCTCAGTTTGTATTTGTAAACGATGAGGCCTCGATGACCACCGCCGTTCGTCATGGAGTTCCACAAGGTTCTGTGCTTGGACCAATTTTATTCACCTTGTATATGCTTCCTTTAGGCAATATTATCAGAAAACACTCCATAAACTTTCACTGTTATGCCGATGATACTCAACTATATCTGTCAATCAAGCCAGATGAAATCCACCAGGTCACTAAACTTCAAGCGTGTCTTAAAGACATCAAAACCTGGATGACCTGCAACTTCCTGTTGCTGAACTCTGACAAGACTGAAGTTATTCTACTCGGCCCAGAACACCTCAGAAATCAACTATCTGACGATATGGTTTCCCTGGATGGCATCGCTCTGGCATCCACCACCACCGTAAGGAATCTCGGAGTTATTTTTGACCAGGACCTATCCTTTGGCTCCCACGTGAAACAGATCTCAAGGACTGCCATTTTTCACCTACGGAACATCTCAAAGATCCGGCACATCCTGTCTCAAAGCGATGCAGAAACATTGATCCACGCATTTGTTACTTCAAGACTGGATTACTGTAACTCCGTATTATCAGGCTGCTCCGGAAAGTCCCTTGGGTCTCTCCAGCTGATCCAGAATGCTGCAGCTCGTGTACTAACAAGGACTCGGAAGAGAGATCACATTACTCCTGTATTAGCTGCTCTCCACTGGCTTCCTGTAAGATCGAGAATCATATTTAAAATCCTCCTCCTCACCTATAAAGCCTTAGCTGGTGATGCACCATCATATCTTAAAGAGCTTATAGTGCCATATTACCCCACCAGAGCGTTACGCTCACTGAATGCAGGGTTACTTGTGGTTCCCAGAGTCTTAAAAAGTAGGTTGGGGGCTAGAGCTTTCAGTTATCGTGCTCCTCTTCTGTGGAATCAGCTTCCACTTTCAGTCCGGGGGGCAGACACAGTCACCTCATTTAAGAGTAGACTTAAGACTTTCCTCTTTGATAGCGCTTATACTTAGGGCTGTTTCAGGCTTATAGTTAGGGCTGGCTCAGGTTTGCCCTGGTCCAGCCCCTAGATATGCTGCTATAGGCCTAGACTGCTGGGGGACATCTTAGGATACACTGAGCTCCTCTTGTCTTCCTCTTTCACTCCTCCTCTCCTCTTCTTTCTCTCCATCTGGATAAACTATTGTCTCTTCAATGCACATTACTAACTCTACTTTCTTTTTCCATGGATTCATGGCTGCCTGGAACCGGTCCTGCCCCGGGTCCTGCCCCGGGTCCTGCCCCGGGTCCTGCCGCCCCCCCCACCCACCCCTCCTGCCATGGATCCATGGCTGCCTGGAACCGGTCCTGCCTGCTGCCATGGCCCTGCTGATGGAACCGGCCTGGAACCGGTCCTGCCTGCTGCCATGGCCCTGCTGATGGAACCGGCCTGGAACCGGTCCTGCCTGCTGCCATGGCCCTTCTGATGCCCCCCCTCCTCTCTACCGCCTTCTGCTTCATGGATTATCAGGATCATGGACCATGCCTAATACTCATTATATGAATAATTTCTGTCATATTCATTGAATGTGCTGTAACTACGCTATTCATTCTGGCCACATGACATCTATTGCTTCTGTCCATCCGGGGAGAGGGATCCTCCTCTGTTGCTCTCCCTCAGGTTTCTTCCCTTTTTTCCCTGTGAAAGGGTTTTTACTATCTTTCTAGGGGAGTTTTTCCTGATCCGATGTGAGGTCCCGGGACAGGGATGTTATGTGTACAGATTGTAAAGCCCTCCGAGGCAAACTTGTATTTGTGATGTTGGGCTATATAAAATAAACTGAATTGAATTGAATTGAATTGAATTTGCAGTGTCGCATGGGGGTCGGGAACAGTGCCCATGGACTGGCAGACCGGGGTGGTGGTTCCCATCTTCAAGAAGGGGGACCGGAGAGTGTGCTCAAACTATTGTGGTATCACACACTGCTCAGCCTCCCGGGAAAAGCTTATGCCAGAGTGCTGGAAAGGAGGCTCCGACCGCTTGTCGAACCTCAGATTCAAGACGAACAGTGTGGATTCCGTCTCGGCCGTGGAACAGTAGACCAGCTCTTTACCCTTGCAAAACTACTGGAGGGGTCCTGGGAGTTCGCCCAACCAGTCTACATGTGCTTTGTAGACTTGGAGAAGGCTTTCGACCGGGTCCCTCAGGGGGTTTTGTGGGGGGTGCTGCGGGAGTATGGAGTGCCGGACCCGTTGGCATGGGCCATCCGGTCTTTGTACGCCTGCAGTAGGAGCTGTGTTCGTATTCTTGGTAGTAAGTCAGACACGTTCCCGGTGGGTGTTGGTCTCCGCCAGGGCTGCCCTTTATCACCGGTCCTGTTCGTGACTTTCACGGACAGGATATCTATGCGCAGCCAGGGGGCGGAGAGGGTCCGGTTTGGGAGTCTCGGGATCGCATCTCTGCTGTTCGCAGATGATGTGGTCCTGTTTGCCTCCTCGGACCGTGACCTCCAGCATTCACTGGGACATTTTGCAGCCGAGTATGAAGCGGCAGGGATGAGAGTTAGCACCTCCAAATCTGAGGCCATGGTGCTCTGCCGGTGGACTGCTCCCTCCAGGTGGGGACAAACTGCCTACCCCAAGCGAAGGAGTTCAAGTATCTCGGGGTCTTGTTCACGAGTAAGGTGGAGCGTGAGATCGATAGGCGGATCGGTGCGGCTGCAGCAGTAAAACAGGCGCTGTACCGGTCCGTCTTGGTGAAGAGGGAGCTGAGCCGGAAGGCGAAGCTCTCCATTTACTGGTCGGTCTACGTTCCAACCCTCACCTATGGTCACGAACTCTGGGTCGTGACCGAAAGAACGAGGTCTCGGATACAAGCGGCCGAAATGAGCTTCCTCCGTAGGGTGGCCGGGCTCAGCCTTAGAGATAGGGTAAGGAGCTCGGACATCAGGAGGGAGCTTGGAGTCGAGTCGCTGCTCCTTCGTGTCGAAAGGAGTCAGCTGAGGTGGTTCGGGCATCTAGTCAGGATACCTCCTGGACGCCTCCTATTAGAGGTTTTCCAGGCACGTCCAACTGGTAGGAAACCCCGGGGAAGACCGAGGACACGCTGGAGGGATTATATCTCCCGGCTGGCCTTGGAACGCCTCGGGATCCCCCAGGATGAGCTGGAAAGTGTTGCGGGTGAGAGGGAAGCCTGGGTCGATCTGCTGAACCTGCTGCCACCCAACCCCAGATAAGCGGCCGAAAATGGATGGATGGATGGATAAAGTGCAAATTAAAATATAGCCTTATAATCTGTGAATGATATGCCTTCATGTTTGCAGAACCAGAAATTGCTCTTCATATCTGTGACAGCTGGCTTCCACAGCACATTTGGAGTTGCCCGTCAGTGACAGACAGACCTTTTCTGCATCTGCAGTACATCGTCCTTATCTGGAAAAATCCAACCGGCTTTCCCACGAGCGTTGGATGTTTGGTCTCTAGATATGCTTTAGCTGTGAAGCCTTCAGTGCTGCGTTACTAGCGTTAGCCCACACTCCACACAGGCTCAGGGCTCCGCCTCATTTCCTCCGTTCACAAAGCCCTACTTCGTGAAGTCAGGATTATACTTATACCTATGGTTAAGAATCACTGCTCTAGAGTCATATGTTAATATGTATGGTTGAATTGTGTTATAAACATGTAAAAAGGACTTGTATGCTCTTGCAAGGCCAGGCTGTGCATTTTTTTTTTGCTATGTCACATCAGTGGCTCTGGTATCGATTCATGGGAGTACGAGGACTTGGAGAGTGAAGAAGAGCTCCTGATGAAGAATTCAGCTGATTGATTCAAATTGAAGAAAAAGCCCTATTAGAAACTTTCGGGGAGAAGCACCATGATGCAGGCCTTACAGTATGATTCTGAAATTGAAAATCCTTCGAACACATTCGAGTGGAGGTGAAGATTCATTTTCACTCTGCTAAATGGCAAATGGCAATTCTGCTATGCCAACCACGTCTGGAAACACACTCACATCGTGCAAGTAACAGACAGCAAAACTAACAACAAACAATGACAAATAACAAACCCCTGTCTCCAGTGGGAGAGGCCGGGTTGTCACCTGATGGAGGTAAATCGCCTCCAGGCCAGATTCCTCAGGTCTATTACAGCTGAAAGGACGAGCGGGAGGGAAGGCGGCGAGCAGGATGTGACCGGCAGGAGCCTCGACTGGTTAAGGCGGAAGATTGGTGAGAGCGGACAGATCGATGCGCTCGGAGCCTGGGCAGAAGGCTGGACACTCAGAGAGAGAGAGAAGGAGGGGGGGCGGGAATAGAGACGAGAAATACTTCTTCTGTTTCTTTTCTTATGTTCAAAACAAACACTGCTGAGCTGAACTGAATATATATATATACATACATACATACATACATACATACATACAGTGTTACCCCTAGGTTTGCAGCTTCGGGGGGGGGGGGGGGGGGGGGGCGATGGCACCGACACAAACACTTAAAACAGTGGTTCTCAAACTTTTTCTGTAAATAACTTCATTTTGTGACTCCATCTGTTCTTTTATAAATAACAGAATAAAAAAAATTGCAACCACTTTTAAGTAAATCAGATTGCTCCATCAGACAATTTTTTATTTTTAAATTGCAATCACTTAGAACAATGAAAATAAAGTTATATCTGTGTAAAAAATAACTAATATTTAGTTACTACTAAATAGCTCATTGTGGAAAACAATAACCTTTTTTTTTTGCCAAACAAAACAGAATGAGTGCAGATATGTGAGCCATCAGGTTGCATCAGTATTAGTGGCTGCAGTGAGCCTCTACACATCTTTTAAAAACGAGGTTGTAGATTTGATACAATTCATGCTCAACGTTGAGCTGAGATCTGTTTTCTGTTTTGAGACGCAGCAGCAGAAAGGACGTCGCGGGCGGAGACTTCTGGCAAAGAGCCAAAAATCGGCGAGTCGCGCATGCGCAAGCGTAACCTGTTAACGGCGTAATGTAAACATTTACCCGAAAGTACAGGAATTTCTCCATGTATTTATTAATGACTTAGTTTTATGTCCGTGTACTTTGAACTATGTGATGCCAGCAGCTCATTGTTGGTAGAAGACACAAGCACTTTGGCTCGTTTCACCTGGAGCAGGAGAGCTGCTCCGGTGTGAGGAGAACTCCGGTGCTCATGAGAGCTGCTGTTGCCATCTTCACCCTGGGAGCGTTTAAAACGCAGATATAGCGGTCTATTTTCACGCGACATATTTTTCGACGCTCTCTGTCCGCTGCTGGTGTGTGTGCGCGCGCATCAGGGCGAACTCCGCTGTGCGCGATGCAGAGCAGGGGAGAAGCGTTAACGCGACCATGTAGAGACAGAAATGACAAGCTGTGTGTGGATAATATAAATAAAATACGGCCGTTTAGTGTGTTTAATAACAGAACAAGGTGTAGACCGGTTTTATAGGAAAGACAAACTTAAATGACGACGCTATTGAGAAAATTACAGGGGGGCGGATGGCCCCGCCCCCCTATTATAACGGTGGGGGAAACACTGATACATATATATACACACACACAGTATATAGCAGTGGCAGGCCGTGCATTTTGGACCTAGGCCTTCAGAGCCGTCTGATATTGTTTACATAAATAAGCGCATGATGGGACTCTGCCTCATTAACGGACAATGCATGTGGTTCACATCAACAAGAACCAGTCACATTTAGTTATGTATCGGAGGGTTTATCTTGCGCCTATACTTCACTTAATTAATAAAACAACAACAGGATGTTTGCACAAGACGGCAACCACTTTTATTCTCGTTCCATACTTCACTAGAGCATTTCCTCTCCTTCTGTTTTTCCCTTCACAATAAAAGCCCCAGAAACTTACATCAGAACACTGCTTCGTCCAAGTACTCAATATAATAGCTTAGCGTTATAACAAACATGATAAAACAATCCAACTAAACTGCGGCTCTGAAGCACCGCGCCTCTCTGCAGCAGCAGCACACCTCCCAGCTGTTCTCTCCGCCGGCACCCACTGACGATGGCCCCACGCTCACCCGAGGTGGCGATGGAAAACAGGTCTAGCAGCGAGCACTCTCCCAACACCTCCACGCTAACTTAGCTCACGAGCTAGCGGCGCAAGCTAAGTTAGCTCTATGGAGGTGGGAGCCAGCGGGGGAAACAAACACAAAAGCAGAAAAAGCTGTTCACTCACCCGATGCTGTCCACTTATTAATGAAGACAAAGTCCATTCGCCTCTCGTTAACACAGTTCAATGACGTGGTTGTTCAGTTCATCTGTGTGCTTCAGTGTGGATCGTCAATGCCAAAACATGCCCAACACTCCATGTGTGAAAGGCATAAAGTAAATCCCCCACCAAGTCCGGTTCTCCTCCTTCAGCCATTAACTCTTGGAACACTGAGGTCATTTTCAGTCGATTTTCTCGATTTGACATAATTTCTTAAATTCACCTTTTAAGGCACTTGCATATAAGATACATTCCCATGTTTTACATCATAAATTGCAGAACAATCTCAGCTCTATATAATGAGGCATCATTGTCATAAGGAAAAAGTGTAAAGACAAAATATGACTCTAAAGCTGAAAAATGGAATCTCGATTTTTGGAAATTCTTCATATTTCGTGTGAAAACATAACTTCACAGGTGATATATAGGTGGTATCTCGGTTTAGGTGATGGAAATTGGTTTACCAAAGGTTTTAGGTTCACGAAAGCAGTGAAATGTATGAATAAAATGGTAGATACATGTAAATAAATGTCTAAAACTAAAAACAATATTATCTTTTTTTAGTAGAAATTAGTGCTGTCAAACGATAAAAATATTTTATCGCGATTAATCGCATTTATGTCATAGTTAACTCGCGATTAATCGTAATTAATCGCAATTTCTTTTTTTTGGCATTTTAATGCTCTTATCAACATGAAAAAGTGGATTGGCTTGCTTTATTTTATTGAAAAACAACTGCCAAACAGGGCGGTACAAAATAAAATTACTGCACATTTCAGGTAAACAAGGGTTTACAAAATAAAATTATTAGTGCACCAGGCATGAAAATGGGTCAGGGGTGAAAAAGGTGAGAAGGATATTACCCCTCTAGGAGGGTCCGGGGGCATGCTCCCCGTAAGAAAAATTTAAATATTCCATATTTTAAAGCATCAATCTGATGCATTTTGAGATGCTTTTTTTGCCAACCTGGGGAGAGCTGGAGAAACTTAACTTCAGCCATGAGTCAACAATTATTATGGCCTCCTTACTAAGTATTATGCAAGCCATTTCATGACAGCCTGTCACTGGGTCTAACATTTACAATACTGTAAACTCATATACACGAGGCACAATGTGGTAAGGGAGAGCATGGCTGCCTTTGTTAGCATCATTTATATCTTTGATGCAGAGAATGCATCTGGTGAATCCCTGCCTGTTGATTTTGGAGAATACATCTCCTAGATGAAAGGACACCTCTTGCCCTTTTATTGAGACCTTGCCTTCCAGTTTTAGCCACGACCAGTTCCAGCTGCATTTCATTCTGCAAAAATAATGTTTGTATTAGTGTTAACTTCTAGTTTAGCCTTATTCAGACCTGCCAACCTTGATATATAACCTATATATTGATAAGTCATTAAATACTCGTCATGCATTATATTGCATTGCATATAATGTGTGCTGGTCAATTAGTCTAAAATTAATTTTAGACAAATTTTTACTAGCGTACTTTGACGTCAAAATGCGTATCCGCTACGCAAATTGCGTACAGGTTGGCAGGTCTGCTTATTGATAGAACGGTGGACCACTTTACCTTCTGGCTTGTCAGTCCCCTCACCTCAAAATCTACCTCCTCAAAAACGGTAGCGTTAGCTAATAATTTTCCACCGGAGCTTTAGCTAGCTGGCTAACGTTGCGTTCTCTCCTGCTGTGTTCAATGTGTTCACTCGCGCTCCCTTCTGGCACACGCACCTGTTCGCAATTCACTGAATCGCAGTTCGCAGTTCACTGAATCTCACGCTCCCTTCTGGCACGCGCACCTGTTCGCAGTTCACTGAATATCATTCATTTTGCCGTATCGCGCTCACCATTCATTCATTTCAAACCGTAACGTTAGCCGAGCTTCCAAGCCCAAACGGTGTGCCTATTGTTTTGCTTCCGGTTGAGCTACATCCGGCGTGGTGCTCACGAAAAAAAAAAAAATTGAAAAATTAAAATGCGTTAACGCCGTTAATAAAATTGACGGCGTTAAAATTGGTTTGCGTTAACGCCGTTAATAACGCTCTAATATGACAGCACTAGTAGAAATATGGTCTTTCACACCTTTCACCAAAATGATAAAAATGGGACTGAGACATGACTTCATACTGCAGATAAAGCTTCATGGGGTGTGTGCAAATGAAAATGACCTTCACAACAATTTTCTTTAAAAAAATAAAATAATATGTATTATAAATTAAAAATATATATTTACACAATATACATGTTCAGAAATAGAAAACAGACCCGGGCTGGTGGGGATGGCTGTGCTAGAGGGGCTGGTGGTGGTGAATCCTCTGTAAAATAAATGACTACTAGTTAATACTAACTCCACACAGTTTGAACAGTTCAACGGGTGTACATGTGCAGCTGAGCTGTGACCTACCTGGTAAACAGTGTCCGCGTCGCCGTCAGTCTTCCACGACGGTGGCTGGAGCGAAGCTGCATGTTGTCCACTGCTGTAGATGTTAATCCTCTCTGTACAATAAATGACTACTGGTCACTACTAAGTTCACTGAAAGAAAGTTACGATTGCACACCAAAACCTGTAACAGAGATCCAGCAAGGACTATGCTAAGGACCTGAGCTAACTGTGCTAACTGCTAATGTAAACAACATATGTGCATACCAGACTCGAGCAGCAAGGGACCAGCTAAATGTGCTCACTCTGCTAGCGTAAATATGCTAGTATTTAGATACTACACAAAGTGTAGTATCTAAATACACTTACACATCTTCAAATGGATCCCTTCTGTCTGCATCTTCCTCTTGGTCGCAGGAGTCAAAGCCTTCAGGGTCGTCCTCGTCGGCAAGATCGGCGCCACAGCTTCCTCCGTAGTAAAGTGCGTCCTTTGCCATAATATCTCTTCTTTATGAGTGAAAACACCAGTGTGTTTACAGACCTCAGGTGTGTAGTTACATGCTGGTTCTTTGGGAGTTTCTTGATTGTTCATTGATTCGTTGATTTAACCAAATGTTGACGGACATATGATTCAACAAATCATAGAGAAGGATTTCGTCTGACGAGAACTTTTTTTAGCCAGCGTCATATGACACGCCGATGCCCCTAACTCTTGCCTGATGATGTTAAATTGTTGCAGGGCTCAGGCAGCGGAAGCAGGACGTCTCCTCTTTCAGCCAGACGTAAAATTATATTTCTGCGATGTATTATCGCGACGCTATGAATATTTTAGAAACGTAGAGAAACGTAGAGAGTGTCATACCGCGAGACCGCGGCCCCCGTGGACATAGGGTTATGTGTTAAAACACTAAACATAACTTCTCTTAAGTTTCAGCATGAACTCTTCTTAATCCTGGCAGCAAGGTAGCTTTCTGTTGTGTTTACAGAAGTCATGCTGGCACACTGATCAATCACAGCACATGTTAATGGACACTCTAGAAGACTGTTTCACCTAGTTTAACCAGGATACTCCTCTTAGATTAGGAGAGGTGAAATGTAATTGGATAAAGATGCTGTTAATCAGCTCCAGTAGCGGCCGGCCAATAGAGGGCAACGGGGCTTGGCCCCACCCACCTTGATTCACCAAAAAAAATATGAATTATGAAAATATTAATAAATTATACAATATATAATTGTATATTTGTCAATATTTGTGTTTTTGAGCCATGGAATATACCCAGTAATATTTGTAAAATAGGATATCTGCGCCAAATATATGCTTTTCCTGCTTGTCCTCCTCTGCTCATGCAGCTCTGAGCTGCAGCTGCATGTCTGTGATGCTCGTGCACGGCGTGGGGCTCAAGCGATTCTGCCCAAGGAAGACGGGTCTAATACACCGTTTAGCCAATCACTGATTAAAAAAATAAATGAATGACATACATACATCCAATCAGCACCCTAAAAACGACTTCCGGGAGGGCAATTCTCATCTTGCCCATGTGCGCGTTCCTGTGTCTTTGTTCTCTCAGGGCTCTTGGCTCGTTCAAATCTTGCTTGTTCTTGTCACGCCGGTCTCTTGTGTTCTTGCCGGCTTCTCTTCTCTCGCAGCGACATTTTAACGTCATGACAATAGAATAGGGTGACCAGACGTCCGGATTTAGGCCGGACAGTCCGGATTTTCAATGCCCTGTTCGGCGTATTTGTCCTCCTTTTTGCATACCTGCAAACTTGTCACCTTTCGGTGTTTTGAAATTAAAATATATGAACTGGCCGGCCAGCGTTTCTGAGATTGGAGTGGTCATGATCTTCATAATCTATTATTTGATGAGTCTTGGCCAATCAGCGTTAAGATGTCTCCAGCAGCCGTTTCTCAATACGCGTTCTTCTCTGTACTTGATGAGGAAACTCACAACTGAAAGTTGATGTTCTCTGAATACTACTGTTGTTGAGTCACAACATGTACTTTTAGGATGTTTTCAGGCGAGAAGTTATTGTTTAAGCATCAAATCTGTGATCGGTTATTCAAGATTCACCCTACTTAAAAAGATACGGCGACCAGTTGAGTTCCTGCTGAGGGACCGTGAGTCCCGCAGCACCGGGCCGTCAGCGCTGTGCTGCCCACCGAGAGCAGCCTGATCCCGGCAGGACTTTTAGAAATGATCCGCTGGCTCCGATTTCTCCATAGCGGTTAAACATGAGATATAAATCTGTTTTGAGGATCTAACGAGCAATCTTTTTTAGTTTATTATTTATTCACAGTAACGTTACATCAGTTTAACGGAGGGTAAGGTTAAGATTCATAACTTAATGTTTTAATTTAACTTTTACTTTGAACTTCAGCGGTGTCTTTTTACTTTTGACCGAATTGATTGCAATTATATGTGTATCTATATAAATATATAAGTACATATATAAAATACATATTCATTAATTGTTAATTACAATTAATAATTACATATTAAGAATATATTACATATATAATATATATATATATATATATATATATATATATAAAAAAAGATATACATATTAATTAATTGATAAAGCAGGGTATGCTTCAAGGAGATCAATTACATTAAAAAGGGCTCACATCCCCTCTCTTCACACTTAATAAAATCAAACTGCACCCCTTATATGCAATTATAATACGGGTAGATCAAATCAAGCATTCTGATTGGTTGAGAGTGAGTACGGGGTGTACTTTATTCAGCCATAAAGTACTGTACAGCCTGTTTACATTTAGAGCGTTCCATATCAGTGATCACTTAAAATAACAGGTAGATTTAAATTGTGCGACCGTTAGTTGTCATTTCAAGCTTGACAGTTACAAACATGTTTCGTGTAAACTTTGATGTTTTGGGGGGAATGACTTTTGATGAGAATGTCAGTGGTGAATAATGTATCTGTGGTCCCTGTTCCTGCTGTACAGTCAAACGTTGATACGGCTCACCATCAGGAGAGCAGATAACGCTCTGAGAGCAGACTAGCTAGCGGGGAGCGAGTGCATAAAACCGGAAACTAAGATGAGGAATGAAAAGGGTTTGATCACAAAATCCTGATAATTTCCAGTGAGACATAATTACGTCGGTAATTTCCCGACGCGAGACAAGTTCTCTAAACATCATGGAGGAGAAGAATGACGGAGAAAAGACGGACAGAAGCAGCGAGAGCACTTCTTTACATCGGTGGCTGAGTGTCATCCTCCACCCTGCTTTCAACCGGTCAGTTTTATAGTCCAGTCAATTTTATAGTCTCGTATGTGTGTCCCGTACACATACGGGACTATTTTGTCTGTCGCTGAAATGCGATACACAGCGTTTGGTGGCTACAACTATTTTGTGCTGAAAGGAAGCTACTATTACTGTTTATAAAGTCGCAGGTAACCGTATTATAAAAGCAATAAGGTACTCGAGGCAGTACTGTATCGACAATAATGTACAGTTCAAGGGTGTTGTTAGGCCCGACTCGCAGCAAAATACCGAATAGTGTCCTCCTTTTTGGGGTTATGGATATGGTCACCCTACAATAGACCATCCCAGCACGAGCGCTACTCTTGCAAGATGACTCAACCCTAACTAGATAAAATCTCTCCTCCAAGACCCGTTTGAGAGAAGAACTATGGCAGAGAAACTCCTGGTCCCAGATCAGCTCCTGAACTCAGCAGACCAGACCAGCATGAAAAGAAAGCAGGCGCGGCCATGTTGAACTGTATGATGTCGGTTTTAAGGGATTACAAGTAAAGAACGCTGATTTTATCGCCATTCAAGCAGACGAGGCTACTGACTGACCCACTGTCAGCTGATGTGAGTACATTTAGCTCGTCCCTTGCTGCTCGAGTCTGGCATAACCCAGGTACTCACGTAGGTTGTTTACATTACAATTTGGTGATTTTTCATTTGCACACACCCCATGAAGCTTTATCTGCAGTATGAAGTCATTTCTCAGTCCCATTTTTATCATTTTGGTGAAAGGTGTGAAAGACCATATTTCTACAAAAAAAACGACAATACAAAATTTAGTTTTAGACATTTATTTACATGTATCTACCAATGTATCTACATGTAAACCAATTTCCATCACCAAAACCTATATACCACCTGAGTAAAGTTATGTTTTCACAAGCGATATGAAGAATTTCCAAAAATCGAGATTCCATTTTTCAGCTTTAGAGTCATATTTTCTCTTTACACTTTTGCCTTATGACAATGGTGCCTCATTATATAGAGAGCTGAGATTTATGCAATTTATGATGTAAAACATGGATATGTATCTTATATGCAAGTGCCTTAAAAGGTGAATTTAAGAAATTATGTCAAATCGAGAAAATCGACTGAAAATGACCTGAGTGTTCCAGTTTTATAGTCCAGTCAATTTTATAGTCTCGTATGTGACTTTTTCTGTCACGCCCCACTTTGGAGGAAGAAAAATGTTCGGGCCCCACCGCCCCAACAAAATGGTAACAAAGTGGTCCAACTTTTTGTGACTCCTCCATCCGTGCTTTTTCAAATAATAGAAGGAAGAAAATTGCAATCCCTTTTCAAGTGAACCAGATTGCTCCATCAGACAAAAACTAATAACATCTGCAATCACTTTGTTAGAACAATGCAAATAAAGTTCTATCTGTGCAAAAAATAACAAAACAATGACTTATTGTGGCTGCAAATAACCTGCTTTGCACTGAATATATTTTCAAGATAATAAAAATAACGTTCAACCTGTGAAAACAAAAATGAGTGAGATGTGTGAGCATCAGGTTGTATCAGTATTAGTGGCTACAGTGAGCTGCTTTCCTCTACAAATATTTTTTAAACAGGGTTGTAGATTTGATACGACTCTCAATTCATGCTCAATGTTGAGCTTAGATATATATTCTGTTTTGAGAGACGCAACAGCAGAAAAGCCGACCTCACGGAGATCTCACGGAGGCTTTTAACAAAACGCCAAGAATCATGCGCAAGCGTAACCTGTTAACGGCGTAACTAAACATTTCCATGAAAGTACAGGCATTTCTCCATGTATTTATTAATGATGTTTTATGTCCGTGTACTTTGTACTATCTAAAGTTATCATGTTCATGGAGAGAGTGTTCGTCCTGAAACCACAAGATAGCCGGTTCATCCCTGTTCTCCATAGTTTCATGTTGTGCTCAAGTGTGTCCTTGAGCGAGACACTGAAGCTCCAGTGCTTCACAGCAGCACACTGCTCCTTAATTATTAAGGATGGGTCAAATGCGGAGAATAATTTCCCCACTGTGGGATTAATACAGGATTATTTAAAAAAAAAGAATAATAATTTATTTTTAATAATTCAAAAAAAAACTGCATCACCCCCAAACAAATAAAAAATAAAAGAAATGCATTATACACATCAATTACATACTTTGCTTTGCTGCATCACCTTTCGTGTTTTTGTGCAAAGTTTCTCGATCAATGTGCTGAACTTTCTTTTTAAAAGATGTCTGTGTGGAATGTTCACAGCTGTGTATACAAGCCTGGAAGCTTGGTCACATGGAGCTTAAATGAAGTCCAGATTCACACAGAGGTGTGTGTGTGTGTGTGTGTGTGTGTGTGTGTGTGTGTGTGTGTGTGTGTGTGTGTGTGTGTGTGTGTGTGTGTGTGTGTGTGAGTGACCTTGACACTGACAGAGCTTTAGCCTTAGGCCTGTCCTTTAGCTGGGGGGAACACATACACTTAAACACAGGTTCTCGCACAATCACATGGACAGAAATATTCGTGCTGGAGATGCATAGATGACACACACACATACACACACACACATGCATAAACAGGGACGTAGATGAAATATGCACAGATATTGTTGGTTACACTCACACACCCAGTTCCCAGTGTAGCCAGCAGGGCTGTGGCTCATTAATATTGCATTGATTGGATAGAGAGGAGCAGCGGACTGGAAGAAGTGTGTGTGTGTGTGTGTGTGTGTGTGTGTGTGTGTGTGTGTGTGTGTGTGTGTGTGTGTGTGTGTGTGTGTGTGTGTGTGTGTGTGTGTGTGTGTGTGTGTGTGTGTGTGTGTGTTGTGTGTGGGTTGGGTTGGGACAAGGACTGACAAAAAGGTCCCTGTACCAATGAAAGCGTGTGATAAATGTCATGCATGATCTTGTGTCAGAGAGAAAAGCTGCATTTGATCACAGTCTTACATTAGAGGGCCTAAAATCTGACACACACTGCCGGGTATTGGCAGCTTTCAGCGCGTTAGATTTAAAAATACTCAATGAAACCCAAGGCCAGTTTCCAATTACAAAACGACAAAACACACCAGTTACCGTGAAGAAACTTTAGCTGAATATGTAATAGTTCATTAATTCATCTCAAGAATAATTATTTAAATGTTTAACAATTTATATTGTACGTTTCTCAATAACCAAACGCGGCGCGAATTTGACACGCGAGTAGATTACATGCAAAGTCAATGCACGGACGCGATAGGTTGCGGAAAAGCGAATTTTCCGCTGGGCGACGCGATTGACGCGTTTCATCACCGCCGTTCTGCCTTTGCTGAATCAAACTGCTACTGGTCCGCCTGAAGTAGCGCTGATAGCGACCGTCATTCAGACGCTGTTGTGGGACTACAGATAATATTATGAACCCAGACATCATGGAGTTTGATGTTCCGAGTATAAGTATAAAGCAGAACTAGTGGTTATTTCCATGATGAATGGCGGAAACGGTAACTGTTTTTACGGAGATAAGCCATGTCCCCTTTCAGGCGCGAGTAACATTCGCAACGCATTTGGTGTGAACACAGCTTTTTTGTCGAGCGAGTAAACTGACGCGGTAAACACGGTTGCGAATATTCGCAACGCGTTTGGTGTGAACGCAGCATTACAGGTCTGAAGTGGTGGTGGTACTGCTTCGCAGTGCTGAGGTGGAGGCCCAGTCAGACCAGTAAAGAGAAATGCTCGGTGGTCGGCGTGCCGCTTGTTGCTGCGGCTTTGTGCATCTCAAACTGCATGTGGGATTCAACTGCTTCGATTCCCTTCTCACGTGCCCAGTTTGAAGGATATCCGTACAGAACAATTATTTTCCCTTTCCAATGCTGATTAGTGTCACATCAAGCTAGAGAAAGGGAGTAACAGGAATGAAAGGAAACGCTTGATGGAGGAGGTAACAATGTGAAAGACGAGCGTGGGGAAGGAAAGAAGGGACGTTTAAAGAATGAGGGAGGAAGGAAAGGACAGATGAAAGGAGGGACAGAGCAAAGAAAGAGAGCAATAGAAGAGAGGGAAGGGAGGTGAGAAGACAATTAAAACAGTCAACAGGCACTTTGGATTCCCCCGACTGCATATCATCATTACAACACACACACACACACACACACACACACACACACACACACACAAAAACACAGTTTACAGGCGAAGTGAGACGAGTGGGCCAGACACGAAGCTCTTTGGTTGCCGCGGGAAACACTTCCTTGTTTGCCCTAACGCCCTCACTTCCTGTCCGCTGAGACGTTTAGAGAGCTGTGTGTGGGTGGGTGTAGTTTTTTATGTTGGATGGCTAATTTTGACAGCATGGGAATGAGAGAGTAAGTAATGGTCCCGGCAGACTGTGTGTGTGTGCGTGTGTGTGCGTGTGTGTGTGTGTTTGTGTGTCCAGAGAGTTCCATCCATTAGTGATAATGGGGAAACGGAGCTGCTATTAGCTGTTAATGGACAAACACAACCACACTACAGGCTTCCTTTCTCTCTTTCTCTTTCTTTCTCTCACTCGCGCGCATGCACACACACACACACACACACACACACACACACACACACACACACACACACACACACACACACACACACAGAACTGTTTCCACAGAGAGCTCATTGAAGTCAGTAGACTTCAATGATGTTCCATCTCCACGATCTACTTATTGAGTTTTTGACTCACAAGAGCCATGGAGCCTAAAGACGGCAGTCTAAACCGGTGGTTCTCGACCTTTAGTCATGTGACTCACTAGTCACAATGCTTGTCACTCAATAGCAACTAACGTCGTTACTCCGTCAACCACGCTCTTTGCCTCAACCTAACTAATGGGGTTTGTTGCCCAAACCTAACTTCCTGTGAAGTCCAAAAGTAACGCTAGCGGGGTACCCATAGACTGTTAGTCATGGTGACGTCACCCATTGGTTTGTGGTCATTTTGAAGCCTTGAGGTCTGTAATTTTGCCGTCACGATTTTGGCTTTTTTGCAACCGATGAACGGATGTTACCATATTTGGAATGCTGAGGCGTGACGTAGAGACACCTTTTACGGTTCTCGCAGCGGCATTGTCCTGTCAATCACAGTAAGCCCGCCCTAAAGCATACCCTGCTTTAATTTACACAATGAACATCATGCTGTATTGAAGAAGACTTGAAACTAGAGACTGAGATCATAAAATCATGTTTATTGAGAGAATAATTTAAGAGAGAAGTAGAGTCATTTTCTCAGAGACCTTTATACAATCAGAATTCATTTTATTGTGGTTAGATTAAGGCTTTAGGATTTAGGTAAGAAAACAAATGACCTCTTTCTCTCTCCTTCGTATCTTCTGCCTTTATTCTCATGTATTCTTCACTGTCCCTTACACCTCTTCTCCTCCATCCCTCTTCGTCCCCCATTTTCTTCTATTCTCTTCCTCTTCCACCTTCTTCCTCTTTAAATTTTTCCCCTCCTACCCTTTCTCTCTTCTTCTTTTTTCTCACTATCTTGACATATTTCCTCTTACGCCCGTTCCCTCACCCAAAAAAATGGGGGAAATTGTGAGGAAATAGCAGGGGTGGCCCTGCTATTTCCTCACTATCCCTCACAATTTCCCCCATTTTTCCTTTGTCCCCTCACCTCTTCTTGGTTCCTTCTTCTCCAACCTCTTCTATCCATTCCTGTTACTCTCTTCCCCTTTACATCTTTACTGCATCTCTTCTCTTTTTGTGCAACCTTTCTTCATCCTCCTCCTCATCTCCCCTCTCTCCTCTCCTACTTTTCTGAGAAACCTTTCCTCACTCTTTCCTCCATATTTCCCTTCTTCCTTCTCTCATCTGCTGCTTTTACTTTCCTCTCTTCTCCTCTCTCTCCTTCCCTAACTCCTCCACCCCAACTCGAGAGTTCTCCTCCTTTCTGCTCCTTTACCCCTTCCTCTCCCTCTCATCCCCGATATAATCTCTTCTTTCCCCTTTACTACTCACCGCCCCCCTTCCTTTCTCCATTTTCCCACCCTATAGAACATAAGGTGTTCTCTCTCCCCCCCCCCCCCCCCTCGCTCCCCTCCTATTAAGGTCAGAATGGTGCTAAGTGTCTATCAGTGCTGATGAGGCTCAGGAGACTCCTTTGTTCTGAATGAGGGTGAAAATTTGAAACAGCCACAAGAACACATAGCGCAACTCCGTCCCCCCCACGTCCATCCCCTCATCCCGTCGTCGTCCGATCAATTGCTCCTTCTCCCTAACAACTCTATTGATCAGATGCACTAACAACATCTTTCATTCATTAATTATGAGAGAAAGTCTTCCTGGGATTTCTCTCTCTCAGTTTGGTCTTGACACCGCCTCCCCCTCCCCCTTCTCATCCCCCTCCTTCTATGTGCCCATCCCTGCATTTTAGGGCTCTGATATGTCACATTTTCAATCAATTGATTTTCTTTTATATTTATAAGTGTTTTATTCAAGTCTATTTTGACAAGTGTCAAATATGAGATGTGTTGTGTCAATGTGAAATGCATTTGTTTATGGTTTAGGTTTTTCTTGGCTTGAGTTAAAGGTAAATCGACATTCTGTTTTTCCACTTCACTTCACATGATGATTTTTCCTCATGCTCATCTCACCTCTTTCATGATCACACTGGTTGGTCTCTCAGGAGTAGTGAGAGGAAACAGTTGGATTTCTGTTCTGGGTTGTAGAAATTACGTTTTTATGGAACTTTATTTTAACAGCTAACTTAGAGTCGGCCAGATCAGCTTTTTGATATCCACACAATGAAGACACAGTAATGTAATAATTGAACTGCAACGTTAAAAAAAAAACGTTTCAGTGAAATTTTCACCAGCTTTCTACAACATCCACTCTCGCAGTACAAAAACCATGATCTTTCTTTACCCTTAACCAAAGTGCTACACTTTGAGAGTCGAGATGCGTACCCAGGCCTCCTATGTCAAAGTCCTCCACTTTTTATGCCCACCATCCACCTTCTCCACCTACCTCCAACTTCATTCTTCAAGTTCTTCTGCAAGTTCTTTCATGTTTATATTTGTTTTGTGATATTTCAGAGGAATCTTTGCAAATAAACAACAAACCTGGGAATTTGGTTGTTGATGCTGTTCAGTGTGAATATTTAGCTGAAGCGAGGTGTGGTTATATAGAGTTAATATCACTCAGTGTTGGGCCGGCTGGCAAGGTGGAGGCATTCCAATCTGTGTCCAGGCGACAAAGGCCAGAGGAGGCAGTAAGACAGGAGAAGTCAGTACCGTAAATAAAAACATGGATAATGGATAGTTTTTTGTTACTAATGTTGTCCTCTCTGTATTGTCTCTTCCATGTTGTCTCCTCCTTGTTGTCCTCTCTGTATTGTCTCTTCCGTGTTGTCTCCTCCTTGTTGTCCTCTCTGTATTGTCTCTTCTGTGTTGTCTCCTCCGTGTTGTCTCCTCCTTGTTGTCCTCTGTGTTGCCGCCTCCTTGTTGTCTTCTCTGAATTGTATATATAACACGTCTCCTCCTTGTTGTCATCTCTGTGTTGTCTCCTCCGTGTTGTCTCCTCCTTGTTGTCCTCTCCATGTTGTGTCCTCCGACAGTTTCCAGAGTTGGTGAGTCTTCATTGATTGGGAAGCGAGTGCTGACAGACTGACAAATAGCCTTTTTATTAACGGCCTGTCTGTGCCTGGTAGCCAGAGATGGCAGAGAAGAACAATTCAATTCACTTCAATAGACTTTATGTCTCCCTGCAGGGCCATTTTCATTACAGGCATAAAAACACTGATTAAAGACAAAAAATAGACATCACTCTCATAAACTCAGCCTGTACCACAGAGCAGTCTCTTCATGTGTTCCCATTGTTGACAGTCTGTTTATGTACTAGGATGATATAGATTTAAATTGACAGCAGTCAGATATTTTCTACGAGGAGTATCAGATTTGGTAACATCATCTGTTTTATTTTGTTTTCTATCTTTCATAGTGACAAATATTAGCAACACAAACAGTGGATGTCTTGTTTGGACAGCAGTAGACATATGGATCAAATGTGCTTTATGGGCGATTGCAAGACTTTGGTGCTTGTTAAATAGCTTCAAATGTACTGATTGCATGTATACATTGGCCTGTATGTGGAGTGTGTGTGTGTGTGTGTGTGTGTTTGGTTAACCCACCGGATCTTGATTTTCTTTGTACATTATATGACGGCCTTTGTGTATTTGTAAGCTTTACATGTGTATATTATGTGTTTTAGGCACTCCAGTGAACATACTGAGTGAGTTCAGGCAAGTCACAGATTTTTTAGACTCTTTTTTCGTGGAGAGAAATACTGGTGTAAAATGGAAAAACGCAAAAAACACAAGACAAATGTATTTGCAATTACAACTACGGGATTCTGATTGCTTGATTCTACTTTATTTTATTAAAGTGACTAACTCAAGAAAGTGGGTTCAGTTTATTTTTTTACAAAGTTATACTTTCATGAGGGTTATCATCAAAACTCACTTTTCCAGCGCTTGTGCACATACATATCTGGAGTGCCTATCAACCTTTGCCAAGGTGCACCATATTTTTTTCTCGCAAGCCGATCACACCAGTCTGGGCTTTTTCGGGAGGCGCTAAAATGGAGCGTTTCAGACAGAGGGTGTCTGTATATTTACAGGTATATTCATACACGCAGTATGAGAAAAATAAAGTGTTTTTTTAACATTCAAGCATGTTATTCTCAAATACATAAGTGTGTGTGGGATTCTTTTAGCTACAGTGGTGACGTATTTGGTGTTTCAGATCGTATTTCCTCCCATAGAACACACGTTTGCTCTCTCTCTCTCGCTGGTGTCCTCTGCCTCACCCGGCCCTCAGGGGTGCTGTCCCACGACAACCAATTAAGGACTAATTAATCAAGCTCCAGTTGATAGGTAATATCCTGAGCCACTCTGAGAGAGAGAGAGAGAGAGAGAGAGAGAGAGAGAGAGAGAGAGAGATCCAAATTTAATTGATCTCATTGAGTAGAGCTCGCTCCACCCTATTAAAACCTTTGGGAGAGAAATTGAGGGGGAATGTAAAAGACAGACAGCAAGAGAGAGAGAGAGTCAATTGAGGGAGAATGTAAAAGACAGACAGCAAGAGAGAGAGAGAGAGAGAGAGAGAGAGAGAGAGAGAGAGAGAGAGAGAGAGAGTCAAATTGAGGGGGAATGTAAAAGACAGACAGCAAGAGAGAGAGAGAGTCAAATTGAGGGGGAATGTAAAAGACAGACAGCAAGAGTGAAAGTGAGAGAGAGAGAGAGAGAAAGAGAGAGTGTCAAATTGAGGGGGAATGTAAAAGACAGACAGCAAGAATGAAAGTGTGAGAGAGAGAGAGAGAGAGAGAGAGAGAGAGAGTGTCAAATTGAGGGGGAATGTAAAAGACAGACAGCAAGAGTGAAAGTGAGAAAGAGAGAGGAAGGATTTGTTCCCCTGCAAACTAGAATGGAATCGGTGCGTCCCCATCAATGTGGGAAGTGAAAATATTCACTTCCCACATTGATGGGGACGCACCGAATAAAGGTAGCATAATATCAGCATTAGCTCTGTAGCTCTGGTCATGACATTTCACTGCTGTGGCAGTGCTTTCATTTCAGTGACTTAATTTGTCTCCTCAGTTCACAGTTCAGGTGTTTATTCAGTCTGAACTGGTGTTTTCTTCCGGTGGAGTGGAGGCTGGAAGATCAGTCTGATTACCTACAGTACTCATTTACCTTGTCACCAGCTTCACCAGCCGAGACGAGTCCATGGGCGGGTCGAGTGGCCGCACGCGCTCACATTAGACATTTTTTTAATAAGAGAGAGGAGACAGAGAGAGCTGAATGTTGTGTAGATGTTTTAATAAAGCAGAGATTACGGCATCAGAGAGATGGTGGATATCGTTGAACAGGGACTGAAATTCATACCGGGACGCTATTGTCTCAATGGTATAAAGATAATCTGATGATGCCGAAGTCCTTCAGGACCCTTGAGGTCATGAAATAGTCGAGAAATGTAATTGTTTGCTTTCGCGTATACATTGAGCCGAATTGCCAGGTCCCTCCATGTCATGAAAAAAACAATGCTGATGTAAAGTCAATTAGGATTCCTTTTGCTGGTGGACACACATTTAAACGCATCCACTATGCAAAGGTCAGAGTCGGTGGTATTAAATATAGAGAAATCGTTCGGTGAGCAGGGGGGAAGGGTCCAACAAACATATGACTTTCAACCACAACACCAGCATTCAACACCACTTTGTTGTGGTTTTGTTCAACCCAATGTTCGTGACGTTTTTTCATAACCTCACTAAGTTGGCTTTGTTCCCTAAACAGTTCTTTTTGTGACCTAATGTCGTCCTGAAAAAAGGTAGTTCCAAGTAAAACTAAAAAAAGAGGACTATTTGTGTCCCTGTATACAAAAACAATGGACTATAGTTTGTGACTAAACACAAACTGCCGTGAGACTGTGTTTCGTAAACCACCTCACTGAATCAAAACAAGACTTCAGTTCTCTAATTTATTCAAGGATTTCATAAAAGGTCTGTGCTCTAGGATGGCTGTTTCCATCAATTGGGGAAACAATCGACCAATCAGAACTTGGCTCCCGGGATTCTTTCTACATATAGCATTGCTGGCTACCTTGCAAACGGCCACAAACAAACCAAAAAACGTTGACGAGTGTGGACAAGATGGACGCAGACTTAAAGGATTATTGCATTACATATTTCTTCGATCAGATGAAAAGCATAAGGATACGTACTGCGATCACAGCCTCAGTGTGGACTGGAAATGACGTCTGGCACGGTGAGTTACGCAGTCTCTACTGATTTGCTTGGTCAAAATAACACCCCGAACATGAAAGCTGTCATGAACATAATGTAAGTTGGAGTGATTAATACACTGACCATCTCTGCACAAGCTTTTCTGCAGAGCTACAAATGAGGCATAATGAAGTGACACTGCTGTGTGGTGCTACCTCTTGTAATAGTATATGGCAGTGCTGTGGTGCAAACACATGGAGCAGTAATCTGCCCTGCAGTGAAACTCTGTCGGCCATCTAAAAATAAATGTGATCACTGCGGGGGGCGGGGGGGGGGTACCTCGGGCTGACCGAATGGAAGTATTGATGGGAGCAAAGGAAAGAGAAACACACACACACCACACACACACACACATACAGAAGCAGAGTGTTAGAGCCGCTGGCTAGAGGCCACAGCAAGCCTATTGATCCATTGTTGTTTTCAGCCCATCTCTACACGCGCTGGCACACACACACACACACACACACACACACACACACACACACACACACACACACACACACACACACACACACACACAAACACAAATACACGCAAACACATGTGCAAGGCCAGCGATGGTAGTATGGTGGGTTCTGTTTGTTTTGTTTGCTGTTTTTCTCCCCCATCCATGCCTCCATTTTATCCTTTCTAATACCTGCTTTCGCGTGGAGAGAACACACTTTTAGACTTGCAAAACACAAACACAACTCAAGATGGATTGCAAGTTGTTTGACTCTAAAACATGTAATTCTACTCTTTATCAATAGTGTCTGAGGGTTTACTGATATTGGAAAATGTGAAATAATTCAAAATGCAAACCACCACACTGGATGTGTGTGTGCGTGTGTGTGTTTGTGTTGCCCTCTCTCCTGCTGTGAAGTCAACCCTCATGCTCTATTTGCAGTGATTCCATCACCCAGTTCCCATGCCCCCTCTCTCTGATAGGGAATTAGATGGTTCTCTCACACACAGACACACACACACACACACACACACACACACACACACACACACACACACACACACACACACACAGATGGAAAATGCCCTGAGCAGGAGCTTGAGCAGACAGGAGGATCAGAGCCTACAGTGAAGTCAACATTCTGCTTCCACGTGACTGACAGCCCTAAACGTCTTCCGACGGCCGTAGGGACGTCCCACCGGTTCACTTTCCTCGCGCTGCAGCTGGAATCTCGCAGGATCTCGAGATCACACGAAAATCCATCTCGTCAGCTTTCAAGTAGTGCGTTGTAGGGACCAATCAGCGTCCTGTACGCAGCTCCTGACAGCTACGGGCCGTGGTTTAGGTGTGTGTGACGACACGGAGAGGCGACTCTTCGTTCGCAACAACAATATAAATATAAATATATATATTTAAAAACATATATATAAATATAATAAATAATAATAGTTAATAATAATAATAATAATAGTTGCGCTGGGGCGACAGAGAGAAGATGCACCTCCAAGTGATGCAGATTGCCGCCTCAGAAATACAACTGTAATCAAAGAAGTATCATTTAACAACACAATGATTGTCTTACACTACATAACCTATAATAGACTATAAAGAAACAATTAAAAACGTGACCAGACGAAAAGATACACGGTAGCTAGTTTAGGAGCAAAATCCGTCAAGACGGACAAGCTGAGCCCATCTGCAAGCCGAGGGAGAGGAGATGCCTTTCAAACCCGAAAGAGGCAGCAAGTAATCAGGGCCCGTCATAATGGCGTGTAAAGAAGATAAGCAAAGAATGGCACTGAAGGCTTTTCTCGATGGAAAAGACCTGGAGAAACTGACTTCCTGAGGAGTTTGATTGAAAGAGTTCCAAGCAGTTTCCAATGACCGCTTCACAGTTTGCTCAGTGTAACAAACCGTATGGCGCGTCGGGTTACCAGCTCACGCTTGTTGTATAAGAAACAGTGGTAACTAGTCAGCCATTAGCTAATATTAACCGTCAGTAATAAGGGAAACTGTGAGATCAGATAATTGTTCATTATTTGGTTTCAAGTAAATGTGATAACCGGTTTGCCTGCCGTCTTCCTGAAGCCATGTGAATGAAGCCAAACCGATGTCCGTACCCAAATCCAAGAACCTTTTTATAGGTTGAAAAAGATGGAAAGATGAACGTAAAGACAGATGGACCTGAAACTGGTTTGGTGACAGTGAGTCTGTGAATCACATATAACGGTTCTATTCGTCTTTCTTCTTCTCTCCATCGCAACTCTCCTTCATCTGTTTCTTTCTTCATCTTTTGCTTCCCAAACTCTTATTGGCCCACCTCATCCATCCCTTTCTCTCTCACACACACACACACACACACACACACACACACACACACACACACACACACACACACACACACACACACACACACACACACACACACACTTACTTTAACATGGCCTCTGGTCTGTTCTCTACTCACAGGCCAATCAATAGACAACATGTTGAGCTCTGTACAGGCAGAGCTACTATGGATCCAAGGCCTAATTGCGTGGCTGCATGACAAACTGGGTTTGTGTACGTGTGTGTACATAGGGCTGTGGATGAAAACGTCTGTGTGTGTGTGTGCGTGTCTGTTAGTGTTTATTTTGGTACCTGATTTTGCCAGCCGAGCAAGGTTAGTGGAACAGTCACAGTCTCCATGTTACCCTCTGTTGTTCCTGCTCCCCGAGTACAGCTACCTATTCCTGTGAAGAGCAGCAAATCATTCAAACCACTAAAATGCTGTTCATTGTCTGGCTTAGCTCTAATGTTCTATAACGTTAAAGTAGTGATATTTCTTTTGCAAACATCTAGAGCAAAGTTTTTAATCCTATACTTAATAAACTCAATCATTTTGATAGTGTCAAAAAAAAGAAGCCAACTGTAAGTAAAGTTAACATGACATTCTCAAGTTGTGAATCACATGTTACATTTCTCTCAATGGATCGGAGGAATTTCACCCAGTAGACCGCTGTCCGAGTCCCACAAGTAAACGTTGACATGACGCAAGTCCTGTAAGAGCGGTTGTTAATTGTTCACGTTACATTGTTACGCTGTTAAGTTGTTAGTTGTTACGTTACGTTGTTATGTTACTTACATTCAGTTTATAGCTTCATCATCACTTACTCTATTTACTCCAATGGGACCAAAGAGTTTCAAAGAATACTATCCTTTGAAACTCTTTGGTCCCATCAATGTAAACGGCAGTGGTGGGCCGTCAGGGCCAGCTAAGCCTTCTCTGCTGGCGTAAACAGAATCACAAAGTTATAGCTATTTTTATAATTACATTTTTTTCTTCACAAATACACTACATGTATTATTATTATTATTTCCTATTAGCTTATTTTCTCATTGCACAGCTCCTGTCTTCCTCTGTTACTCTGTTTCCAGCCTGCAGCGCTGCTTCTAGTGCAGCTTGTTTTAAGGAGAGCTTTTATCCAATCAGATTTGACCTCTATGTCTCAATGGAAGAAGAGAGGCCCGAGGCCTTCTAGCTGGCCTTTGCAGATTAAAGTACATTGGGACATTATCGTCGATTGTCATAGTCTTCAACCAATCAGATCATTAGTTTGACATGTTGGGCGCATTCTTTGATGTGCCAGGGCCACCGAGGTCAGCATCAACATGCACTGTGATTGGTCAGTGACTTTTGTCCACAGAAAGCTAGCTAGCAGAACTCAGTAGTAGTAAGAAGAGTTCAGGTTGAAACATAAGTTATGACGTTTTTTGTGTTTTGCTTGCTGTAGTTTTTTAACACTCAATGGCTGAAGGAGGAGGAGAAACAGACTTGATGGTGGATTTACTGACAACGCATGTATGGGCATGTTTAGCAGTGACGATCCCAATATCGACTGCCACTGTCGAGCGGACATTTTCGGATGGAATTTGTCTTTAAGTGAACAGCATTTGGTAAGTGAACTGCTTTTTGTGTTTTTTACAGCTGCAGTAGCGTTGTGTTAATGTGTCTATTGTATTGTTTAATTATATACCGTAAAATTGGGTTATACTCCGCTACTTTTTTCCTCAACTTTGACTTTAAATATCGGTGCGGCTAATTTGTGGACTTTTCCGATTCTACATTTAGCAGCAGTTGCAGGGACATACGGTACAAAATTCACGTGAAATTTTACAAATCGTCTTCACGAGTGATCTCACTGTAAAACAGGGTCCTCTCAGCTGCAGCAGCAGCCAAACTCCCTGCTGTCCTCCCCGCCCCGCGGCGCCTCTCACCTCGCCACCCCGCTTGGCTCTCCGCCGTCACCCACCGACGATGCCACCACGCTCACCCGATGAGGCGCGATGGAAAACAGGTCTGATGGCGAGGGAACACCCCTGCCTCTCCCACCACCTCCACAGCGCTAGCTAGCTCGCTAGCAGCTAGCGCTCACTGTGTTTTAATATAACTAAATTTGTTATGAATAAATGTGACTGGTTCTTGTGAATTTGTTCATGTTGATGTGGACTAATGAGTAATGAGTTTTTGTCTGCCACAAAATAAGTTTTTGTGTTGCCACAGAAATGGACTGTTGTGTCCAAAAAGCAAGGTGACCTTCAGGATTCGACAGAGTGGAACACATGATGATGATGATGATGATGATGATGATGATATCACGGTGATGTCATCTGTCAGGAACGTAATTGTCGGGTGACGTTTTTAATAACTGCAGCTCATCTCGGATGTCGCCTGACCCACAATCTTTTACAGGGAGAGAGAGAGAGACTGGCCTCGAGAGAAACGGGGGTGTGTGTGAAAGACACACAGGTACAGAGAGAGAGACATACACAGGGAAAAACATACCGGGAGAGAGAGAGACAGGCACAGTGAAAGACACCGACACAGAGATGTGGAAGCATTCAGAAAAAGAAACATAGAAACAATATGAGACAGACACTCACTGTCTGATATGACATTTCTTTTCGAACTAATGGCTTTATTCCTGATTAATGCATTATTTAAATAATCAGTAAGACGTTAACAACTTTTGCCAAAAGTACAACCAGACAAAATCCATTCATCGTACTAATCAACCACTTTACTTCAGCAGAGTAGATTAACTATGAATGCTTTTGATGGCTTATTAGAAGTGAGAAACCCAAATTACTTCTGAGTGGCTTTTAACCGATCCGCAAAGCATTATTAAGTACAGCGTATAAACAGAGCCTGGTCACAGAGTCTTCACTCGCTCTGCTTTCTTTATGTTGGTTTATATTTTGGTCAGAGCAACTTGTGTCGTTCCTGAAATGCATTCGTAAATGGATGATTTATATAAAATGTGTCATTACATTTTAATTGTCAATTGACTGAAAATGAAAATGTAATGACACTTTTTTTTTTGCTGCCTACACATACGCACACGTTAAAGCCCAAGGGAGCGAGACGGCCTGTTCAAACTCCATTGAGTACTGCCCGGTCTCCGAAAAAAAATGACGACCCCAGACAATGAGGGAAAAGGTATTTACTTCTGGATTACGTTGCATTATTTCAACATCACGTTTTACGCACCTAACTTCAGTTACGTAAGCCAAATCTTTCCATACAGGTTTTTTCTTAAGTTTTGTTATACATAACCAAGTCATTGTGTTCCATGTTTGTTGGTTTGGTTTCAACTCACAACATTTACCACACGTTTAAAACTGTGACTGTACTCCTAACTGTGACTGTGACTGTACTGTAAACCCCTGTATTGAGAACATAATTTTACGTGTTTTAATGCAGCTAAATTCACCATATAATTGTTGTTATTTACATTTCCAACAAGTATGAAATGTGATACCAGCATTCATTACAAAAGCTGCTGAGCTGCGGAGGAAATCATTATTTTACATCACAACGTTGTCAGACAAATTAAACAAAAAGTCAGGTTTATGACAGCAGCTGCACAGTGAGATCGACTACACTAACGTTCAACATGAGTGATGACAGAGAGGGTTAGAAGCAAGACTGGGCTGTCATATTCAAGTGCTGCCAGAAAACATTACCACATTTAAATTACCCGCAAACATTAATTTATGCTTGGAAAAACCCCAAATATGTCAGCAACTTTACTCAAAAACTGAAGGGTATATAAGCTCCACAGATCGATAGAGACACGATAATATAGGAGACTATGCACTGGTATATGACAGAAGCTGGAAGACACAGACGGGAACAGTGAGACAGTATAACAATAAAAGTATAACATTTGGGAGTAAAAGTACACTTAATAATAAATATGTCAAACAATACAGGTTTGTGGAAACAGAAAACAAGATTGTTTGAAATCATGGCATGTTTAAATGGAATGTATGAAGTTAAAGGAAGAAACAAATGGTAAAAACAGTAAGACAACTGAAACAGGGACAGCATGAGACGGGTAGATACAGAGAGACAGGAAATAAAGACAAGGCAGGACAATCAGATCGAGACGGACACAGTATCAGACGGAAGCACAGATATCTGTTCTCCTTCATCTCCCTCCCCACAGATCATCGGCAGGACGAGACACAAACTTATGATTTGCCCTCTCCATCCAGGCTCCATAACTCACCCCCACGCTTGCCGCTTGCTGTCACCGCGAGAATACCCGAGCCGGTTACCGGAGTGAAATACGACCGCCCCTGCCGTCCCCGCGGCCCTCTCCAAAACAACGTTAGGCTGGAAAAATGGCAGGAGGAGGCACGGGGTTAATAGAGCGGTCCTCCTCTTTTAATTGAAAAAGTTAAACGAGGCGACGGGGGCGAGGATGTTATTACGGGGAATGAGACGGCAGCGGAGAGATGAATGGCGGCCTCCGATGTTGGGTTAATGAGGACACAGGGGAGCATGTAGCATACCGGACGTGAGGATCAAATCTGAGTTTGTGTGAGTGTGTGTGTCGAAAATCAGCGTCCACAAGGATAAAAGCTTGGTTTTAAGGCGTTTGGTGAACAGACAGTTTTCATCTGCTCACAGGAGCTGATTGGAGTTCAAATATACATTCATCACAAACTTTTGTACGTGTACAAGACATCTATTTATTGTATACTCTCCCGTACTACCAGAACGGTGCGGGATGGGCCCAGATGAATGTAAATTAACGGCCCCTTTACACCTGACTTGTTTGGTCCGGACTTTCTTACTCTTCAGTTTGACCCGAACCAAAATTAGGGGCGTGAAAACTTCCCTGGAGCAAACAGCCAAACCAAAAGAGGTGGTCTTGGTCTGGATCAAATTTAGCCGTGGTACTGTTTGTTTGTTCGGCTTATTTTTTTTGTCTGGATGGTTCAAACTTTTGGACCAATTACAGGATGGTCTGCAACGAAATTAATCACCTCGTTCATTTTTCTTCATCCATTTAAAACCCAAACTAACCAGATCAAATGTAGACAAAGTCACAAAAATCTCACCAACAGTTGGCAATATGACTTAAATCGTTACTTTTGAATAAAAAAGTAATTAACCTTCACAAAGAGAAAGCAACACCGAGAGTCATTCTAGATCTTGGAAGTATCACCTACTAGTTTTTTTGGGGCTGTGCACGGAAGTGGATGGAGCTTGTTCGGTTGCCATGGAGACAATCCACTGACCACTGAGATGTGGCTGAAACTCCCAAAAAAGGAGACGCGGAAAAGCTAGTTTTTAAACAAACAGTGGACTTTTTGGAATTCCCCAATCTTTTTCTGTCGACACAACATTTTTCATCCCATTGTGAGAATCCGTGAGAGCATATACACGTAAAAAATGTTTGGTCTTCTGGATTAACTGTTGTTGTTTAACCACACCACCAAGTTAAATTGCAGAACAGTCTTATAAATCTAACATGACGGGCGATAATTTAATAATTTAAGGGATTAATATGTAATTTGAGAGTCAGATTTAGTAAAATAAGGGCACATATGAAATAATTTAATGGTGCATTACTAAATTGAAGGAACAAGTTAAGAGTTTTCCTCCGTACAATTAGCAGACAAAACTCTGTTTTCATAAATCAGAGGGCCTAGTAATAAATGTGTTCCCCACAGAATAGTAAAAAAATGAATTCTTGAGCACTCACAGATGGCGAAAACAGATTAATCACCACATTGCCACAAAATGAGACAAATCAAGCGCTCTTTTTATTTCTGTTTAATATATGAAACTGATCCAACTCCCCCCCCCGACCCTTTAGGCCCTGTCAGCTCTCACAGCAGAACTGCCCCTTTTACATGCCATCATTTATTGATGGTAAGAGGTCTGCATAAAGCATTAGCCATGTTTGTGATAAACCATTAGTGATCTATTTCATTTCTCAGTAGGAAACGGAGGAGCATTGGGGGCCGTTAATATCCGTTAATGTTAAGAGGCGGCGGAAGGGGAAAGAGGTTCCTCCCTCTGAGGTGATTAGACCAGTCCATTTAGTTAGAGGACACACACACACACACACACACACACACACACACACACACACACACACACACACACACACACACACACACACACACACACACACACACAGATGTTTTCATCCACAGCCTATGTACATACTGAATATAATATACACATATTTGAACATACTAACGCAAGTGCGTGTATGATTTAGTCTTTGGATTGCGCGCACACACACACACACACACACACACACACACACACACACACACACACACACACACACACCAAGAATTTATATTTAAAAATATATAAACAACATAAACATGATTTTTAATTACTGTGTTTCCTTTTGATTCAGTTTGTAACGAATCACAAGCATTAATGTCCTCTTTCAGGAAAGTTGAATTTTGCTCTTTAAAGTAGTTAAAGTAACTACAAACAGAGGTAACAATTTCGGAAAGAGTAAGTGAATTTACTCAAGTACTGTACTATAATTGTGAGTAACTTAACAACTGCCACAAAACTGTGTTTTATATTTCACAGAGGTTTTTTTTACAAGCAAGACACAGAAACAGTCCACTAATAAACACATAACCTAACCGCACTGTGCGACTGGCGATATCCAATATCAATATAAAGCTTGACGTAATACAACCTAATGCTGTGCAAATTATTCGCGCAACCAGATTATATGCAAAGTCAATGCACAGACGCGATAGGTGGCGAAAAAGCATTTTTTTCGCCGGGCGACGCAATAGACGCGTTTGAGGCGGCGCAAACAGAACGTTTGACGCGGGGCGAACAGAGCGAAGGAATTTCAATTTGCGCGAATTTGCGCTAGTTGAAATATCCCAAATATCCCAACGCGAGTTGAAATATCCCAAATTGCGTGACGCAAAAAAATCCAATTAATTTACAAGTTACACTAAACACATGCCATGTGTTTAGTGTAATTTCAGGCCATTTCAGGCCATATATTAGATGAAAGACTGTAGCGTGATTGACCGTGGTCATACTCTGCGAGATGTGCACTCATACGTATCTGTGGCTATTTTTAGGTAGGTGCACAATAAATCCCTCTGGCCAGTGGTGCGTTAACGGCGTATACCTGTCTTCTGTCTACACACCACCACACTCACAAGTTAACACAAACACAATGTCAGTAACAATACATTTAAGGAAGCGAAACGAACTTCCGCACAGTAGGCCGCTCTGACGTGTCCCAGTGTGAAAAGCACAAGTACGAACAATAAAATGGACGGTGGCTAAGTTCCATAGTCCTGGTATTGGTCATGCTGTGCCACTGTCACGGATAGTTTGGGATTTTTTGAAGTGGGGCTGTATGAGGTACTCAGTGTGTTACCTACAGTAGAGGGAGGTCAGCACATATGGAGAAACAGACAGTAGTATCAGTGCAGGAGCAAAGCGATGTGCTGCTGTGGATAGGGGTAGTTGCATTTCTGTCCCTCCAGACAGGGTCTTCATGTCTAAGTGCTGTCCTCTAATCACGGTGACTGTATCTCCTCAAAAATCAACTGTGATTGTTCAGCACATGTCAATTACTTTTGTAACACAGCAGAATTACCCTTTAATCTCCGTCCTGTGAGTGCATGTTTGTGTGTGTGTGTGTGTGTGTGTGTGTGTGTGTGTGTGTGTGTGTGTGTGTGTGTGTGTGTGTGTGTGTGTGTGTGTGTGTGTGTCGGTCTCTGGACTTTAGGCGGACAGGATCAGATATAAATTAGTAATGATGTGCATGCTGCTGGTGTTTGTCACTACAATGTTCATCTTCACAGCTCAGTCTCATCTTGAATCTCTTCAAAACCAGAGAGTGTACCTAAATGATAGTCCATCAGAGAAAAACATATTACTACATCTCAGGAGGAAATAGGAGGAGGAGGAGGAGGAGGAGGAGGAGGAGGAGGAGGAGGAGGAGGAGGAGGAGGAGAAAAAAGGAGGCCAGGAGAGGAGAGGAAATGTTGTGTTCAAGTGTTCACCATTACGAGAACAACATCTTGTCTTCAGGTTAATGTTTGATGAAGGACTATAGGATTCAACCAAAGCAGGGAGCCAGTTAGCATTTTATATCTATTAATCACTCCTGATCACTCATTTATACTGAATGACAACAGAAGAACAGTTAGATTGGGTGATTGACTGTCACAGACACTAAATAGATATCACAGACAAGAGACAGAGAAGACAAAGTTAGCTTATTAACTGTGAGAACGGATCTAATCAGATATTTTACAACGCTCATCTACGTTAGCTAGCTGATGAAAGCAAATACTCTTATTTTAAGAAAAAAGTTCAGAATCTTAAAACATTTTTCTAACCTCAAAGCAGCTATGATCAATGTCTTTGTATTAACAATGACATGACAAAACGTATGTGAAAGGGATAATTTGAAAGGGATGAACCCACAGATTCATGCTCCCTTCAGCTCGAGAGTATTTCATCATTTTTTTTATCTCATTGCTTAGTTTCCCATTCACAACTTTGCAATTTAGGTTTAGTTTTGCTGTTCCCAGGGCCATTTTTAGCCACTGCAAGAAGCTGTTTTCAATCATTCGTGGAGACCAAAAAAAAACAACTAAAAGAAGTGAATATGGGACTTCACATATGGCCCATGACACAACTCAACATGAATGTTAATGTTGTTTTATATCTGCTGGATCTGTGTACAGGCAACTGAGTGCTACAACAACTGCTATCTCAAAAGGTAATATGTTAGGGTTTTTTTTAACAGCTTGTTTCTACTGCCCCCAAGTGGGAAGAAAATAGTAGCCGTGGCATTTTTTATATTTTTGTTGAAATTGTGATTACTTCCTGACAGCAATCAATGAATGCAATGCTCCGACAAAAACAAATCTGAAATATGTGGCTGTCGCAGGACTGTAACACAAGCTGGTCCAATTTTCAAGTTTCAAGCGAACTTATAGTATATGATCGACCCCAAAATAGTCGCGATGGAGTAGGCCAGGGCTGTTTTTCCTGTGTTTTATAGATAGAGGAAAACAGATTAAAAAATAACTTCATCAAAAAGTAAACTCGCAAATTGTATCATCGTTATTGTGGAAGATTTTGTTGTGAACATTTTCCAGCTAGTTAAATCGCCAAACCTTTTTCCAAACCTTATGTAGAATGTTAGCCTTTAGTTGTGCTGACTCCAGTCCCCACAAGATGGATGAAAGGTTTTTGCTTGTCATGGGATTTCATCAAATTTATGTCTTCTGATAATTAGCTGAGCAGATTGTTAGACAGCTAACTAGCTACCAAGCAAACATTACAGATTACAAAATGAAATGGTTCATTGGAAAAACGATCCGTCCCCAGTTAAAAACGGACACAAATTAACCATGTTGGATTACTTACAAAGCTGAATATCTCTAAAAGAACCAGACGTTCGCGCCAAGGCCCTCAAAAATCGTCGCCAGAGGGAATGTTGAATTCTCAGTGTAGATAGTGGAACTCAGAATACATCAACCATTGGACATTGTTCTAAAATAGAGGGTGATAGCAACAATCAGTCATTAAACAGTCAGGACATCGATGCTTTAACTTTTTAAACTGTGAAGTTACAAAGCAGCTACAAGACTGTGTGTGTGTGTCAACAGAAAGACACACTCTTCACTGATATCCACTCAAATATGTCGCTAAGTTGGGAGTCAATGATTAAACAATTCAGTCTGAAAGTCAGAGCAGCGATGCCGTGTGTGAGCTAATATTTGGATGGATATTGATTGTCATTTTTACAGGTCATTTCCTCTGAAGATAATTAATATCTGTTTCTCATTCATCCTACAGTCCACAGTCTCTGTTGTTTAATCCCCAGGCTGAATGAGCCTCAGTGGACGCAGAGGAAGACTGGTTAGCAGAAGGTTGCAAGTATGAATCCACTTGAGGACATATAAAATACTGAGCTTATCCATATACAAGTTCTGACTACATTAACCTTGTCTCCGAAAAAAAAAAGTATCTTTATATTATATTCTAATTTGCAACAAACGACATACAGTTAAAGTTGCTAAATGCTCATTGGCAATTTATTTTATTAGTTTTGCACTGCTATGTTTCTATAGTAGCCCAGAACGGCCAAAAAACAGACGCTGGCTCTAGATTCATGTTTTTTGTTGAAGGCAAGTTGTGTGGTTTTATTGGTCCTGGGAAATTAATATAATTCTGGATTAATTCCTAACGTAAAAATCCTACGTTTCTGCCGTTATTTATCAGTGTTTCACAATTTAAGGTTACATGTAATAGTTTAAACTTGAAAGATTATGTTTTAATTGCACTTTTGCTTGGGATGCCACTTAGTGGGGAGAGCCCCACGCCCACAATATGAAGTGCCCCGAATGTGCTAAAACCACAATATACAAGCCCAAAGCCTTAGCAATGATTGCACAAATGTGATGCCAAGTGGGGCTGATTGTTTGTTACCCCCATAGGCCTGCCCATTATTCTGAATTCCCAATAGTCTGAAAAATGCCCTATTGGCCCAAATAGATGTCTGCCCTACTCTGCCTCTTATTACTCGTCGCCTTTGTCTGTTTAGGCATGAGGTTTGAGATTAGTTAGATTTAGGTTAAGAATAGCAGGGTAAGCAGAGGCAGAGTACGGGCATCATATTTTCGCCAACAATGTGTGTTTTGTATGCCATTCACTGCACCACAGTGAGTTTGTATTTTCTGAGCATTGGTGGTTCGTTTTTTGGATGCTGTCGGACAAATGGTTAATTTAGTGCAATGGACTATTGGGGTTGCCATAACATTTGGTACATTTTGCATCAGCTTCAGCTGCACTTTGTCTTTATGGGGCTAATTAGCAAATGTTATCGTGCTAAACATTACCTGCTAAACAGCTGTATGTTAACATTGTCTTGGAAAGCATGTTAGCTTGCTGATGTTAGCATTTAGCTCAAAGCAACCCAAGTAAACCCTCCGGAGCTACAAATTAATAAATTGAGACACAGTTTTATTCCATACTTTTTATTCCTGTGCACCAAGAATTAAATGTGTAAAACAATAATAATAATAATAATAATAATAATAATAATAATAATAATAATAATAAATTTCATTTTTAAATGCACTTTTCTTTCAAAAGAAACAAAAAAAAAGTAAAACAAATAAAAACATAGTTAAAACATGATTAAAGCAACCCCTAATAAATAAATAAATAAAATAAAAAATAAGAATGAATAGCTGACAATGAATCAACACAGGGTAAAAAATGCCTTCCTGAATAAAAAGGTTTTTAGGCCAGTCTTAAAAGAGTTCAGTGTCTGAGTTGCCCTTAGGTGGTCAGGGAGACTGTTCCGAGCAAAAGGCTTGGTGTTGGGGACCCGGAGGAGCGAGCGGTTTGTAGATCTGAGGGTGTGGGTGGAGGTTTGGGGAGTGATGAGTTCTTGTAGGTAGGGAGGTGCATGTCCATTGGTGCATTTATGCAGGCCATGGTTCTTTGTACTACTAAATTATTACATTTTGTATGCGTTCTGGTCAACCTCATTGATTGCATCTTCTATTATGAAAAGATTTCTTTTGGGATTCTGGGTAATACTCGATGGACATGAACCAGATGTGAAAATGTGAATTATGGAAGGCTTATTCTCCTGTTTCGTATGCTGTATCTCAGACACTGTCTAGTCCTCCCGCCGACTCCTCGGTGTCACTCACTCTCTTTCCCTTAATCACATTTACTTTCATTTTCACCTTCATCATCTCGTAATCACACATCCCAGATTACATTTTCTGAAATGAACCGAGTCAGTGTCACTCTGCCTCATGTATTGGACTGTTGTTGTGTATTCCACTGACGAGCTGGCAGCACTGTAAAAAGTGAGGCACTCAAAAGTACCACAGTATAAAACAGTACAGTATTAGATATTCATTCATCTGACATGTCTGCAGCAGGCTCTAGAAAGGTTTTACCACCAGTTCTGTCAATGCGGAAGTGTCTTAAAACTTGCATTCTCTCTACTGGCCAGCAGAGGGGCGGGCACACACACACACACACACACACACACACACACACACACACACACACACACACACACACACACACACACACACACACACACACACACACACACACACACACACACGTCGGTTGCAAAGATAAGTCCGATTAGAAGAAGGAATGAACAGAAGTTACCATATTTGGACTGTGGAGGGGTGACGTCTTGTAGCGACAGCGACCTCTCAATCACAGTAAGCCCGCCCAAAATCTATATGGACCATAATTTACGAAATGAACATCATGCTGTATTGAAGAAGACTTAAAACTAGAGATTGAGACCATGAACTCATGTTTACAATGTTTACTGAGGTAATGAATCAAGAGAGAAGTAGAGTCATTTTCTCATAGGTTTCTATACAATCTGACTTCTTTATGCAACCAGAGGAATCGTCCCCTGATGGCCAGTCGAGAGAATGCAAATTCTAAAACATTTCCGCAATGGCTTCACTCAGGTTGCCACCTGCTTAAGCACGAGAGCCCCGTAAATAGAGGCTTGGGAAATAAATAGTTTAGGATGAACAATGTGTGCCATCTTCATTTACTCTTAACCAGTAACATACATACTGATATCTACACATCTGGACAGATCTCAAAAGTGTTCCCTTTAATATAACACTAAAATTATTAAAATAGCCCTTGTGGTTGCAGAAACGTGTCACCTCCAAAACCATTGTTCTCCTATGGAGAACGTCCTTGACATGCTAATTCATGTCGTGATAGTTTTATGTTGGCTGCTGTCAGAGAGAGAGAGAGAGAGAGAGAGAGAGAGAGAGAGAGAGAGAGAGGGAGGGCCACTCTTGTATCGACACAGCTGGGTGTCATCAGCTCCTAACAGTGTAGCCTATATGAGAAAATTAACGTGGCTTTTTTTCTTTGCAGCCTGAAATAACCTTGCAGTTAGTAACCTGTAGAGTAGTGAAGACAGTTTGGCTGGTCTCTGGCCTTACAGCACCCTTAGGTGCCAAAGTACTGTAAAGAACTGCGTCTGAGAACAGATGTAACGGATTGGAAGCTTCTGCACGGCTTACACATCACTGAGAGTCCCTTCTGCTCTGACAGGGTGAGATGGAGTGAAATGATTTGTGGGGCTTGTCATATTTTACAGTGTTCATCTTACAGGGTAAAATCATCCTCACAGATAAAATCAATGGCAAGGACGGATCTATACTGTTTAGAGACAGACTGATCAGTAAAACTGGCGGGTTCTGATGTCTGGGAGCCTCAAGTTTAATGAAGGAGACAGATAGGGACAGACAGAGGGACATTGAGGAGGGGGGAAAGGAAGGGATAAAGTTTGTATCTACAACTACTCTTAATACTAGTATTGAAACTTGTTCTTTTTATTTCATTAATTTCATGATATGTGTTTTTAAAGGGACTAGAATATTAAACACATGATACATGTACATTTGATGTATTTCACCCATGTTAAAACCCATTTGGCAGGTCACACTAACCATGCCAAAATAAGTGTGCATTGGGCAAATTATAAATAATCTTACGACTACATTAAACTTGAATTTTCTTTTTCCTGCGCGAGTTAAAATTGATGAAAAAATTAAACAGGGTAAATATCTAAATGGAAACTAATATTCAGGGACAGGAAATAAACCCTGACTTAATTCAATTCAATTTGTATAGCCCCAAATAACAAATTACAAATTTGCCTTAGAGGGCTTAACAAACTGTACACATACGACATCCTCTGTCCCATTACCTCATGTTGGTTCAGGAAAAACTCCCCCCCCCCCAAAAAAACTTTTAACAAGGAGAAAAAAGGGAAAAAACCTTCGGGAGAGCAACTCCTTGGATGGACAGAAGCGCAATATATGTCATTTACAGAATCAACAACACATTCAATGCATGTGACAGAAATGATTCATATAATGACAGTAGTTGCATGATGAAGTTACAACGACCAAAAATAACAGCAACAGTAGATATAGTAGAATAATAACAATAATAAAAGCTGTAATGGTATTGGCAATACTAATTGCAATGTAACTAATACTAATAACAATGATAATAGCAGTAGGTGTCGGGCAGGTCCAGATATAACCATTGTGGTGAGAAAGCACAAAGAATGTGCGTTCATGGTGCATAAATTACATACAGAAGGAAATAGAGAAAAGTGGGCGTCAGCAGGGCCATGGCAGGAAGCAAAGGGGGGGCAGGACCACAATCACAATCCATGGAAACCTGTGAGGCTAGAAAGCACAAAGACTCCGGGGAAGAAGTAGAGTTAGTAATGTACATTGATGGGACAGGAATTCATAGAAAAGGAGATAGAGAAGATGAGAGAGGAGCTCTGTATATCCTAAGATGGCAGCATATCTAGGGCTGGACCAGTGCAAACCTGAGCCAGCCCTAACTGTAAGCCTGAAACAGCTCTAACTATAAGCACTCGTTCTATGGGGAAAACTCCAACATGGCAGCGCTCAGCCAGGGGGCTCGTGAGTCCCCACTCCCGCCTGGCGCCTCTCCCCCTGGGCAACTCCAGAAAAAGACAAAAAGTCCAACCCTTCTCCAGGAGCTTGGTTCCAGAGCCAGTGTTGTGCATGGAGGTGAGCCCAACTATATCTATCTGGTACCGCTCAACCTCCTGCACCAACTCTGGCTCTTTCACCGCTAGCGAGGTGATGTTCCACGTCCCTAGGCCCCTGCCCGGCCCACCGCCCGGTCTACAAAGCACCGACCCCCCCGATGCTTGTCCCTGTGGGTGGTGAGTCCACAGGGTGGCTGCTGCTCCATGATGTTTCTTTGGGCTGAGCCCGACCGGCCCCATGGGGGAAGGCCTGGCCACCAGATGCTAGCCGGCGAGCTCCCCTCCTGGGTCACAATATATTTAAATGATTAAATAACATAATTCATATATTTCGGATTATTGACAAAAATAACTTGACACACACTGTTGAGCGGCATTTCACTTTAGATACAGTACTGGCTCTATAGTGTGTTCAAATCTTAATAGTATGAATGTAGAAGTAGGAGTTTAACATTAGTCAGAATTTATCAGCTTTTTTGTTTGGATTTGTACTTTTAAGATGGTTTTCTGTTTTCTTATTGAAATGCTTAAATTTGAGTAGAAATGCTTCAAATAGTAATGCGAATTGCAATAAATGTATTATTTATACATACAGTAATGCATTTATGAAGGGGTTATTTTTGTATTTTGAAATGGTGCCTCAGAGAACTATTCTTTGACAGTGTTGGCCCACCAGCTGGTCGGGCAACAAAATGATCTCTTTTCAATATTCATGGTCTCCTGATACATATAATGATCCCCTGAGTATTCATTGTCCAGCAACTGTTTGGGTTGAAGGCCAAACACTTATTGTCAAATGTTAGCATGCTAATGAGCAAAACTGTGGTGAACGTAATAAACGTTGCACAATAAACAATAAACAATAAACATACAGTTTCCCCTCATTACATGAATACAGTGTCTTTTAAAAATAAATGTTTGTGTTCACTGGAAAGATACAGTTTCTCCTCGTTAGATGCATACAGTGTCTTTTCAAAATAAACTTCCGTGTTCACTGGAAACAGACAGTTTCACGTAAACCAAGTAAACAACTAAATAAATGTACTTGTAAGTTTACTATGTTTAAGCAACAAACATACTTGATTAGGTGTTAAGATGTTTTTGGGTAGGGTTAGGATAATTATGTTTATTAAGTAAATGAAGTCTGGTTGTTACGTAACTGGCATAAATTAAGTACTTATGTTCAAAACAAAACAAAGGTCCTTACAGATCTAACCAGATCCTTACAGAGTCAGAGTTCAGCCAATGGACTCAGACCAGATCCGTACAGAGTCAGAGTCAAGTCAAAATAGACTTGGTTTCACATGAAACACAAACTGTGGTGTCCAGGGTGAAAGTCCTGTGTTTGCTTTACTAATTCATAAAGTGAAACAAATTCTACTACGACATGTTGATAATATACATCGTTGATAATATACATCTGTAGATATTCTTCATTTCATTATTCTTCATGTTCAGGTTGTGCGAGGTCAGTTTAACAAATACTGTCTGGGAGAAACGTTCCTCAAGGTTCCACGCTTTGCACTACAACACTCACACCTGTTTATCAGTATATTGACATTAGGGAAGCAAACTGGTCGTTGCACGTTCCAGTCTTGTGAGAAAAGATGAGGACACGATTCTCCTCCTTCTAGACGGGTTAGAGCCAATTAAATGTTAGCTGTTCATGACGGAAAACCGTGTATTAAAGAGCCGAACTTCCGGCTGTTCGGGGTGTTTTTTTGTGCGGTCAACCTGCGTGTTGACTGGACGACTCCCTGCTATCAAGATTGCAGCGCTTGCTACTTGTGATCAGAGAAAATAAATTCAGAGAATGAGAGAAATAGTTTTTCCGGAGGTACACCAGGCATCCAATATTTTTTACGTGCTAACAATGTAATCTATCTAAAATGTATTATTCAATGTGACCTGCTTCTATTTTTTTCCTGTCATGCCCATGTCAGGTTGTTCTTTGTATCATTGTCTGTCCTACAGCAGATTATTTATGCATATTATTGTTATGGCCGTGATTGATTAAACATAAACTGAATATCTTTGTGGTGTTCAGCTCGATGACAGCAGTAAATCTTTAAACACACACAGATCTGAGGCCTCCTCCTATATTTCTCATTTTTTACTCTTTCTCTTTTTCTCCTTGTTATGTTCCCAAATTCATCTGTAATGAATGAGTTTTCCTGTGTGTGTGTGTGTGTGTGTGTGTTAGTGTGCGCAAGCGTGTGTGTGATTGATGCTGGACAGCTCCAGTCACGCACCTGCTGAAATTGATTGGCCGGAGCAACTCCTGCAATCAGTGAACAGTGACCACCACCTTACCCCCCCCTCCCACCCCCTTCTCTTCTTGCTTCTCACTTCCTTCCTCCTCCTCTTTCTCCCTTGTCTTTTCTCCGTCCTCTTCCTCCCTCTCATTATATAGCCTCCTTCTCTCCTCTCCTTTCTCCCTTCTCTTCCTCCTTCCCATTCCTCATGCCCCCACAATCCTCCTCCTCTTCAACCCCCTTCACTTCTCCGAACCACGTTGGTCAGCCTGGGTTGCCTGGCAACAGCTGCTCTCTCTCTTTCTCTCTCGCCCAGGTATGGTGGATCAGTGAAAAGTGGAGAGAAGAGAAAAAAGATGGATGACAGAGGACCAGAAGGGAGAGTGTGAGAGAGGGAGGGACGGTAGACTTGCTTGGGAGAAGAGTGAGAGGGATAAAAAGATAGAAAGCAGTCGGGATGGAGAGAGATAGACCATAATAACTGGATGAGAAGATGTGTGGCAAAAGAGAGTAAAACAAAGAGAGAAAGGGCGAGAGGCTATCAGGGGGGCAATGGAGGCACATAGTCGTGGAGGGATGGGTGATGGAGGAGTAGGGGAGTGTATGTTTTTGCAGCACAGAGACCATCTCCTCTCACCTAATTCTCTCATTTATCTTTTCTCTAGTGTGAAATAGAAAGGAATTGACCTTTCATCCTCTGGACACAGAGATCTGCCGGTTTCAGACGAGAGTTCAGCTAATGGATTCTGACCAGAGTCCTGCAAAGACAGAGTGCAGCTAATGGTCTCAAACCAGATCCCTGCAAAGACATAGTTCAGCTAATGGTTTCAAACCAGAGCCCTGCAAAGACTGAGTTCAGCCAATGGACTCAGACCAGATCCTCACAGAGTCAGAGTTCAGCCAATGGACTCAGATCAGAGCCTTACAGAGTCAAAGTTTAGCCAATGGCCTGTAGTTGCCAGGAGGTGCCCATCCAGACAGCGATTAATGATGCTCCTCGGATGGTCCCATCTACCGAGTTGGGAAGCTGTTTGTTTGTTGGTGTGTTCATGAGATTTAAGTTGTAATGTGGATGCCACAAAAGTGATGTGTTGTATTTTATTAGTGATTATGTCCACGATCGGTTACTGCACCAGTAAGTACCTGGAACTCATTTTTCTGATTATTCCAACACCACAAATATGCAGCATAATAAAAAATGGCTGTGACTCCAAATGGTGATATACATTATCACCATTTGGAGTCACAGTGTAACAGCCATATATTTAACAGCGATTTAAAGTGAATGTCCTCGATCTATTAACAGCCATATAAGAGCTTTTTCCAGGATATGAAAACATGTTTTGACGAAACACTAAGAGTTTTGACGATTAGTCACGGTCTCACCAGTGAATTCATTTGTATTTTTTTTGCCACTTTTTTGTATTTATTTTCAAAGCTTTATTTAAGACTTTAAATTTAAGAAAAAACACATCTCCAGAAAGGGATTGTCATCACACAAAGTTAAAACATCAGTTTTGAACAAGAAACCGGAATACAAGAACTTAATTACCTGCTTAGTTTTGTGTGAATATGTATACATAAATATGATCCAACTCTGTCCGGTTTGGCCTATTTGGCTTTGTAGCACAGTCTTCTAAAAACACACACACACACACACACACACACACACACACACACACACACACACACACACACACACACACACACACACGGCTCAGCCATTGCTCGTTACTGTCTGAACTATGAGTGATGTACGACTGTCTGCTGTCCTCCATCAATACAGTGGACATAACAAAGCACTGCAGCCATTTACACACACACACACACACACACACACACACACACACACACACACACACACACACACACACACACACACACACACACACACACACAGAGAGAGAGGGAGAGCTCATCTTCAGGGAGGAACAGCTTCAATCTGGAGGTTGGGATGATGCATTATCAAATGTGGAAACTGGATTCCTCAATGTGACCTTGGACATTCAGCGGAGGCTTCATTTACAACCGCTGTCTATTCTTCACCTGCTTTGAGTTCCACCTCAACTCACGTCCACGCTCCAGAATAAATGAACTTCGACCAAGAGATGTTCAATACCATGTTTCCTTCCCCGATAGCGTATCAGCCGATACAGAGTACCGATACCAGTGCTCTGGGTAAGGAAACGGTTGGCATTACAGTTTAAATATGTAAGCAGGCGGGTGAAGCCGATGCAGAAGTGTCTTAAAATTTGCATTCGCTCCGCTGCCCATCAGGGGGCAACTCCTCAGATTGCAAAAATAAGTCTGATATAGAAGTCAAGAGAAAATGACTCTACTTCTCTATTATACAACGTTATAATTGACCTAATACCAATTTTTACCAAAATAGAGCCCAAACGCATCATGGTGTAACTCAACGCAACCTCTGAACGTTAGCAAGTCTCCGGTAGTTAGCCATGCAGAATGTGCTGCCCACCGGCTAACAGCAGATTTGCTTGCTCTATAAATAAATAAAAATACTCCCTCACAATTCAAATATATTTTTATTCATTCTGTTTTTTGTATTTTTTTTTGTTAATTTAATATATGATATATGTTTTTCTTGTAGGGCTTGGTCAGTAGGAAATATTTGAATTTGATAATTATTATGTATTTAAAACAAATGTTCAAATAATATTTGTTAAATTTTTTTGTTTACCTTAAGCAAGTAGTTGTGTTGCTTAATAAAACGAATTAACCATTTCACAATGTTGACCATGTTGCATTATGTGTTCTATAGCATAGTTTTATATCTTTTACATTTGACCAATGTATGGCAGGTTAAAGTTGGGGGTTTGGGGCTTGCCCACAACTTGTTATGAGTGCTTGTTTCTGTGTGTGTGTGTGTGTGTGTGTGTGTGTGTGTGTGTGTGTGTGTGTGTGTGTGTGTGTGTGTGTGTGTACAGTACATAAAGTGCAGTAATTTCACGCTCCTCTAGCTCAGGCGGAGCTGCACCCTCTGATCGTCCACCCTCCTCCCTCTGCTCTAATGACCATTGATTATTAATTGGCTCTTTCATGAGATGTGAGCTCCTCTGATTGGTTTCATTTCACAGAGTTTACATGAAGATCTGATCAACCTGATTCATGAGCTCATTCTGGTTTTATTGGAAGTGCTCAGTGGACTGCTGCGGCTGAGCAAAAACAAAAAGGAACACTGCACATGTCATCCTCAAGTTTATATGTGTTTTTAGACAAATAAAATATATACACATATATATATATATATATATATATATATATATATATATATTATGATTTTGGCCTTGTTGATGGTATGACAAGAGAGAGGCCCTATTTACACCTGGTTTAAACATGTGTAAATAGTTTTGTCTGATTCATGGATCTCTGCATTTACACCAGAGGCCTGTCTCACGAAGCTGGATTTCGGTTTAGCGAGGTAACTTCTGGATTAACCCTGGGTTTTCCGTCTCACGAAGCTGGTTCACTTCTTAGCGGGGTACGCCTAACCTGAACGCCTAACCTGCTCCGGAGCAGGTTAAGTTCCCGGATAAGATGTTATCCGGGAACTTAACCTGCTTGTCTTGGAAAAACGGCCTACCCATTTCTACAGAATCCCGTTGAGGAAGGCGCATGGATAGTAAGAGCAGTGCTCCAGAGAGCGTCTCTTCATCTATTGCCTCCTCAGTGGCCGACATGAGAAGTGGCAAAAGATTTCTTCCTCTTTAATGCACGATCAGCACCAACAGATTGCTTGTAAGTGTATGACAGTTTGAATTTACTGTTACCTTTTAACTTGCGCCCATGTTCTTATAGCTCGGGTTGCAACTGAAATGAGGTTAAATTGTTAAAACGAAAAGATAATCAAAATAGGCACATACATTTGAGACAGTGATTTAATATTACAATCCCAGTAATTTATGCATTGGCGGAGTCGGCGATTTTTCCCCCACGATTCCTTGCGGCTTCTGGCTGCTGCAGCAGTGTTGCTTTTTGCTTGTATTCTTTCTCTATATTTTTCGTACATTCTTAAGATTATGGTTTGCTCCTCCGTTGTAAAAGAATGCTTCTTATTTAACTGGGGCAGCAGTGAAGGCCTACGCGACTTTAAATTTGTCTCTTCGCTCTGCCCCAAAACTACTTTGCATGTTTGACTGTGCCAAGTTTGAATTTACTGTTACCTTTTAACTTGCGCCCATGTTCTTATAGCTCGGGTTGCAACTGAAATGAGGTTAAATTGTTAAAACGAAAAGATAATCAAAATAGGCACATACATTTGAGACAGTGATTTAATATTACAATCCCAGTAATTTATGCATTGGCGGAGTCGGCGATTTTTCCCCCACGATTCCTTGCGGCTTCTGGCTGCTGCAGCAGTGTTGCTTTTTGCTTGTATTCTTTCTCTATATTTTTCGTACATTCTTAAGATTATGGTTTGCTCCTCCGTTGTAAAATACGTTGCTCTCGGCGGCTTCTCCATGGTGCACAATTGGTGTAACGGAGTTAACTCCGCCCCTTTTATGTGCACGAGCACAGATCTAGATGAGACGCTCCTGGGTTCACTTAACGAGTTGATAACCGGCTTCGTGAGACCAATAAGCGAGATCGCGGACATCTGGTTAAGTGCAGCTGGATAACTGAGGGAAACCCCGGGTATGTTAATCCAGCTTCGTGAGACAGGCCTCAGGCGTTCAACTAATTCCAAAGATAACCCTATCAGTGTCAGTAATAGACGTTTAGAGCAACTGACGTAGTATAAAGCGTAAGAAAGTCCACTAAGGGTGGGCAGATGTGTCAAACAAATACATGACTTTAACTCAGGGGACCTGCGTTTGTGTCCAGTGTGAAACCAAGAGTGGAGTTATTTTTATTGACAATGTTCTGTCACGTGAAGCTATGTCACTGAGTCACTGATGCTATGACCGTACAACAAGCACACTTACGTATTTCAAGCCATGATGTTTTTTTTCCGAATCCTGCACGTTTTGTTGCACCCCAGCGCCCCCAAGAATGGGGGCAGAATTCTTCATCAGGAGCTCTTCCTCACTCTCCAAGTCCTCCTACTCCCATGAATCGATACCAAAGCCACTGATGACATAGCAAAAAAACCTGCAAAGCCTGGCCTTTCAAGAGCATATACAGTCAGGTCCATAAATATTTGGACATTGACACATTTTTCATTATTTTGGCTCTGTACACCACAACAATGGAGTTGAAATGAGAAAATCAAGATGCGCTTTAAGTGCAGACTTTCAGCTTTAATTTGAGGGTATTTACATCCAAATCAGGTCAACGGTGTAGGAACTACAACAAATGTATAAGTGGCCACCCCGTTTTTAAGGGACCAAAAGTAATTGGACAAATTTATATAATCATAAATCTAATTGTCACTTTCAATACTTTGTTGGAAATCCTTTGCAGTCAATGACAGCCTGAAGTCTGGATTCCATAGACATCACCAGACGCTGGGTTTCGTCCCTGGTGACGCTCTGCCAGGCCTCTACTGCAACCGTCTTCAGTTCCTGCTGGTTCTTGGGGCATTTTCCCTTCAGTTTGGTCTTCGGCAAGTGAAATGCATGCTCAATTGGATTCAGGTCAGGTGATTGACTTGGCCATTGCAGAATATTCCACTTCTTTGCCTTAAAAAACTCCTTGGTGAGCTCAGCAACACCAAAAGACCCGGAAGACCACAGAAGACAACTGTGGTGGATGACAGAAGAATCATTTCCCTGGTGAAGAAAAACCCCTTCACAACAGTTGGCCAGATCAAGAACACTCTCCAGGAGGTAGGTGTATCTGTGTCAAAGTCGACAATCAAGAGAAGACTTCACCAGAGTAAATACAGAGGGTTCACCACAAGATGTAAACCATCGGTGAGCCTCAAAAACAGGAAGACCAGATTAGAGTTTGCCAAAAAACATCTAAAAGAGCCTGTACAGTTCTGGAAGAACATCCTATGGACAGATGAGACAAAGATAAACTTGTACCAGAATGATGGGAAGAGAAGAGTATGGAGAAGGAAAGGAACTGCTCATGATCCAAAACATACCACCTCATCAATGAAGCATGGTGGAGGTAGTGCTATGGCGTGGGCATGTATGGCTGCCAATGGAACTGGTTCATTTATTGATGATGTGACTGCTGACAAAAGCAGCAGGATGAATTCGGAAGTGTTTTGGGCAATATTATCTGCTCATATTCAGCCAAATGCTTCAGAACGCATTGGACGGCGCTTCACAGTGCAGATGGACAATGACCCGAAGCATACTGCGAAAGCAACCAAGGAGTTTTTTAAGGCAAAGAAGTGGAATGTTCTGCAATGGCCAAGTCAATCACCTGACCTGAATCCAATTGAGCATACATTTCACTTGCTGAAAACAAAACTGAAGGGAAAATGCCCCAAGAACCAGCAGGAACTGAAGACGGTTGCAGTAGAGGCCTGGCAGAGCATCACCAGGGACGAAAGCCAGCGTCTGGTGATGTCCTTGGAAATCCAGACTTCAGGCTGTCATTGACTGCAAAGGATTTTCAACAAAGTATTAAAAGTGACAATTAGATTTATGATTATATTAATTTGTCCAATTACTTTTGGTCCCTTAAAAAGAGGGTGGCCACATTTGAATTTGTTGTAGTTCCTACACCGTTCACCGTTTGGATGTAAATACCCTCAAATTAAAGCTGAAATCTGCACTTAAAGCACATCTTGATTTTCTCATTTCAACTCCATTGTTGTGGTGTACAGAGCCAAAATAATGAAAAATTTGTCAATGTCCAAATATTTATGGACCTGACTGTATGTCCATTTTACATGTTTATAACACAAATCAACCATAAATATTAACATAAACCATAAATAGGACTCGAAGGACTCGAAAGTGACTCGAGAGAGCTCCCCAAGTTATGAAAATATCAATTTTGATATCCCTATCTTGATGCTACACATGATTGGTGCACCTTTCTGGAAAGCTTACGACCTATGTAATCCGCCAAAACCATTGTCATTTTTCCAGCCCAAAAACTGAAATATGACTTACTTAGAAGAAACGATACTTGCTTGGTATATATTGGTGCATCTGCTTGAGCAGAGCCCCTCTGTTGTGGAAAGGCTGATTAAGTGAAGTTAAATATTTCTAGTAATTAATTTAGTGCAGATTTCGTGAACCGTAGGTGTAGGTTCGCTGAAAGCAAAAATTCTTCCTGCACCTTGGACGCCTTTCCACAACAGAGGGGCTCTGCTCAAGCAGATGCACCAATATATACCAAGCAAGTATCGTTTCTTCCATAAGTAAGTAATATTTCAGTTTTTGGGCTGGAAAAATGACAATGGTTTTGGCGGATTACGTAGGTCGTAAGTCAAACTTTGCAGACATACTGTTAACACATTTTATAGTATAAAAAAAGCGATGATATGCTTAATTAAAAAGAGGAAATACACCCTGGAAGTTTCTTTTTTGTTATTTCCTGTGTTCTATCATCAACCAATAAACCAGTAACACATATACTGCTATATGAACCTCTTAACTAGTCTCACAAGTGTTTTCTGTATATTATACCTTTTGAAATTATTCAAATAGCCCTTGTGGTTGAGGAGATATTCTGTATTTAGCATGGGTATGCAAACCGTTGCAAACCGTTGAGATAAATGGCTGGGGGGCTAACGGGTTAAATCTGATTTCCACCGCTTCACAACATGAACCGCGTGTAACAACGTTAACCTTGACCGTTTAACAACATTTAGAACCATTTGAACTTTTTCAAATATTAACCACGTATAACAACGTTAACCACGTTACAACATAAAATCTTCACTGTTTTACAACGTTAACTATGTGCTACAATGTTAACGTGACCATTTCACAAAGTTTACTTTGCGTTATGATGTTAACTGGGACAGTCTCACAATGTTAACCATGAGCAAACCTTCTACGTTAAGACACAACAATTGGTAGGTAGGATTTTACTCTTATCGCTGATTCGGATAAATTAAGTATGACATACCTTAATACACGGTTAAGGCGTTTAGTCCAGTGTTCAAAATCTTGAATACTCAAGTCAACTACTACTACTAATTTGCATGCCACAGCAGCTGGCTCAGATGTGCTGCACAGTCTCAGCTGGTTTTACCAGATGAATATTGATGACAAGCTGATTCTCAGCATACCTCCAGATAAAAATAAATAAAAGAATGCTTCTTATTTAACTGGGGCAGCAGTGAAGGCCTACGCGACTTTAAATTTGTCTCTTCGCTCTGCCCCAAAACTACTTTGCATGTTTGACTGTGCCAAATTTGAATCAGAAGCTGTTTCACTGACAAAATAAAAAGTTCAACTGTATATTCACATAAAATATAGCTAATAACCTATGCAACGCATGCCTTCTGTTGTATTTGTGATGGAAAGTTTATTTTGGTGACAATATAATGAATTCAAGTTTTGTCAAGTGTAGTATAGCGTAGCGAGGTGAAATGTAGTAAAGTGAATTCAAGTTAAGAACAAAACAATGAAGTGAAGTGCAGTGAAATAAGGTGAGGTGAAGGCATAGACTGTATAATAAGTGGACGTAGTCTTCGTGGCGTTATCCATACACTGAAAAAGTGTACCATTTACTTAAAGTGTACCATTTACTTAAAAAAGCTTGGTAACAATTTCCACACAGAAATTCTAAGTAATTTTTACTCAGACCATTTTTAAGTTAAGTTTACTTACTAATAACAATGTTTTTTCATCCAAAATGGTCAAGTAAATTTTACTTGAAAATTACTTCCTGAGACATAACATTTACTCAGCCTTTGATAGTAATCTTTACTCAGCATTTGATAGTAATTTTTACTCAGCCTTTGATAGTAATCTTTACTCAGCCTTTGATAGTAATCTTTACTCAGCATGTGATATTAATCTTTATATATAAAGATTTCATATAGCCGTAACAACAGTTTTTTATTTTTTATTTTTAGACGTTTATTGAGTCCAGTGCATGGTAACAACAGTTGTCGCTCTTCGGCAGGCAGCAACATGTATTTTTCACAGCTCGCCGCTGCAGACGTGGTCAGAGCTAGTTGTATTACGTGTATTGAAACTGAGTCATGGTTTCAACTTTATAACAACAATAAATAACCCACGACTAAAGCTCAACTAACAGGGTAAAACATCATGACACCGCCAGAATCTTTCAAATTACCGTGCTATGAATGTTTGGCCATACCGCCCAGCCCTAGTTGCCAGGTTTACTTGTATTCCCCAAGTAAATTTTACTTTGTTGTGTCAGGTTGTACAGTCACTCCAGTAGTTTAGTTAATATTACTTGGTGTGAATGATCACATTTACTTATCAAAATAAGGATTCATAATTACTAACAAACACAAAGGTTTAAAAGGTGACCTTTTAAAGTAAAAGGACTGAAATAATAATTTATTGTAGAATTTACACATATAATCAAGGTAATAATTACATGGCCAAAAAGTCATTTTTTTCAGTGTAGGATTGTGGACTGCCTCAAGTTTGCCTCGAGTTTGGTGATTACGGTCGTCGCCATCTTGGCTTTTTTGCAACCGAGTAACGGAAGTTACCAGATTCGGAATGCAGAGGAGTGACGTAGAAATGATATATACGTCTCTGGTAGCGGCAGATACCTGTCAATCACACTAAGCCCGCCCTAAAGCATCCTCTGCCATTTAAAGTGTATTTGACTCTAAATGGACCACAATTTTGTATTGAAGAAGACTTGAAACTAGAGATTGAGACCATAAACTCATGTTTACAATCTTTACTGAGGTAATAAATCAAGAGAGAAGAAGAGTCATTTTCTCATAGACTAAGATTTATTTTTGCAGCCAGAGAAGTTGGAGAAGAGCCAAATGAAGTGAAGTGCAAATAAAGTCAAGTGTAATGCAGTGAAGAGACGTGCAGTTTAGTCCCGTACAATGAGGTGCAATGAGAAAATATGCAGTAAATTACAGGTAAGTATGATGCAGATAAATTAAGTAAAGGTAAGGTCAGTGATGTGAAGTAAAATAAAAAGTTATAAATAAAGTGCAGGGATTACAGTGAAGTGTCATTCAGTGTGCAATGCAGTGCGCTGAGGTAAATTATTGTGAAATCATGTGAAAATTAAGAAAGAAAGTATCTTTTATTAATCCCCTTGGGGAAATTCTTCTCTGCATTTAACCCATCCTTTATTAAGGAGCAGTGTGCTGCCCTGTGAAGCGCCCAGGGAGCAACTGGGGTTTCAGTGTCTTGCTCAGGGACGCTTCGACATGCGAACTATGGGGAGACTGGGGACCGAATCGGCTACCTTGTGGTTACAGAACGACCACTCATCCCCATGAGCTACAGCCGCCCCAAAATTAAGTTAGGAGGAGTGAAGTCTAGCCAGTAAGGAACTCTCTTCAGTCTCCGTGTTGAGTTACATAGCATATACTGTATGTATTCTTTCTTTCTGAAAATTTTGAGCAGCTCAATTCACACTCTCAGTGAAGAGAAAACTTCACTGTACAGGCGGAGACAGAAATCTCAATGGTAGATATTTCAAACCCAGATAACATTGAAAGTATCTGCATCGTTGGATTACATGCTATAATATGACTGAAGTGATAGTGGTCCATATGTTTACATCAGTTTGTAAAATAGTGACAGCTGGTGACTCTTCAGGGCTAAGAGGGATGAAGAAGCTGCTCTCTGAAGGAAAGAAGAAATCCTGATGGCCTGGTTTATCTATCCGAAGCTGATACGCCAATATCTTCATCCCGGATCTCTCCTCATCTCCTCCCTCACTCCTCTCAGTATCATTTTACTTCTTGTCTATCTCATGTCTCCCACATTGATTCTTTTTCTTCCCTCAACTCCTTTTCTTAATTTAAGGTATTCCCAAACCCTATCATCTTTTTTTTCTTCATTTTTTTCTCTTTTCTCTGGTCTAGTTTTATTTTTCTTCTCTCTCTCTCTGTTCTTCCATCTTCTCTCAAAAGTCTTATATAGTAGTTCTAAGAAATGATTTAGTTGTTGTGTGTTACCCATTTGGTTATTGTTGTAGGCACTCACACCTTTTCTTCTGGACTCATGTCTCTGACAGCAGCACTGTACAATCTGTATGGCATTAAACTCCATCGTTGGCATTTGCATGCAGTGCAAGAAAGTGAGGTGAAGCGAAGTGAAATCAAGCAAGTAAGTAACTATTTATTGTAAGTCCGGTGGCCTCCTAACCCTGCACTGTACAGCATTGTGAAGTGAATTGAGGTGAAGTAAAGCAAACTGAAGAAAATGTAAGTAAAGCTAAATAAAGAACTAAACAGTGAAGTGAGGTTCAGTGCATTGCAAGGAAGTAAAGTGAAGTCAAATAAAGTCAAATATAGAAATGTTAAGTAAAGCTAAATAAAGTACTAACCAGTGAAATGAGGTGCAGTGACATGCATTGAAGAGAAGTGCAATACAGTAAAATAAAGAAAAGTTAAGTAAAGCTAAATAAAGTACTAACCAGTTAAATTAGTTGCAGTGACATGCAGTGAAAATAAGTGCAATAAAGTAAATAACCAGTCAAATAAAGGAAAGTGCTAATTCCACCAGGCTTTAATGCAACACTGGTTACAGAAAACAAGCCAAACAAAGTTGTCACTCATCTGGTAGCAATGGGCTTTACGCTGTGACAAGAAGCATTTAGTTGTTTGATTTGGCTTAAAATGTCATAGCCTATTTACTGAAGTCATTATTCTAACATTGTGCCATTACTTTGTGTTGTGCTATATCGCGTTTAAAGACTGCAAACACTGTGTGCAGTTTGTGATAAACCCTTTTAGATCACATATTCGGTCATATTGTGCCCTGTTTAACAATATGAAAAAACAAACAATAAAAAACATTTCTTTGGTATAGTGAAGGATTTTATTGGAAAAACCCTAGCACAACCTGTACACCACTCAGATGTTCAGTTTCACTGGGGAATGTGTCACAGTCCGGAAGCTAAAGGTGCTCTAACTTCCTGTTTCGCTGGGACTTTAAGTGTGTGACAGTGTGAAGTCACTACGCACTCACAAACCTACTAGTGTGGTCTGGATCAGGGACATAGCTGTTGAGGAATTACTGCCAGTCGAAATATCCACTGTAAGATTGTCTCAAGCAAAGACTCATGATATTCACATTTTGTGTCAACAACAAAATCACCACAAATCAACATCTTTTCCCTCCTCATATCTACTGCCAATACACTCCTGTTACTGTACAGCTTCTAGCTGAGACATTACATAATTTCATCAGTTTCACTCTGCACTGCATTTTCTGCATCAATTGGAAGAACTAGATAATAACTGCAACACCAACTGGGAGGAATGGGACTGATACTTTGTGTGTGTGTGTGTGTGTGTGTGTGTGTGTGTGTGTGTGTGTGTGTGTGTGTGTGTGTGTGTGTGTGTGTGTGTCATAGCAAGAGCAACCTTTTATTTGAAACTTTAGGATCTTAATCTTATGTCTCTTTTACAGCCTTTACAAAGCCCTGAGATCCCTCTTTGTGTGTGTGTGTGTGTGTGTGTGTGTGTGTGTGTGTGTGTGTGTGTGTGTGTGTGTGTGTGTATTAGGTCCGACAGCTTTAGTTTGCCACGTTGGATTATTTATGTCTGTAATTCCCAATGCTGAAACGAAGTGTGGGTCATAGAATGGAACTGCTGGATGGGGAGAATTCAGCATCCTCCCAATTAGCTTCACAGTGCTTAACTGAGTTGATAAAAAACAATCCCTCAGGTCCTCATTATTAGATTATTATTATTATTATTATTATTATGTGTTTGAAAAGTCCCAAAGAGCTGGTCTCACTGCTTACAAATCATTTGGTGATCATAAACAAAAACGTATAATGATGGGCATGTACAACAATTAACTCATAACATAGCATAAATTACAGCATTACTATCATTAAACAATATTATCTTATACTTTTTTAACAGTGAAATAAGTTTAATTTACCAGTTATTAATGATGGTTATTTGAAAAAGTTACCATACAAAGCTGCAGTTCATATTGTACTTCGAAACAGGCATTTTATACAAAATAACATATTATATTAAAATCACATTTAGTTAAAAACAACATATAGGCCTTTTGCTGAACAAAACCAACGCTCCCCACCCCCAGCGTCTCTCTGCCTGTCAGAGCTCCGCCTCGGATGCTGCTGCCGTTTATCTGATTACCGCGTCTACTTAAAGCGACACGCGCCGCTTTCAATAGTTAGACTACCGGAGAGAGAGAGAGAGAGAGAGAGAGAGAGAGAGAGAGAGAGAGAGAGAGAGAGAGAGAGAGAGAGAGAGAGATGCAGATGAGGAGAGGGAGCAGCATCCGCCGGTCGCCACCATCTTCTCCTCGAGGTTATGACACCGGCTGTGATCTGAGCCTGCAGAAAATAAAACCAACCTCCAAGAACCTCCCCCACCCCTCCTCCTCCATCCTGTGCTCTCCACTCTGCGATGCGCGTACTGCCAATGCGTCACACTCTGCGTTCTTCCTGCGTGCGTCGTTTTCTTCCGCCGACGCGTCGCATCCTCGTCGCCTCATTATATTAGGTCATGAGATCGGCTGCAAAACACGCGGCCTCCCGCGCTCCACTCCTGGCTGCACGCGTGAACTCCGCAGCCTCCGTGGCATCTATTCAAACGTGCCAATAAATCCGCGGTTCGCGCGTCCACGTTCGCCAGTCCGGCCTTTTTTGCATTTCTGCGCCCTCTGTTCGCCGCCCATGCGTCACCGCTGCCGCGCCACCGCATCTCGTCCGCCTCTTCCTCCTCCTCCTCACCCCCGCATGGCCTCTGAAATCCACGTGAAACGCGCACCGTCTTCGTCGTCTCCGCGTCCACGCCCCTCGCTCCGCCGCTGATGCGGTGCGCCTGGGTGCTCGCCGTCTCCTCGTCCTGGCCGGCCGGTGATCTGGTCCGGGGGGGCCGGTGTCCGCAGAGAGGCAGGATGGTGCGGATCGTCAGCGCGCTGGGGCTCGTCATGTTCAGCGTGGCGCTACTCATCCTGTCGCTCATCAGCTACGTGTCCATCAAGAAGGACTTTCTGCTCAGCACCCCCAGATACGGACCGAACGGAGGACCGAGGATGTCCATGTTCCACGCGGGGTTTCGGTGAGTGCCGGGAGGGATGGGGGAGGCCCGGCCCGGCTGTAGAGCTGCAGACAGCCAGAGCATCGAAACAGCTGAGTGTTTGGATTTTATTTTTAGTGCATTCAGGTGTGCACATGCTGACAGGGTAGAAAGAAACAGCTGAATGTGACCGAGAGTCGAATGTGTCATTTCATTGATTGTCTCAAAAACCTGAAATTATGTTCTTTATTGTGTATATATATATATATATATATATATATATATATATATATATATATATATATATATATATATATATAGTTCCCCAGTTTGTGCTGGGAGTGGAGCAATCAAACCATTGAAGATGTAAACATTGCCTCTTGAAGAGGAGCAGCAGTGATCAGCCTCAGATGGAGGCCTCTGCTGCCTGAGGCCTGGCAGCTCTCAGACTCTGCTGCTGTGCTTTTCATGCAGTATTTGTCTATCGTTTGGTTAATCCACACCGCAAAGTATTAAAATGCTCACTCTCATCATTTGCACACTATGAGGCCAAACCTATGCAGACAACATACTTAAGTGTGCTTTTGTTTCAGGGCTGTTTTTATGGTTTGAGCCACACAGTTTCAGTAGTATTTATTCTATGGTAATGTTGCAGCATATAGTGATGGATCAGACACAACTTTGTGCTACCCTATATAGCCAGAATAACAATGTTGTTTTTTACTTTCAATGATAATGTTTTTAAAACTGTTTCTTAAATTCAACTACATTCTTTCCCAAAGACACGGCCGGGGCCCTCAGATGGGTCGCAGGAGATTTTTGTTAGGTTTGCCAAATAAATGTGTTCCGTCGTCCTTTTAATTCAACATTCATCTCTGCAGTTCACCTTTGAGCCACACGAGGAAGCCTAAATGTTCGTAGTGTTCCAATAATTATAGCATTGGTTCTAATATGAAAGGCTATTGTACATTCAGTTTGTTTAATTTATGAGAGGAACGAGATAATCTGCTTTAATGCGTTAATTTGAAGTTATTCAAGGTGTGAACGTGTGAACATTTCTTCAACCACTTAAAACAACGTTGTAATTGATGAATGTAGATATCTCTTCAACGTGCCCGGTTTATCTAATCACAATGGTTTTGTCATGTTTAAAAAGTTGGTCCCCAATAAAGAAAAGTTTGGCTTCAGGGTAAAGGTTAGGGAAAGGTCGTGCTTCTGGTTTTTAAAAAGAAAACATGGTTTTCCGCCCATTCGCCATCACAACGTTCTTACTCTGTTTCCTTGGCCTCGCTCCTTCATTGAACATCGGTACAGTAGTGAACGTTAGTCGTGTGATTTTGGACCCGGGGCCACTCTGCTACAACAGTTTGGAGGAAAGTTCTTTCCTGAAAAAAGTGCGTTGCCTTGACAACACATCATTAGCACACGTATTAAATTGGGATGGGTATTGTTCGGATTTTATCGATAGTACTATCGATACGATTTGATTCCTTATCATGGCTGCAGCCTCAGCTCGACTATCTACAAAAAATGCAACTACATTTGCAGCTAAACAATTAGCTCAACGATTATATTTCATTGATTAGCTTGTTCTTCTGATCAAACTCCGTACGACTTCACTAATGTTACCTGCAGTGGACGAGGACGGACAGCTGCTCCACAAACAGATTGATGTTCTGCTTGTTTGTCACATGTGATAAACGGCTGCTGTTTCCTCCGTTATACTTGTGAGGGTTTCATTGTGTTCGTGACAACGAGAGTTCTCAATATCTATTTGTGTAAAATGTAGCCATCTTTTTTTTTTTTTCTAAATTTTGTGACTATTTCACGAACGGCCGTGCAACTGGATGTGTGTCTCACGCTGTGCTGACCATGACTTCGCCCCTCGTGCAAAAGACAGACAGAAACAGAGAGTGGACGCTGCTTTTTTTCCGTGGAGAACTCACTCCATAACTTCCTAAATACCGATAGCGAAACCATTGACTCCAGACCTTATCGATACTCCGGGTTTTTACAGTATAATCGGTTCCCGTTTAGAACCGAGTTTTGGGCGGCATACCTAGTGCTAAATAACATGACCACTTTTCGATGACCACTAACAGGTTATGAGACGATGGGCCCCTGGTTATACCACCCAAACCCTCCGCCTAGTTGAACTAGACAACATATTAAATAGAATATTGTAAATAGAATTTGAAGTATGTTGAACAACAAGACAAGCTAGCTATCCAGCGCTGCCCCCAAATCAATACAAATATTTTCCCGAACAAATGAGAGCCCATGTGAACTGTCGGCCACAGCCTGAGGTAGGAATAAATAGAGTTAAATAGAATAGTGGAACAACTTAGTAGGTGTTCTTTATCAGGAATCAATGGACACCTTGCAGCCACTCAGAATTGAGTGTACCGAAAGACCATAGTATAAATAAATGAGTTTATTCTTTTCTTAAAAGTGGTTTTTATTCATCTACTACTAGGAGCTACACATTTGCATGTAGGTTACAGTATTTGGAAATGGCTGAATCTTAGAATGACTTCTTTATGATTAAAATGCCATCGGATATGGAGAAGATAATAATCTAACAAGGCAGAGAGTCAAATTCTGGGCAGAACTAATTAATCAAAAACATCAGCAGCGTAAAACTTTATTTTAAAGAGAAGACGAAGCAGCTGATGCTTTGCTTATTGTCGGATGAAGCACTTACGGTTACTGCTGCCTCTGCAAAGCATTTTTATTAAAAGACTTGAAATATGTCTCAGCAGGATTGACATGTTATCATAAATATACAGTATAATCAGACATCCTATCCATCCATTGGCTGTATATAAGAAGTGGATGCAGTCATCGTGACGTCACCCATTGGTGATTTGAAGCCTCGATTTTGCTGTCACCATGTTGTTGTTTTTGCAACCAATGAACGGCGGTTACCATATTTGGAATGCGGAGGAGTGACGTAGAGACGGCATATAAGTCAGTCAGTGTGTGAGTGTGTATCAGCCTGAAGGAAAACAGGGCATCTGTCACTTAATCCTACAGCTGTGAACTAGATCAGCTCGTTCACTCACAGCTCCTCTGCATCTTTGAGTCCATTTGCTGCCATGTTTACAATTATTTTAGGCCCATTGTGATGTAATTTGTTATAAAGGATTTAAGGATTGCGGTTGCTCAAGTTAATTGAGGTACTAAAGGGCCATCAGAACTGGGGCTTTAGTACCTCCTCCAAAAAATCACTAACAATAATATTCTACAGGGTCTAAAGACAGTGGCACTGGCAGGATTCTATTTTTACTGCACAAGAACACTTATAGGCTAAGTGTATATACATACGTGGTTGGAACCTAGATATTAAAGCGAACTGAATATAATATCGGAGGCTGCGCCTTGTTGGTTCCTAAGAAAGTTGCTCAGAGCCAAAAGAACAAGTTCGACTTCAGTGTATATAATTCACTATGATCCAGTGAGCCCAGCATCTTTCTGGAACTCGTGCACATCTTAATGTGCACAAGTTCCTATAAATTGTAAAATGCACTAATAGCTGAATCCAGAGTTATTTCCCTTCCTCCCTTATGAGGAAGGGAAATAACTCTGGATTCAGCTATTAGTGCATTATTAGTGCATTTTACAATTTATAGGACCTAATGATTTAAATTAAAGTTATCAAAGTGTTTGTGATGGAAAGTTAATTTACCTAAAAAAGTATTATCTTTTATTTACAGACGTCTCTTTCCTAATATAGGTCTATGGGTATAAGTCTTTGGGGGCCACATGGCATCATGTGACGGACCCGTAAGTATAAATTAGCTTCAAAGCATGCTCTTCCTCGGGACTTGGCCCATACGCAGGCTACTCAGTGAGCAAGCAGGAAAGAGAGATTGATTTACACCGCGTTCCACATTATTATGCAAATTACACTTTGCTCAGATCTTCCTAAATAGTAATGCACAGTCAGTCAGTATCATTTTCAAGTCATCAACTGTTAGAGTATAAGTCAAATTCTATTGAACAAACCTCCTAATGATAACAGTATTTTTTTCAAAAATAAAAAACTCAAAATGCAGTGTTCCAAATTATTATGCAGAATTTCAGAATTTCAGAGTTTCAAGATATTTTATAGGTTGTAAAGAACAAAAAATTGTCATTTGTTGAATTTGCAGCATTAGGAGGTCATATTTACTGAAATCAAGAAAAGTTTGAATCAAAAACATCTTAACAGGTCAAGTTACATGTTAACATAGGACCCCTTCTTTGATATCAACTTCACAATTCTTGCATCCATTGAACTTGTGAGTTCTTTGATAGTTTCTGCTTTAACGTCTTTGCAGGATGCCAATAGCCTCGCAGAGCACCTGCTTGGATGTGAACTGCCTTCCACCCACATAGATCTTTTGCTTGATGATGCTCCAAAGGTTCTCAATAGGGTTAAGGTCAGGGGAAGATGGGGGCCACACCATGAGTTTCTCTCCTTTTATGCCCATAGCAGCCAATGCCCCAGAGGTATTCTTTGCAGCATGACATGGTGCATTGTCATGCATGAATATGATTTTGCTACGGAAGGCACGGTTCTTCTTTTTGTACCACAGAAGAAAGTGGTCAGTCAGAAACTCTACATACTTTGCCGAGGTCATTTTCACACTGTCAGGGACCCTGAAGGGGCCTACCAGCTCTCTCCCCATGATTCCGGCCCAAAACATGACTCCGCAACCTCCTTGTTGACGTCTCAGCCTTGTTGGGACATGGTGGCCATTCACCAACCATCCACTACTCCATCCATCAGGACCATCAAGGGTTGCACGGCACTCATCCGTAAACAAAACAGTTTGAAAGTTAGTCTTCATGTAGTCCTGAGCCCACTGCAACCTTTTTTGCTTGTGAGCTTGGTTTAGGGGTGGCCGAATAACAGGTTTAAGGACACTTGCAAACCTCTTGAGCATCCTACATCTTGAAGTTCGCGAGACTCCAGAGGCACCAGCGGTTTCAAACACCTGTTTGCTGCTATTCAATGGCATTTTAGTGGCTGCTCTCTTAACCCTACGCATTTGTTTGGCAGAAATCTTCCTTATTTTGCCTTTGTCTGAACGAACCCGCTTGTGCTGTGAATCGGTGACAAATTTCTTCACCGTCCGATGATCACGCGCAATTCTTTTGGAAATATCCAATGTTGTGATACCTTGACCAAGGTATTGCACTATTTGCCGCTTTTCAGCAGCAGAGAGATCCTTTTTCTTCCCCATTTTGCCTGAAACATGTAGCTTGCTTAATAATGTGGAACATCCTTCCACATTATAAACATAATTAGTTTGCCAGGTGAGCCCAATCAAAGGAAAACTACTTAAGTAGTTTTCCTTTGATTGGGCTCACCTGGCAAACTAATTATTATTATTACTATTTGGATGATTTCAATCATCCAAATAGCCCTGAGACACAATACCATCCATGAGTTTCATTGAAAAACCAAAAAATGAATGTTTATGACCCTTAAATACAATTTGCCTAATAATGTGGAACGCGGTGTATATATTTTTGCACTAGCATTGCGGATACAATGCCATAAAACCTAGCCTACCACAGACAAAGACCAGACAACAGGCCTGAAAAACAACAACAACCACAGACAGCTAAATAATGGGCAACAATAGCCAGAAGCGCCTTTGGGATGTTTTAAAACGCCATTCCCACCCTTTTCAATATGCCACTACAACATTACTTCCAAACCATATTGTTATCATGTTTTTATTTAACAACATGTTCTGCTTCAATCTATATTTGTTGGCATTTAGCCTTTAAAAAACTGTGTTTTCACTGCTGGGGCTTCAGCCTTGGTAGAGCCCAGACCTATAGGCCCACAGGCCTATAGAAATGTGTCATAAAAGTCTGCATTAGGTGTAAAAGCAACAGATTCTCTCATTTGGCAGCATCAGAACAAGTTTGGCAATAACACCAATATGCAACAAGTGTTGGGGAACAAAATACAACCATCAACAAGATCCAACCCTTTAGCAAAATGATCAATAAAACTTCAGTTTCAATCACCAATTACGTTCACTTGAAGACAAAGTCCAATCTGTCCACTTTGGATGAATAACTCAAATACCCGTTCACGAAGCTGAACTTTTATGGATGCTGCACAAGTCGGTGTTGTCCTTTTGTTTTCCTTGCATATGCTTTTAGGGCAGTAAATGTCCTTTCTATGGATGCAGTAGTGACAGGGGCGGTTAAAATCAAACAAATGAATGCATGATGCTGATTTATGCTGTTCCAGAGTCCTTTCTGTTGGAGAGGTTAGATGGGTATTTCCCTAAAAATGCCATGGAATACATCACAGATCATTCCGTTTTCAGCTGTGCAAAGTCAAAGTGCGAAGGTAGTTTAAGGGAATGCAGTCTTTAAGGTGGTGAAACTCTTGGGGCAAAAGGAAACAGAATTAAAGCTTTTTTTGTGATCTTAAAATAGAATTTTGCACTTGATTTAAAATATTGTCAAGAATGTCACCCTGCAGCTTCTTGCAGCGTGAGTGAAGATAATAAAGTTTGTACATATTTGTTTCTGGGCAATGTTTGAGTAAACGTGTGTCACATAGAAGAACTATTCACCCCATTTAAACTTAAAATAATACAGTTTTAGAGGGAGCTCTTACTACTCTGCAACCAAAGTGCTTCTTGCAACTCAATTTCAAAGTCATGGTTTGATTGACATCCGTCGTGACACATCTTGTATCACTTCCTGCTAGCACATAGTAAAATACATAGTATGTACACAGACTGCAAAACATGTATACTATGAAAATGAGAATATAGTGGAATTGGGTGACTGTGTTTGATTCTGCTGCACAATTGTTTTCCACAGATTTCAGTCAGGCCGCTGTAGTACAGCTCCAAGTAAAATCATTCTGTAAATCTTTGTCATTCTTCACTTGTTCGGTCAGGTCCAGAGGGTGATGCTTAAAACGGTGTCGTTCTGATGAAGGTTCTGGAGGCCAGTAATCCGCCCTGGGATCTGATTTACAGCATAAGAGCCGCATTCATTTTCTTCCCGCTTGTAATCATTTTCCTCTTCGCTCGCCGTCACCGCAGGGCCAAGGTCACGTTCAAAGTGAGTTAGATGCGAAGGAGGGCAGCATTTTGAAGGGAAAACACTCCCATGGACACATCTATATGAGTTTCCTGTTGTGGTGGTGTAGAATAAGAGTTTATGATCAAGAGAGTGGTGACATGTTGGTTTTGCTATGAATGCGGTGCAGCCAGTTGATGGTCCGTCTTTCCTCTGATAAATGATTTTGGCTAGATTACATATACAAAGAATATGTTCCAAATAATCTTGGTGACCCCTGACCTTTAATCTAGCACCACCATCTTGCCCACATGTCCACTGGACTATAAAGATCGGATTTCCATAAAGTTGTATTATTCTCTTCATTATGAAAACTGAATTAATTACGTAGGTGTAATGGATAACGCTAGTCCCAAAGTGGGCTGTATGAAATAAATGATCATGGAGCTATCATTTAGCTGTCTAGAGCACAATCACCACTGTCTAATCTTTCCTACATCTCTCGTTTTGCGACCGACCCTGATTCTAGGCTGTTTTGCTGCCACAACCTATCTTGCAATTCTTCATTGCCGTATCCTTTCATTCCTTTATTGTAAAATACTTTTCGCTGGGAGACAAAGTGAATCAGATGTTATTTTGGACGATGAAATGTGCATGGACGGTGGCTCTGAGTGGTGAAAAAACGCAGAAGATCAAACAAGTTCAGAAAAATGTAATAATGGACAAAAGTTTCAGAGATGATGTGTGAACGTCACAACTGCAATGTGAGGTCGTATTTATTTAATGTGCAACGTGGTGCATTGAACTAAATGCTAACGCCAGCATACTAACATGCTCACAATGACAATGCGTCCATCAATCTTTGTTAAGCACATTATTTAGTATGTTTTTTTGCAGGGAATTGATAAAATAATTAATTGAACAAAAGTATTGATGAAAGTAACATTCACATCTAATGATTGTGCTCCATGAAATGTTTACAAATTATTACAATTCAAATGAATTCTGAATTAAACTTCATGGCAATTCATAAAATAGTTCAGAAATCTTCGTCAAAAACACATTGCGTCGCTGGAGGAAAAGTCAGGGGATCACCAAAGTCAATAGGATTCGCCCTCTGGGAACCACGAATGTCTGTACAAATTGTTTGCTAATGTCGAGATATTCCAGACGTACTGTAGCAAAATCTTCTTCGGAAAGTTTCTACACAAATTTAAAGTGTTTGAACACCACCATTCAAATAGTTGTTGCAGTATAATTTAGCCCTGTGGTGGTTAATAAAAATATACATTACGTTTTATAAAGTTAATGTGATTGAGCTCACCTTCACATTTTATTGTTAATGTTGGGTCTCATCTGAACCAACATTTCTTTTTTGATCTGTGTATTTTTATTTTAGTACAAAAAAGTGCCAACAACCCAAATAAAGAGCTATTATTTTACAATAAGTGTTTCGTTGTTACAATAATATAATATCAAGTAAGTATTTGAAATGCACTTTACCACTGCATGCCAGGTCTTTATAGAGTCTACTATAAAGTATGTTAGATGTTCCTCTCTGTCAGATAAATGTCATTTTAAAGTCACTAGTGATGATGAAGATAAGAGTGAGTTTATTTTTTTGTTTTTGTTTTACATTCCTCCTGCAGCGAGAGGCCACCTCGCAAACCTGACCTGAGGTGAATACAGAGTGCTGACATTTGAATTCAAAACACAAGGATTTACTCCGTCTTTCCTGTTCCTTTATTTTAATATTCATATTTTTTTATGGGAGCTTGTTTCAATTAAGTTTATTTTGTATAGCCCACAATCACATATTACAAATTTGCCTCGGAGGGCTTCAGAAGGCTACAATCTGTACACATACGACATCCGTGTCCCTGGACCTTTGGGAGAGCAACAGAGGAGGAGCCCTCTCCCCAGATGGACAGAAGCAATAGATGTCATGTGTACATAATTATATCTATCTATCTATCTATCTATCTATCTATCTATCAATAGTCTGACACTGAGCGTCAAACTGTTTCTGTCACTAACAAGATACAAAGCAGCAATGACTCTATGACCCCGATTACCCTGATGGCTTTTGGAGGGTGTGGTGTTGGATTTGAAACAGCATGAAATATAGAATTGAGAAGAATACTAAGAGTAAAAAAAATAAAAAATAAACATTTTAAAAATATATTTCCCATTTTTCGCAGATCTTAATTTGTGGAGTACTTTTCATAACAGAATAGTGTGTCACTAATCTCATTATTGCATTAGATTATTGCAGTACATTATAGTAATATATTAGTTTTTAGTTATCTTTGACACAAGTAAAATTTGTATTCAAGGTTCTATTCCTTGATAATAACATGAATCATCTGCATTTTTAATCTTGGTTATTATCTTCTGCATGCATATTTTGAATATATTGAAACAACCCATTCTTACTCCCAACTTGTCATAAAGGCAGTTTGGTTTAAGTGGTTGGTTTGACGTAGCGTTTGACGAGTTGGGAGTGAGAACGTGTTGATTTAAATGTTCAGCAAAAAAAAAAAAATCCCAAATACAATATGTATTCCCACTGTATTCTTCAGGAAAATTAGCTACAGTACATCATGCTGATCCGGACTCAGCGCTGCACCTCTCTGGCTTAGCCTCACTGGCTTCAAAGATGACGAACGATGCAACAACAAAAATAAGCTGCTGGATGTCTGACTGACATCAGATCCAGGTCAAACAGTATTTACACATACTTTTTAAGGTTTGTCTTAGACTGGTTGGGCATCACAGAGGTGGGGTTTAGCATGCAGGACAGTATAAGTCACAGAATGTTTGAATGAGCCTCCTGATGAGTGATCAAACCTCTGACGCTGTCTGAACTGTCCTGATTGAATAAATTCCACCGACTTCGCTCTTCATGCGAGATGTACCAAACTGATTTGCAAAATACTATTTGACCAGCTGCCATAGCAGAGTCTTGCCCTGAAACCTTGACATTTTGATGTTAATCTAAGGCAGACGATTGGTGTTAAAGAGGCAAGATCTCTGTTTGTACCAGCTTTCCATTGTGGAAAATCCTCTTTGTCCATCTTTTCCAGAGTAGGATGCGAAGATCGTTTTCAGTGTTCAGCTTACCACAAAGACTCGAGGCAGGCGAAAACTGCAAGCCTAACTCTATCAATGGGGAAATAAATACCTCCACAGACATCTCCAAAGCTGTCAGCATGGTTTATCTTCTTAGACAATAAAGTGCAGAGTTCTAGGTAGCTTTAATCCTGGACGGGTATCACAAGGAACCTGGTCATTTCAGACACTCATGAATTTCTAAAATACGTAATGAGATATGATGAAAATACAACCTCCCCCACACAAATTACCTCAACTATGATATATTGCATTAACAGAGGTCCAGTTGAGAAAAAGGGTCCTTGACCGTTTATTTTATTTACACACATCATATTGACTTTAATGTCTGAATTTATTTTCTGCTTTTGTTGCTTTAAACCTGATGTGTTTTTTTCCCTCTCGGTTTGTTAGCACAAGCTAGTCACTGGTCCATCTTGTTGTTAGCTGGGTTTTGATTTTGGTAGAGCTGAGACGGATCTCAAACTTAGTGATTCCACCTGAGGACAGGACTTTTGAGAAGCTAGGTTCAGTCATTCTACCTAGCAGGTGTTGGTCAACAAATACCTAACTGCTGCTAAAACCACAATGTTTCATTTTCAACATAATATTTCTACACAGGCTATAAACAAGATGAACGTAAATCATTGGAGCATTGGAGTTGTTGAAAGAGGGATTATTTTTATTCTTTTGATGGAGTGAGGCGATCAGTTTTCCTCTGCTTCCACTCTTTGTGCTAAGCTAGGCTAAACACATCCTGGACCTTTCTCTGTAGAGATGAAACCAATATCCATTATCTCATTTGACTTTGGATAAGACACAGAGTGTTGTGTTGAGAGGAAACGCGGATTGAATGTTGCTCTACCAGGAGACAGCAGCATGGACAAGAAAGAGTGAAATGCATTCAAAATGTCAAGTTTTCCATGCAAAAATCAGACATATGAAAAAAACCGCTTACGGAGTATATGATTACACTGGTAATCTCCTGGTTAAGTTTTGGTTTTTATATTTTCACTGTAGCACTGGAAAAGTTGAGTCTTCCTGCACTGCAAAAAAACATCTTATCAAGTAGGTCGACCTCATGTTCAGTCAGTCTTTAAATTAGATCAAATTTACCAACGATGGGACGTCATTGGATTTCTCATGGAGTTTAATAAATGTCTTGAAAGGCGTTTTAAAATCATCTCGAAAGTGAAGGAAAATTAAACCAAATTTGGTTGAAGGGTTTATGAGGTTCACTCATTTGAGGTACAGAGTCTGAAATGAATGATGACAACTTGCTAAGATGGACAGAATCCCTGCTACCTTATTGCTCATCTTCCCACAGTATGCTGGGTTGAGTTGATTCTAGACAAGAGGCTGCGTTTACACTGAACTGAATCATAATCATTTTTTTTTACTGCAGCTGGTTTCCTAAAGGAACAAAACCCTCACATATCTTTTGGAGGCATTTTAACTTTGTGAAGGGGGTGGTACTGATACTGTAATATCAGTTATCACTCATTTCCTGCAGAGCCCAGTTGAAGATTAACTGTAATTTTGCAGTTTTTCTACAACAGCATCAAGAAACACGAGCGGTCAGGGGATCTCACTATCAGTTTAAAAGTATTTCCACACCAAGTTTCAATTAACGTGCAAGATATTTAAACAAAACTAAGCAGGTAGTTTATCAAATTTGTATAATTTTTAGTCTTTTTGTTTGTTTGTTATCTTTGTCAATACTTTCTTTTCTTTTGTTGTATACAAAACACAATAGCATCATTGCTGCTGCTTGGATGCAAACAAAGTGTACAATCCGATCTCTATCTCTATTTAGAGTAAATTGTTGTAGATTTACGCACTTTTGTCCACAACTCAAAGTAATGTGGTTACAATAATATTGCTATGGTATTGACTTGTTTATACCTGACTGCTTGTATTTCTTGGCCTGTCAGACAAATTACTTGTAATGCTTTGCGATGCAGGTAAATGAGAATATTTTTGCATTACCTCCAAACCTTGTTTTAAAAGAGCTAAAATGCTCAAAACATTTTCAAATGCAAGTGGATGAAGCCAACCTCCTCTGAACACCTGAAGACTGGCTTAACCTCTGTGTCTCCCCTTCCTCTTCCTCGTCTGTGTAGCTCCCAGCTGGCGTTGAAGTATCTGGATCCAGCTTTCAGTCCTCTGACCAACGCTCTCAGTGAGGACCTGCAGAACTCCTCAAAATGGACCTACAACAGTTCTGCTTTTCTTCAGCTGAAGTAGGTTACTCTGTCTGTGGTGGGTTCTTTTTTGGCTGTTCTGAAGCGCAGCATGCAGTCTCAAGTCAGTGAAGACAAGTCAAATTGGAGTCTTAGGTCTTGTGAAGGCCAGTGTGTCATGTTGATTCTAACTATCTAGTTAGTCGAGACAAGTACTTGTCTTCAGTCTTGAAAAAAGCCAGTCTTAACTCAAGTCTACTGTCCTTGAGGGCTGGTCCAAGTCAAGTCCAGTATCAATTCTCTCTATATCTCAAGACTTTAGCCTTTTCAAAGCTATTATAAAGTGTTAAGTCCATAAGGGCAAGTCCTAGCCAAGCTCAAGTCAAGCCTTTTGACGTCAGAGCAAATCTCAGGTCTGCTTTCTTATGTATTTGTTCCTGTTTTGCGGCTTGGATGTTTTCGCTTACAAGCCTGAAGTCAAATCAAATCTGAAGAAACGCTTGCAGTCGCCAAGTCCAAGTCAAGGTTAAGTCCCGGTTAAAAGTAGAAATCTTTTTTGTGGCGGGAGTTGAGACCCTGTTCAGATAAACTGATCATCAGATGAGAGAAACAGAGCAACAACAATACAAGAGAACAACTGCATTGACATCAACAGTTTTCTTAATCTGCACATTAATCATGTTTAATGCAGATTGAAATACACAGCTGCTATTACCTGATGTATACTGTGTTTATAGTTCATGAGGTCTGTACAGCATTACATTTAAACCCCACATTTCTTTCCTTTAATCCACTGTTTGTCATTATGTTTACATTTCTTCATGGTCACTGTGCCAACTGTGTCGTCCAGAGTTGTGACTGTAGCATACACCGAACAGAGCTGTAAATAAGCTTATATTCCTTGATAAGCAACATGAAAGAGCATTCTTACTTAAAAGGCTTAGTAGTTCTTTCTGCCATTCTGAAAGATTGTGTTTAATGTCAAAGGGTCATGCAAACAATTCAGATGCTGATATCTCAAATTGGACAATCTAATATTGTATTTATAGTTTATTTTTGTGTAATTTTGGTGAACTGTACCTTTTAACTTGGTTATCCATTCATTAAAAATAGCCAAGGTTTCTCAAACTTAAAAACAAAATATTGAATAATTTGTGGTTCATGTTTTTTTTCTTCCACCTGGAACAATCTACTGTATATTCCAATCCAAAACCATTATACTGCGTAGGTATTGCTATTATTGAGTCCACAAAAATGTCTTGCAGAAACGAGATCTCCCAATACATCGACATCCCCCACAACTTCACACTGACAAGAGACTCAGTCCGAATCGGACAGCTGATGCACTACGACTACTCCAGTCACAAGTACGTCTTCTCCATCGGCGAGAACTTCCGCTCGCTCCTCCCCGAGGCCTCGCCGATCCTCAACAAGCACTACAACGTCTGCGCAGTGGTTGGCAACAGCGGCATCCTCACAGGCTCGCGCTGTGGCGCCCAGATCGAGAAGTTTGACTTTGTCTTCCGATGCAACTTTGCGCCGACCGAGCTCTTTAAGAAGGACGTTGGGCGGCGGACCAACATGACGACCTTTAACCCCAGTATCCTGGAGAAATACTACAACAATTTACTGACTGTGCAGGACAGGAACAACTTCTTCCTGAGCCTGAAGAAGCTTGACGGTGTCATCCTGTGGATCCCGGCGTTTTTCTTCCACACGTCGGCCACGGTGACGAGGACACTGGTTGACTTCTTTGTGGAGCATCGAGGTCAGCTGAAGGTCCAGCTGGCATGGCCTGGAAACATCATGCAGTATGTCAACAGGTAAGACCCCAGTAAGACATTAACAACAAAGATCCCATCTGTTAATATTATATAATGACATCTTAACATGCGCGTTTGCATTTACACCTGGTATTGATTAGCGTTCTGGTTCTCCTCATTCTGCCACTACTATGATCAGATCTCAATATGAAAATTAGGTAGGCAGAGCTATCAGACTTGTCTCGGTGCCTCATATAGTTAACTATATTCACCTTAAATTTTCTGCTCGTCTTGCACACAATTAGACACATTTACACCTGCTAAAGATGGCCAATTATTTCTACAAAAAAAGGTAGCACACATTGTTTCTCAGTAAAAACCTGTTATTCTGTCCGTCAGTCTCTCTCTCTCTCGCTCTATTTTTATGTCCGTTTAATGTCGTCCCCATCTCTGTCCTGTTTGTAGTAGTTAGTGTGGTTGCATTGTATTGAGCATCACTCTTATAGAGCAAAGAGGAGATTTAGGCTCTAAAACCAGATTATAAAGAAACAGCTATTTAGTGAAAGGTAAGGCACAGAGCTGGGACTGTGTGTGTGTGTGTGTGTGTGTGTGTGTGTGTGTGTGTGTGTGTGTGTGTGTGTGTGTGTGTGGAGAGGGATTTAAGTCTGGTGCTTAGTGTTGTTGCAGCAGAATAGGCCACTCGTACAGTAGCCTAATCTTCACCAATCCCATTAAACCTACCTGCTCTGGAAGAATTACCACGTTCAAGCAGCTCAGTCGGCTTTCAGCACCTCAAGGACTCTTTGGAGGTGGTAGTGTTGAGGCCGGTTTGGAGAGTTCCCCCTCTGATTCTGCAGAGGGGGAACTGGGGGCCTGATTAAAAAAAAACATCAGCTGTGGTCATATTATTTATTTTATAACCATCTGAAATCATTGCTGTCAATAACAGTTTATTCTCCGATTCTTTATGATGACTTAAAAACCTAAGCGGAAAGTACAGGCTCTAAATATAAGAAAACTCTTGTACCTGGTGTGGACAATTAACTGTCTGGATGGATGTAGTCATCGTGATGTCACCCATTGGTTTGTGGACTGCAGTTATGAGGCTTGAGCTTGGCGCCATCTTGGAATAAGGCCACAACCGATGATTTTCACAACCGATATTTGGAATGATGAGGAGTGACGTAGACATGTCGTATACGGCTCTGGTACCAGCAGCTTCATTCAGCCGAACCGAAGGTTGCCGCCTGGTATGGACAGATACTGCAAACCGCAAATGTCATTCAAAGGAATGGGAGTAGCATTTTTGCCACAATGCCTGATTTGGTGCGAATGCAATCTAACACTCTTCACTATTTAAAAAATATATGGTTCTGATAATGTATAAATGTTCTCTTCACAACAGCTACTGGAAAACCAAGCAGCTGTCTCCGAAGCGCCTGAGCACCGGCATCCTGATGTACACGCTGGCGTCCTCCATGTGCGACCAGATCCACCTGTACGGCTTCTGGCCCTTCGGCTGGGACCCCAACACAGGGAAGGAGCTGCCGTACCACTATTACGACAAGAAGGGCACCAAGTTCACCACCAAATGGCAGGAGTCCCACCAGCTGCCAGCCGAGTTCAAACTGCTCTACAAGATGCACACGGAGGGACTGCTGAAGCTCTCCCTCTCCCACTGTGCTTAGGGCTAAAAACTGCAGCAGGCGTGGCGCTCTTTTCGGCACTTCCACGGGCCACAATTGTCGAAATGACGAGGCAAACAAGGGAAGATTTCATTATGGTTTGTGTCGGTGCAATCGGTTCCTAAACCCAAAGCCACATTTGACGAACCGTTTGTATGAACTGCAACAGCTCAAGTAACAAGGAGTCTTATTGTTTTTTACTTCTCAAGAATCTAAAGACGAAGAGGACTACAGTTTTGGAAAAGGTGGCTAAAGATGGACTTTTGGGCGACTTTGCTTTTATGGCAGAATATCACGATCTTGAATTGCTTCATCGCTCGTCATTCTTCTGACTGCGACTGACACGAACGCTGCGTCAAAGAAGGTAGATCCCTCCTCCAGTTCTATGAGGTTGACGCAGTTTGGGTTCTGATGTCGGGGGGCTCTGAAAACGGAAAAGTTTAACCTGGCTCAATTTTTGCTGAAATTTTACGCGGCGCAACACGCTGAATGGACCGATCCGATAGTTCCATAGTTTGTAAAATCCTCTCTCGTATTGTTATAAAGCCCTGTGCAGTGTTTTGGCATCTGAGAACCTTTCAAATGTATGAATCAGTTACTCAAAGGGGACTTCCATAATCATATTTCATTGTATCACTAGTACCTGAAGCGACCACCAACACAGGTCCGTGAGTTGTTTTAACACAATGCTGCTTTCGGTCTGAACGCCCAGTGAGACAGCAATATGGTTATTTGTAGTTTGATTATGTTGCCAGAGGTACCTAAACATTCTTATGCATCCAGCATTAGATATGTAGTGTGAAAAGGGAGAGCAGTGATATTGGCACATCTCAAATCAAGCTCAATCTTGACACTACTTTGATTACTGCAGTTTAAAGTCAGAATTCTGAGATTAAGGTTCTGACTTTGTCCCCTTTGTTGGATGTCAAAACATTTGGACCTACCAGGAATAGTACAGAAGAGAACAGGGCAGTAGTTGTGTTTACTCCATTGCTCCATTCAATTTAGGCATGTGGCAGAAGCTTTAATACCTTACAATGAGTGCAACATTGCAATACATTAACCATAGATACGTCACATGCATAAACATTTAGTCACAGGTATATACAAATATTTGATTTGTCATACAGATATCAGTCGGTTTTAATCTTAAACTTGCAGTTGAAACTTTGAACATGTTATTGCCTTATGAAGTTATCAAAGTTCAAGTGTAAACAAGCTTCATATTTACACATCCAGCAGACACAGAGGAACATTATCATCATTTGAGTTGTTTTTGAGTCCACCTGATGAATGTAAGTCCAGTATTTACTCTCTTTGAGCTCTATGTTTGGTCTCCACCAACTCCTGGGATAAATATCTGTCTGTTTAGCTGCTAAATGTTCCACTTTCTTCACCAGCAAGTCATTAACTGTTTGCCAATTAAAGTTAAGAGGAGTCTGCGTTTTCAGCAGAACCTTTTCTATGGCACTGCACAAGAGTAAATAAATGTATAAACTCAGAGCTGGGGCTATTTAACATCTGGTACAATTTAACACTTTACCACAGCAACATCTAGCACAACCACAATCTGTATAAAGACTGAGTTCAATTGTGTGTCCATTAGACATCCTAGGGGGTCTAGACCTCTTTTTCCCTGTGTTTGAGTTGTCGTAGAAATCCCAAATTAATTCCAATACTGTGTTTATTTATATGTATTTTTTTTCAGCAAAGTCTTGGGAAAAAAATGTATATCTGCAAAAAATAATAATTTTAAAAGGTATTTTGATCACAACTATGAACATCCAGCATGAGTATGAGCAAGGTGTATCAAAAAGGACTCCTCGAGAGCTTCCAGAGTAAAAAAAAAGAAGAAGTATTGATTGGTGCCTTAACAACAACCCACAGACTAATAGTGCACCTTTTTAGAAAGATTAAATCTGCAACAATAAACACAATCCAGGAAAGCATTGGCATGTTATGAAGCATATTCAGATGCCAAGATACCAAGATGTTTTTTTGTTAAAAAATTGAAAAATTACGTACTTTGTGCCAAGACAGTGTCTCATCTAGTCGACCGTAGTATCAAACTGATCAGCTGTGCCGTCTGACACGGTCTAAGCAGCGTTAACGGACCAATGAGACCGTAGGATTTTGTTTTGCCCAAGGAGAGTAAAAACAACAACCTCTGACTGTTTGTTAATTTGAGATACTAATATGGGTCAGCTATGGATTGTGATTGCTTTATAGGCTCCCGCAGGCCCGTACGGTTACAGGGATGTGTCTTTGACTGAAATCCAACGTTGTAAGGGGTATTTATGCAGGTTTTAGTGAAACGTTAAAATCGCCGCGGCAAGTTAGGGAGTTTACGTAAATAAGACAATGTAAACCACATGCATCATCTCACAAGAGTTACGGTATTTTAGCAATTTAAATGAATTTAATCGACTTTGTGGTTGCGGAGATATGTAAGGTGCCGTTTTTAAAACATATATTTTTTTCCGGAAAAAGAGGCGAAACGGGGCTTGGTGCTGATTTGGTTTTAACAGACCAGAAGAAGCACAGAGAGGGATGTTTGATTCAACACCATACATGTCAAAATTGCGGATAAAGGAAGGGCCGTTTGCTGGATTCGTAAACTCTAAAAACAGAGACTACCTTGACAACAAATCGGAAGAGTCACCGTTGAGGCACCACGAACAAACATCAATTCTGCAATGCAGTTTAGGACAAGCTTGTATTCAAATGTATTTGAGTTAATGTTTTAAAAGTGACAGCCTTACTTTGTAAAGATTACTAATGTTAGCTAGCTGGTTGTGTAGCCCACTATGCAACTTATCAGGAAGGAAGATTCACTTTCAGCCAGTATGCTGCCATTTCTTTCTTTTACGTTGTGGTAATGTTTTTTTCCAGTCGTTTACAGTATACCCACCTATCAGCCAAAATCCATTGGAATATATAGGAGAGAATACTCACTTCCTCTCCTCAATAACCTACCCATCTACCTAGTATACCCACCTCTTCAAAGACTACTACACCACTGCCCATAGTAATGAATTGCCACTTTAGCTAGGTGATCACACAGTTATTTCATTTTATTACATTTGCTGCTGGTGAGGGACTCTACAGAGTATGAGAGGCTTTGAACCTGGGAGGCAGGGGAAATCGATCCATTAGCTTTCATAGTAACTGGAAAGGATACCATTGGTTGTGGTTTTGAAAGTGTTGTATTGTAAATCCTCAGATTGCTCTATGATTATATAATCAACTAGAAGGGCCAAGGAGGAGGAGTGCAGATTATGAATCTAAAGTAGGCAGAAACAAGAAGTCTTATGTAAAATGTTGGATGCCCTACAGCCCATCCAGCACCTCAATCTCCACACTCTTATGCTATGTTCACATTACGAGCGACAAAACCTAACAAATGCCATATGGCCATGCTTAGCCATTTAAATAGCACTGGGAACTGGCTAACGGCAAGAATACGTTTTAGGGTACAGGAAGGTTTTCCTTGAGGAATTTCTTCCAGAAAGGGTTTATTTAAACCCCAAAGCATGATCTTTTCCTAAACCTAACCAAGTAAGTTGTTGTTGCCTAGGCCAAAGGAGATTTCTGTCAGAGAAGCAAACATTGAAGCAAAGACTAGGACTAGAAAGTTGAAGCCAGCTCAACTTTGATTTTTTGCACTTGTCGGCTGTCAGTTTGTAGTTTCATGGCGCTTTGTTGCTCGTAGTGTGAACATAGCATTACTTTCCACCTTGTTACACAAATAGCAAGATCCCTCCTGACAGGGGAAGTCGAGAAGTTGTATCCTAAAGTGTCATGAAGGTCTTCAGCATCATCAAATTATCTTAATACCACAATAACTGTATTGGTGTTAAAATTACTGACAGAAAAATGTTCTGCTCATGCCCTCCTGATGGTTGCATAAAAAGCGTCTCCCCATCTCAAAGTCCTGCACTAAGTTTAAGTTCTACTACTTCCCCCGCTTTCTGCATTGGTATTGAACGATGGCAGTTGACATAAACTATGCTTTGCAAATTCGTTCAATAACAACATCATTCTTAGGGATCCTGGGTTGGGCTTTAAATTGAAGATAATGAAAGGTACTATAGATCAGCGGTCCCCAACCTTTTTGCGCCACGGACCGGTTTTGTGTCAGACAATATTTTCACGGACCGGCATTCACGGTGTGGGCGATACATATGACGTAATAAAATGATACGACCGGCATTAAGACAATAATAAAGTGCTTAAAAATACAACTCACCATTACGCCGAATTAGTGGGAGCCCTGAGCTTGTTTCTCTGCAAGGAGCCGGGTCGGGGTGATGGGAGACACCCGACGTGTGTTCTTTGTATCCGGTCTACTTCGTAACTTAGACCTTTATGTCCAGACTGGACATAAAGGTCTAAGTTACGGAGTAGTAGACTACTGCTTAACTTAAACCCCGCTTCACAAAAACAGGATGTTGGAAATGGAGGCAGGGTTTTCAGAGCTTTTTTGGCGATCTCAGGATATTCTGCCTTGATCTTAATCCAGAACACAGGCAAAGTTGAAACAGACTTTTAAGTTTCGTTTTTGGGGTAACATATCACGTAACTTCTTGACATGTGTCAAGAGGCTCAGACGCACAGATGGACGTATCTGTGCGTCCATCAGCAAAATAAAAGATCTCCGCTGCTATAGATGACAAAAATAGTTAGCTTTAAACAAATTATTTAAAAAACTAAGAATACACCAGATGTTTGCCCCATACTAAAGTGCTGCTTTCATCTTTGGAGAAAAACAAAAATGTAAGCATTAGATGTTTTCTTTGTTAAGAAACGGTTTGAGGAATGGATAATGGAGTCCTAATTCTCCCTTTGGTGGCCTGTTCATGTGATTTATATTTATAACACAAGACAGCGTGAAACAAGGGGAAGCCACATATTCTCACAGCCATGAATTCCAATTGTCATGGCTGTAGTTAATTTACATATTAACTACAAATGTTTTGTATCATATCATACAACAGTCCTTCTGGTCACGGAAGTAGTGAGTACAATACTGCGATTTTTCATCGCACAAAACGTTATTTTGGGATTCTGGCTAAAGTAAGGTTAAGGTTTTGAGCAGGTTTTCCTTACCCTGATTGAGACCACAATTGGGGCACTTTTGTATGTGTTGTGGTATGAAGGTTTTTCTCGTCCATATGTGATAAGTGGTTGATTAGAATTCATGATTTGAAATGCTCAGTGATATTTGGTCCTGTGTTTTTTTTACTGTCTGTGGGAGCTGATGTGTGTTTCTGTTGCTACAAATGTAGCACACACTGTTTTACATGCGACACTCATAGACACGTGGTTTTCAGGCGTATCAAATGTGAATGATCATTTCTGACATGTGCTTTCTTTTGTCATGTATTTACATATTTGCTGCAAAGTGTTAATGAGCCAACAAAAACGTGACGAACTGGGACTAGTTTTGTAATCTGCCGCTGAACTTTTAGCTGTTTCACCTCTTGTTTGTTGTTTTCTTATTCTCCGAAATGAGACATGACTTGAAACGTGACATTTTCAGGACTTTGACAAAAAAAGATTGTTGGCATGAAGGTTAAACTCATTATTTAATAATACTAGTGATCATGTTATTTTTTTGACTTGAGCGCAGTATTTAATTAACTTAAAGTTATTAGAATGTAAATGCATTTTATTGGTCCTCTTTTGTCACATTTTATTTTTGTAATATACAATATCAGTCGGTATCAGGTAACATTTCTCACGAATGTACTTTTTGCATTTTGAATAATATTATTAATGCTGGCTCCATCCATATTGTCTGTAGAGATTACTCTATGAAGGGTAATATATACTAAAACCAGATAAGATATCATACGCAATATGTGTACTTTAACAAATATATTTTATTCATCCAATACTTGAAAGAAAATATGTATACTCTGTATTTATTTAATCATTTAGTCATTAAAATGAATGAAATGATCCATTTGACAAAGTGAATCCTGTCTTGTTTTGAGTGGATGTTAGCCGAAGAATGCTGTCCGTTGTATATGACAATATTTGATGTGCTCATTATGGAATTAGGAGCATATCTATTGCCTCCAAGCTGCTCACAAATACTGAGGCTAGCAGGTAACAATGCTAACAGCGCTAACGGTGCAAACTACGTTACCGTGGTGAAAGAGCTAACAGGGCTAACCTGAGGGTTGGGACAGCGTCATCAGTAACCGTCATATGAGTGCAGTGAAGAGAGCTCCGCAGCCAGGACTAACAAACGGTGCATGTAAATGCACTAAACAGCAAGTAGAAGCTCGGATAACAACACACAGGGAGGGAGAATGACTTCATCATTTGCTCAGGTAGACATTACTCCACTATATATACAAAGAAAATAGTTTCTTGAATCTACTTTCTTGTGAAGGCTCAGCCAATGTGGACAGGCCATTAGTCCGACGACCCATTGTTTCCGAAACCCCGGTAGTCCGGAAAATGGCCCATTGGACTATAAGCCCTTTTATCCTGAAAAACCAATGGCCACTGTTCTGAAGGCCCATTGCTTCGAAAATACACACAACAACGTAGGCATGGGGCCAAATAGTATGCATAATGCACAACGTTGCCTTCTGGGCCGGGTTAGTTAGGATTATGCACAACATATGCTGTTTCTTGCCCATATCCCAAAAAAGACAATATATCGTATAAACTGTTTACATGACAAACAGAACATGGACCGTTTGACTGTGCGAACACAGCCTCCCTCTCTCATTCTGTCAACCACCAAAAGGTGGGCGTGATATTTGCTCATATCCAAAAACCTGTTGAAGTCCTTCATAATATTTCAGTAGTTGTGTTTCTCCTTCTGACCAGAAATGTGGGCTCTTCTTTTGGTAGTTGATTTGTGAATAACTACTGTACAATGCACAGAGCTGACCGTGAACAGGCAAGATGGTGTGTATCGTGTGTGTTCATATCTTATGTGTGTACAGAGTCCAATAGAGCTGCCTTTTCCTTTTCTTTCAACAGCATTAAAGATAAGCCTGTCAGTGGAAAACTTTAATCTGACAACATGAGAAAGATGTATAACCTACTTTCTGAAAATACTCACGTCATAGAATATGTCCTGGCTTAAAACTTAAACACCAAAGATAGAATAACACAAGCGTGTACACACATACACACACATTTCTGAAATGCAAACAGAGATGATGTCAGGCAGCAACAGCCTGCAGGTCAATACTGTGCTGCTGATTTTTAGGGAGTGTGGTCAGAGGTCGGAGGTCAGGGAGCATCTTCTGAACTCTGTGGGGGTTCTGGGAGTCAAAGGGAATATTGCCAGAAATTCAAAAAAATAAACAGTTTTTTTTAGTTGTTTCATGAAGTACATAACAAAAACATGTACTAATTTCATGATATGAATAAATAATGAAATGCAAAATTAATAGAATGCAGAGAAAAATGACTGTTAATAAGTGTGTGTGTGTGTGTGTGTGTGTGTGTGTGTGTGTGTGTGTGTGTGTGTGTGTGTGTGACTAGCCTCTACTCACTTGCACATAAACTAATCCTAATCAATTACTAGCACCTACTGTTGAATAATCTCATAGTTTCTACACCAGTACATCTGAAATATCAATAATTACACCCATCATGACATTTCAATGGGACCCCAAAATGACAATAGCAACACAAATTTAAATTAAAGAAATTGAGAAATAGGTTTACAAATTATTTTTAAAATACTCTTATTAAAATATTAGTTTTGATATTAATTGCAGAAAATATATGATGTTGAAATCAAATGTAAAACATTTAAAGTGTCAACATGGGCATACTTATTAAGGACTAGAAACAACCGTCACAAGAATGTAGGTCAGCGTGTATGTAAATGAGAGAGGTCAGATGGCGTGCGCCGGGGTTGGCTGACCTCTGACCTCTGACCCTCTTAGCTGCTTAATTTTTTTGGTAACAAAAGAAAACCTGCAGGAGTCAAACACTGGATTTGAAACGGGCCTTGGTAATCTCACAGAATGGGATTATCCTTCATTTGAACAAAGCAATTTGTAAACGTTTAGACGTTCGATATTTTACAAGTTGATGTTTGGTACCATTGAGAATAATTAGACGATGCTGTTAAAACAAATTGTGAGATTTAAAAATACATCAAATAAAAAATGTTCTCCATGTAATGAAACGAATGTGTAATAAATGTGTTATCCATTTTATATAGTGTTACTAACCTGCAATTATTTGTTTTTATGTAAAAAGTGTTATGATTTGGCAGCAAATGTTTATTAATTAATTAAAGACATTTCTTAATGTAAAGTGACAATGAGCTTGACGAAGAAAAGAAGAAGAAAAAAAGCACATAAAAGTAAAATAAAACAAATAGCATTTGACCTTCACATTGTTGTGTTTGTTAAAAGATAAAGAGGAATAACGTTATTGATTCTATCAGAAGGAAACAAGTTCACTGCACTTAAAGAAGAGTGTCAAATACAAAACAAATTATGAGATGCAACAACAAACAGTTCAGAAATAAAATAGAATAGGTAAATCATTTAAACTTGCGTATAAATGTTTGTTTTGTTGTTTCTTTTGTAAAGAAATACTTATTAATCACATGATAAACCAGTGTTAGCCCAAGGCGAAATACGAATGAGCTTCATTCTGAATCGCTGGTCGGGGATCAGCCACATGTGACTTTATGAAATGAAAGAAAGGGGAAAGGCCACACACTCGACATGAGCCTCAGCAAAACAAAAGTTTTAAAAACGACAAAATAAAAAGTCTAAAATAACTTGAGTCTAAGAGCAACTAATTGGGTCTAAACCGACAAAGAAGAAACATACTCAAAGAAACGAGCTGAGCTCATCGTCTGAAATGAGAACCGGTCGCTTTAATAACGTGGTGGAGAAACATCGTATGGTGCATCTCTAACTTCATGTGAATGTGTTCTGGCACATAAAAACCGCTCTGCTAATCTGCTGTCGTCTCCCATTCGACCGTGTGGGGATCTGAAATATTAATGCGGCTTCTTCTTCTTTTTCTTCTTCTTCTCTTTGATCAGAAGTGTGAAAACTCTGAGGTTAAAAAAAACAAGGAGGCCTCGGTCTGCAGCCGTCGTGCTGATTGTCGGCGCCGTCTTCGGAAATCAATAAATCAAATGTTATGATTAAAAGAGCAACATGCCATAGGACATTAAATAATCATGTGGGGAGGAGGACGAGCAGCAGGAGGAAGACTCCCCCTCCTCCTCCTCCTCTTCCTTTGGTCCTGTGGTTAATAAGTGATGACTGTGCTGTGATTTGAGGAACAAGGACCTATGATAAAGCGCTGTTCTTTGTGGCGTTTGGATATCTTTGACGTGTAAAATAATGTTGACTGAGCAGTTTGCAAGTTGGATTTAGAGATAATTTTATGTTTTTTTTTTGAACTGATGCTGTCTGTCTATAATGTCGTCATGGTTTTACCAGCCAGTGTATATTTACGTACCCCTGTTTGTCATTTACAGTTCAGTTTGATGTATTTTGTATTTTTTTAGGGCCTCAATTTGATCATTTTTCACTTTTGCTTCGTCTTCACTAGTTTTTTTGGGCGAAATATAAACCCACAATCAAAAACGTCATCAGTTCACTGTACGCATTAAATAATAATAAACGTGCCAGGATCGGATCTGGTCAGGTGTTTTTTTTTGTCATGGTGATGGAAACACTATAGATTACCAAAAGGTGTATATTGAATATTGAATATGTAATTCAATATATATATATATTGTATAGATGTATAGAGTTATAAGATTAAAAGCAAAACAACACAGTGAAACTGACTTTATTCTCTCTTCAAACCATTCAGAACTTTACATTTCAAAGCATTTAAAATCACAAAGCTGCACACTCAAAATCATGGACAGGTCTTTGAGGAACCAGATAACCAGATAAACGATCATTTACGAAGCTTTACATGGTGAAACTAAATGCTTTAATACGTCATACGCTTCAAACTCTTTGACTTCAGCTCAGTTCATAATGTCAAAAACAACTGAAGCTTGTGTCTGTAATTTATTTTTACTATTATTTATTTATCATCATAATTTAGTTTTTCTTGTATCGTGTAAACCTTTGGGATTTCTTTTTGTATGTGACAACTTTTTTCAGATTTATAAATGCCAGCAGTGTTTGTGTTTATTAAGTAAGAGAATGGAGCAACACACAGGTCAAGATTCATATAAACACGAAAAAGATAATTTAAGAAATGATGGTGGAAGTCCTGTATTTTCCCTTTAATTAAGTTCATAAAAATAACGTTGCTATTTGCCTTTAAATATCAAATGTACGCTTCAGGTCAGAGGACATGATTTATACAGCATGGTCTGTCCACAATCACTGTATATATATATTGTATCATACTGTACACACACACACACACACACACACACACACACACACACACACACACACACACACACACACACACACACACACACACACACACAGTGGTCGGTGCTGTTAATGAATGTGTGCGGAGGAGAAGTAAAGCTGCCCTCAGATCAGCAAGCTGATTTTCGGAGAGGAAAACCGAGCTCACATGGAAATGTATCACTAATATTGATCTGAATTAGCATGAGCTGCCGCTGCCTGTGGCAATGTTCTCTCTGATGTTCGCTATAACGCACAGCAGTGTGTGTGTGTGTGTGTGTGTGTGTGTGTGTCTGTCGATGTGCACTCAAACGGTTGGCTGCTGTGATTGAAGTGATTTTAATGAGGGAAGAAGATGAGCCCCCTTTAATGGTGTGAATTGTAAAAAATAAATAAAAAAAACCACTAAATATTCTAATTAAAAGTATTATTTCAGAATATGTTTTCATACCTCCACCTTGTCTGATTTGAAAATTAAAACTGGGATGTTTGTCTGGGATGTTCAGAGGTGAAATTGATAGTATTTTTATGAAGTAATTGTATTTGTAAGTAATCTGTGCCTTGTTTATTATTTGTATTTTCTTACAGTATATTTCTATGAACACTCTTTAACTATGATTATAAAATATGAGGTTTAATTTACATTAAGGAAATAGAGTAATGGTATCATAAACATTTAAATACAAGACGTTCTAGCATTGTAAATTAAATATTTGTCTCTGCATGCAAATTATTTATTTTAAAATTGGGGTCATGTCCTGTGTCATCTTTAACAATTCGGGGGGAGTTTCAAGCTCAACAGTTCTAACTATCAAATGGTATTTTATGCTTTGATTCCAGACTTTTGGTACGCAACACATTTAATTTTGTGTAAATTGTATACTTTGTTTTGGGGATTATTCTGAGGAGGCACAGGGTACTTGACCTCATGACCTTAGTATTTATAATTTCCTGACATCTTCAAATTAATTATTTACACTTACAAATTTCATAATGTGCACTTTGTGTTAATGTCCAAAATTGGAAATGTGTTGGAATTGTATGAGCATTTAACAATGCGGTATATTGATATTGCTGTTATTTTTTTTTTTCATTTGTGACAACTATTTCTACGAGCATCTTGATAACAATAACAATGATCACCACTGGTTAATAACATTGTAGCATCATGTCTATGTGTGTCTTTCTGCTCTGCACGGCTCATGTTTCAACATATGTGCGCTGATGTCGTCATTGCATCGTTTCGTCACTTTATTGTCTGACACATTTAGAGGTTTGTGCTGCTCGACGTGTCCCGTTTAGGACATCCCGCGGAAGGACTGCAGTTGAAAATTACACCGGCACATTCACAGAAACTTTACTTTGTTCTTATAGTATATACAAATGAATGCAATAAAATACATAATGCGAGTTCATGAATTCAACATCCTTTTATTTTATTTTTATTTTTTTTCTGTGTAATATCCAAGAGTGATAATGAATCCTTTAAAGAGTCAACCATAGATTACATAGTTAACATTTTGGTTCTATCATAAGGGATTTAAGAATTGAATCTCATGTTGCCAATGCTGGTTTTTGCAATGTGACTGACGCTCAAGAATGCACGGCGACTAACATAGACATTCGTTAAGGCGCAAGATGAAAGGCTGTTAAATGGTGTTTGTTTAGAGTTGGAGAAACACAGCGAGAATGGCGTGTGGTCACATTTGAATACAGCGGGTCGACTCCGCACGCGGCCATTGTGCTCCCATTAAAAGCCGGTTTCACGGCCAACAGAATCGCAACAATAGAGGCAGCAGGTCCGGGAGGAAAAAAAGTTTCAAAAGGCTTGAAGAGAATAAAGGAGGAAGAGAGGGAGGAGGAGGAGGAGGAGGAGGAGGAGGAGGAGGAGGAGGAGGAGGGGGAGAGGAGGAAGAAAAGGGAGAGATGATAAGCGTGCTTTTCTTTTCTCATTTTGTAACCAAATGGCTAAGAATAGCAGCATTATCATTATCATGTTGTGACATTTGCATACTTTACACACGCGCGTGTCTCTATAGCATTATTAACACAACGTATCTTTATATCGCCTCCATGTAATTATCCAAATCGTTCATGTATAACTGCACATCGGTTTATGGTTTGATACGAGTATCTACAAATACATTTATGTGCCATATCTTTTTATTCCATTTTATTTTCAGCTACTAACACTTGTTTAATCTCTGCAACTATGTAAACCATCTTAAAAACGGTGTTATCGTTACCTACGGTATCTCCATATCTCCATATAATTTATAACAGTATTCATATATATATGTTTGTGTATTTTATGTAGGTCTATAATTCTCCATTTGTGTCGCTGTATTATTTCAATGTAAGTTACTCTCTCATCTGTTTTTACAGACACACATATGTATGTATTTATATATATTTACATATATGAGGTATATATATATTTTTTATCACTGTATTTATGTAAATTATAATTTCCCCCACATGTTTATACAAATCAGCTCTAGTAACTGTTTGAATGCCTGTACTAATAACTCATGAATATACGGTATCTCTATGGAATATAAAAAAAAAAAATCTCTCAATATATGTAACTCTATCAATCATGAATGTCATAAATCATAAATCCCTATTTTACCCCCAGGTTCAAATAAATCTCTACATTAAATACACAAATATCTCTAGATTAAACTCAACATTATATTATTATAGTAGTGTGATAAATGTCCCTCCATTTACTGCATGTATCTATGTGTGTGTGTGTGTGTGTGTATATATCACACACACACACATATATATATATATATATATATATATATATATATATATATATATATATACATATAAGTCTCTCTCAATAGAAAAATAAATCATGTATCACATTAATGTATCTCCATTCAAACTTATTTCTCTATTTTATTTATATAAACATAGTTCTATAGTGAGATATACATTTCATTAAAACCCAACTTAAAAGTCGGTATTCACACATAACACACAAGTGTATTCTCTTTATTTCTGCATCTCTCCGACTCTCAACTCGTCAACATGTCGTTTATGTCAAACACCAAACGGCCGCCATGAAACACACTGAGCCGGACTCACCGGCAACCAACCACTGCAGGAGGAGGAGGAGGAGGAGGAGGAGGATGAAGAGTTTACAGCAGGACAGATGGACCCCTGTTCAAAAACTGCTGGGTCATTTAGAGAGAGAGAGAGAGAGAGAGAGAGAGAGAGAGAGAGAGAGAGAGAGAGAGAGAGAGAGAGAGAGAGAGAGAGAGGATGACACAGAGAACAGCGACAGGGAGAGTCAGTGGGACAGATGCGAGGCAAAGCGGAGCAGTGTGTGTCACCAACGCTATAGATTAGCATGTGGTCTCCAGCACAAAGCTGCAGATCAATACTGCTGCTCCGTACACAGCAGATGGCCCGGGACAGAGAGAGAGGGAGAGAGGGGGGGCGGGGGAGAGAGAGCGAGCGAGAGAGCGAGCGAGAGAGAGAGAGAGAGAGAGAGAGAGAGAGAGAGAGAGAGAGAGAGAGAGAGAGAGAGAGAGAGAGAGAACGCAGGAGTAGGAAACGTCCTGATCAACCTGCAGCTCTGCAACTTTATTCACTTTTTGTTTCACACCCGGACCGCCCGCTTTCAGCATCGGTGGAGGGAACCGGTTCTGTAGCAAAAAAAAAAAAACGTCTGTGTTTTTGGAACCGTCTCACAAATGGAGTTTATATCTTTTTTGGTGAATCTGATGAGTTCTCGTTTCTCAGTGTCTCCAAAAAAATAATCTAAATAAACGAAGCCCAGCTGATAGAGACTATGACTGAATGCGCGGGTAGAAAATCCATGGCCCACCACTGATAATTAGTATTAATATAAATAAATAATAAAGGACAACTTTAAAATCGGTTTACAAATGATGCATACAATATTAATTGCAATCCATTCTAAATCAGTGTTGATTACAAAAGAAACATTTGAGAATTCCATCTTAATTTTTTTATTCTTAATACAATTAAAAATCTTTTTCAATGGAATTTTTTATAAATTTGTATTATGGTTGAGCCTTTTTAACACCTAAAAGGGAAATGATCTAAGGATCTAAAAGGAAATTAGCGACAATACAAAATATAATAATATTAGCAGTTAATATATGTACTTAGTTTAGTATGAAATAATAATACAAAAGTATGCTTCAGCTTAAAGAAGGAACATCATTAAACAATAGTTTTACTGACAGCATTATAATTAACATTACAACTTATAAACAAAAAACTAAGAAATACAGCAAATAACCTGAGAAATGTAATGTGTCACGACGTTTGACACAAAAGCGAGACTGAGTGCACGGAACAGATAAACCGGCTAATGATTATCTCAGCACACAGACAGTCAGTGTTCTACTGTGACGCCACAAAGGTATGCAAACAACTCAGGGCCCAAACTTTTACTTCCATGTTTAAAAAACACCTTTAAATGTTGAAATGAAAGTGTTAATCAGGTCCAGACAGTGGTCCCTCTCCACATCAACACATTATTCAGTATTGACCACGTGGACATTTTAACCAAGCATGCAATAAGTCTACAACATGCAGTCTGGGTCTGTAGAACATAACAAAACAGACTAATTCAATTCTGCTAAAATTGCACGATGTTGCACACAATACATATCTTACCTGTATTTAAAAATGTGCTATTATTGTTCCTTTCTTTCTTTTTTAATGAAGTGCATTGAAATACTTGTGCATACACACACACACACACACACACACACACACACACACACACACACACACACACACACACACACACACACACACACACACACACACACACTGTAGTTTATTTTTCACTCAGTCCTACACACCGTCCTGTTGGCTCAAGTGGCAAAAGTGGAGTCATCCGCTGCTGAAAATAGTCCCAGACAAAAGCACTTTTTCCTCCTGTCTGAGTTACGTTTGAGTGAAAAAACTGCATTGCGCTATTTTAGGAAATGACTGACAAGATAAATTAGATTATTGGTGAACCAACCGCTTTGAAGATTTGTTTCTTGACTTAGGTCTGAGAGCCACAGACAGGTTTCTGAAAGACTAGCACATTGCTGGTTTTAGTTGACAGTAAATAAAAGACACATTTATCCTTTAAATGATGTAACGGGCAGTTGTGTTGTTTCCAGTGAATCGAGAATGAATATTTTTTCCACTCAAGATTCCTATCTCCTCTCTCTCTCTCTGTGGATGTGTGTGTGTGTGTGTGTGTGTGTGTGTGTGTGTGTGTGTGTGTGTGTGTGTGTGTGTGTGTGTGTGTGTGTGTGTGTGTGTGTGTGTGTGTGTGTAATGATTTGTTTGTCACGTCTCTCGGCCTCTCAACTCCGTTGACCTGATAACACTGAGGACAGTTTCATAACACTAAGGACAGTTTCAGTGAATTCATGAGGAAAAGTGTTTGGAAACTTTGAGGCCTTGATAGTAAGCGTGTGGCTTACTCATGGGAGTTGTAGTTGTTGGACATTAAAAAGTACATCAGTTTAATCCTTGTTAAGATGTCAAAATGTGGACATTTTAGTATAGTCCAAAAAATATGGAACAAGTTTCTGCTTTGAAGTTATGAAAACCAAACCTTCTGTGAGGGGGAGGAGCTATTATCCACTGACGGTTGTGATGTCAACGTTTTACTTACACCTCCGTATTGACTACAAACTCTATCACTTCCTCCTCCGCCTCCTCTTCCTCTTCCTCCTCCTCCCCTGCAGCTGCTCTTTTCCAGTACCCCCATCCCTCCTCCCACGTCGGCCATTTATTCATCCCTCCTTTCCTCCACCCCCTCCTCCTTCAATACATTTCTCTATCATCTGGATCTTTGCTTACTGTTTTCGCTCAAATCCACGTTCCCCATCCTTCTTTATTTCTTCCTCCTCCACCTCTCCTCCCATCCATCATCCTTCTCTCACCTCTACATCCATCTAATCCTCAACTTCATCTCCTTGGCCTCTTCTCCCTCTTTTCCCTAATTTGGTCCTCCCACCTACTCTGTGTGTATTGTGGATAGTCAGGTGCAACAAGACAGACCGTCAACAAGACGGCAACAATTCTTAGGAGGAAACAGACAGTCGTACAGACGGATGGACGGAGAGACAGCAGACCCCCTGCCTGTCTCCCTGACAGCTGATCAAAAGGAGAAAATGGGTCAGGCTTCTGTTCTTCTGTCCTTAATTACACAACAGTCTTTAAACAAAGCAACATCTGCCCAACTACCCATCCTGCTCCTCCTCCTCCCCATCTCGTCTTTTTCCATCCCCTCATCCCTCCGTCCGCTCATCACTCGGGCTCAGTGAATTTGGTAACACTCTATTAAACAGGTTCGTAATTTCAAAATGTTTTCCAAGAAATGTTCTAGGAAGAACTGTAAACATTTGTTGGGATAATAAAGAGTTGGTTCCCTTCCAAATGAATTCATTCCAAATAATCGCTAGTGGAGAGTCTTTTAATGCGTGCTGAACATGCAAAATGATAAGATCTTACTACAGGCAAGATAACAGTTAAATATATGTGAAGATTCCAGTAATCATTTGATAAAGAATACATATTTATTTGGGTTTAAGATTTTATCCCTTTAATTACATAGTTTCATTCCTGGAAATTAAGAGTATTGGAAAATTGCAGACCTATAAAATGAAGCAGTATTTGTAACATTCACAGAAGATTCATTCAGGTACATTTTAAAGAACGTACTAATAATGTTCTTCTAACAGTTTAACATGCGGCTGTAAAACTCTCAGGTTGATGTCTAGAAAACATCCGTATTTTTTAATTGAACATCGAAAATGAAGCACTGCCAAAATCTTTGATACCTCCTGAGAGTCATCGATTACAGAGTTTCCAAACCCGGGCGCTAGAAAACAAATGTTTTTTTTTCATTGTACATTTCTGAAAAACATGGATACGTTGAATGTCGGTGTTTCTTAATCCAAAATAAATGTCATGAATAATTTCAAATCAGACTCCTATCATTCTTGCAGAAACGTAAAATGCCACGTTGTTAACATTGTGAAAGGGTTGGTTAGGTTCAGGAAACACTACTTGGTCGAGGTTAGAAAAAAAAAAAATTGTTAAAATAATAGCAAAACAACAGAACATAACAACATAATTTGTGTAAATAATAACAAACGCCTTTAGGAGACTAAAGCAACATTACATAACAAGTGTTAAGTCATTACATTACAAGGGTTAATTTTGGTTCAGCAGACCACCAACAAAACAGTGGTCTGCTGGGTGAAAGTCCTGTGTTTGTTTGGCCCATCCCTCCATTTATTTTTTTACATTTTTATTTACATGTACTGTTTTTTCTTGCTTGACTCGCTATTACACCACTTAACTTTCAATAACGATGGCTCAATGTACTTGCTCTGACTAGTGGTGTAACGGACCATTGTTGATCAGTGATCCGTACGGACCCGCCCTTTGCGGTTCGGCACCCATGTGAACTGTAGTTTAATTACACAGTTTAATGTTAACCATCACAGTGGGAAATTAAGTTTTACTGACAATTGTTATCCGCCAATATTCAGTCAAATATGCGATCAGGACATCGGCATTGATAATGTTCTACTAACCAATTCCTCGTACCTGGTTTACTGAGTTAGCTGGATTATTTTCAGGATAAAATGACGCAGATCAGGCTTTTCGGTTTCACGAAGCAAGTTTGGAAAATTCACCATGCAACACATCCAAATCCCTTAACCTGCTCCAGCGCAGGCTAACTGAAATTCACTGGATAAGCTGACCACTCCCATAGATATTAGTTATATTAGTTTTATAGGGAGAGAGTTCTTCGAGATCGGCAAGATCCGTTCTCACATCATGATGACTGATTATGAATAATACATACATACTGATCCGCCCATACGCATTCAAACTCCTATGGTAATCTACACCTACATAAATATACACATATATAGTACATGATACATTAATTTGTATACTACTGCCAGCAGGCACATTTAAAGAAATACAAATCTGATTGATTTGGGTGATGAGGCACTTACAATTAGCATTAATTAAAACTACTAATGACAAGATTTGTTTTAGTCCAAAATCTTTCATTTCCTCATCGTTTGAATTGTGTGTTTTAATGAAGAAAGAAACACTATATCACTATAACAAAGTAAAAGGAAGCATTTAGAATGTTTTATTGTTTACTGACTTCAGAGCGGTTGAAATTATTTTCGGAACGGTAACCTTGTAGACCAGCTGCTATAATCAAACAACAAAGTGATCTGTATCTGCCAATATGGATCATCAATGATTGCTAATTAAGATCGGTGGCATAAACATATGATCAGGGATTTCTCTTAAAGTTTTGTGTTGATCCGATCTGTGATCCGATCTGACTGATCCGTGATGCGATCTGATCCGTTGCACCACTAGCTCTGACCAAGTGCAAAAATACACAAATAAATGAACACAGTCATTCAAAGTATCCATGGTTTGCAGAAACGTACAATGCCAACATATTGTCTTTTCTGCAAAAGTGTGTCAAAATATTCTGAGAAATATTTAAGAAGTCTTTAAGATTCTTTGAACGGCTGCCCACATCTCCAAATTGTTGAAGTGATTCGTGTGTTTGGTGTTATGCTTATGAAACAGCTGTTTCCAGAGTTGGAGACACAATCCTCCAGTTAGAGTTTTTAACACTGATTAAGGATGGGGATGCCAACCACAAAAAATAACCAAAGAGAGAAAATATTCTTTTGATTTAATAGAACACTGAAAGAAATGGTTAATCTAGTTGTATTGTTTTATGGAGGAGGAAAACGGCCTTTACGCTTATATATTAAAACCAATCTTGGTGTCATTGTTTGTTTTTGTGTTTTAAGGGAGGCAGAACTATTCGTAATTTAATTTGAAATAAGTGTCTATGGGATTGTTTTTGTTGTTGTCTCTACACTTTGTGATGATGGATCAAAGCCAGAGAGAGAGACAGAGACAGAGAGAGAGAGAGAGAGAGAGGCAGACAGAGTTATTTAGCAGTCATTTGTCCTTGGAAGTGTAATGAATTGTAAAGTGAACCAGCTACAGGCCATAATGCTCTTTCAATGCAGCTCCCACGCTCATCACTCCAGCCAGAGACTGTCGATAACATCCTAACACACACCAACAAATCATTTACACTTCAGCAGTCTGCACTCAGCGCTATGAGCTACACAGCTGCAAACATCTGTCCAACATCAGCCGGCAGACAAAACTATTCTAATTTACCCTATTGATGGTCATCTCCCATATATATATATATATATATATATATATATATATATATATATATATATATATATATATATATATATGTAAAGTTACGTCATGATACTTGACAGAAACCCTGACATGGTCATGGTCATACATTTCCATCCTAAAAAAAAAAAAAAGGCTCAGAAATATCTGATTATTCAATTCAATTCAGTTTATTTTATATAGCCCAACAATACAAGTTTTCCTCGGAGGGCTTTACAATCTGTACAAATAACATCCCTGTCCCGGGACCTCATTATGCATAATTGTATATGTCATGTCATGTTTGTTATGTTGTTGTCATATTTGTTATGTTGTTGTCATGCCATATCATGTTGTGTTATTGTCATGCCATAATGATTATCATGACATGTGATGTTTGTTATCATATGTTATTGTCCTGTGATGGGATGTCCGTTTGGTCATGTCATGTCATGTCACACCATGTCATACAATATTATGAGATCTCATGCCGTAATCAAGCCATGTTATCAGTGATGTATCGTCACATGGTATGAGATGGTTCATGTCACATCACACGTGTGTTTAACATCAAGTCACATCACATTACGACATTTTGTTTCATCTTACATCATAAAATATTAGGTTATTCCATTCCATTATCCGGACCGCTTAACCTATTCAGGGTTGCGAGGGCGTTGGAGCCGGTCCCAGCTGACATTGGGCGAAGGCAGGGTTCACCTGGACAGGTCACCAGTCTACCGCAGGGCACATATAGAGACAAACAACCATTCACGCTCACACCTACGGGTCATTTTAGAGTCTCCAATTAACCTGAGCTGCATGTCTTTGGACAGTGGGAGGAAGCCGGAGGTACGGGGAGAACAGGCAAACTCCACACAGAAGGAGCGCCCGGGATTGGGGATGGGACCCGGGTCCCTCTTGCTGTGAGGTGACAGTGCTAGCCACTCCACCACCGTGCAGCCCAAAATAAGGTTATGTTTAATTATATGTAATATGTGTCATGTAGTGACACGTCACATGTCATGCAATTTCAGTTAATGTTATGTATGATTTGTCATGTCATATTACGTTATGGCAATTAGTTTCATTTGATCTCATAAGATGTACTTTCAAATAATAATGAGTCATATGATTTCATATCACACTCTCTTGCCATGTTATGTCATGGCCCTTCCGATACATAATGTGTTGTATCATGGCGTGATGTGCTGTATCTTGTCCTTTAACATCCTGTTGTGTTGGTCCTCTTATAGTCACACTGGGACCATCTCATGTAGCAGCAGATTGATTCACTATCTCTCTCCGTCCTCATCAATGCATAAACTGAGAGAAAAAAAAATCCATTGATCAAATCATAACATGTACAGCAGCACAGTCTCTGTTTTGTTTTTTTGTTTTGTTTTTTATAAGTGATGCTGTCATGTCATCTTACATCATTTGCTTCCTGCCATATTGCATCATATTTGGTTTTCTTGTTGTACTGTTTTGTGAAGTTGCTGGGGGAAAAGTCAAGACTTTCAAATTAAGCCTGCAGTGTTGCAATTACGTTTTTTTAATATATATATATATACTACTATTTTGTTCCACATCCACACTATAATGTAATGTTTGATTCTATAACACTATCAGATTGTTGAATAGGGAGAAGATAAATGCCAGAGACCAGAGCCAGGATATGACACCTACGCACACTTACAGCACAGTTGCATTAATAGCCTATTAGCATCGTTCAGACTGTACAATAATTATTATTTTTTCCCCCGTTCAAATCCAGCACAGAGGAGCCCCACCGTCCCCGCCGCTGTCCACACCACCAAAGACGCCGATTGGCCAGCTGGCCCCTTGAGCCACGCCCTCTCGAGCCCCATCGGCGCGCCCGGTGCCTCTGATTGGTCAGCCTCACCGTCAGTCACGCGTGGGGTCGCTACTCCAACCGAGCCCGCCTCCTCCTCTCCTCCTCCCGCAGCAGGTTGGGTTGAGCGGTCGGCTAGGGGACCGTGGACAGCTCCCGTCTGAGGAGCAGAGTAACGCAGGAGGAGGAGAGGGCTGGATATGGGGGAGCCACCGCACAGGCCCGTAAGATCGAGATAAAAATAAAAAATAAAAAACACTTTTTTTTTTAATGTGCACCCACCGGGGAAAATACAGAAAGACACGGATCTGGAGAGGCATTAGGAGGACGGGGAAACAACCGAGGAAGTGAAGGAAAAGGGGGAATACGGCTACTGACCCATCCCGGCGCATCAGGGGAGAAGCAGCGAGAGAAAGGAGGAGAAGAAGGAGACCTAATTCCGCTCGACCCGATGGACTGAGAGGACAGATGAATGAAGACTGCCTATACTAACGCCTATCGATGCCTGGCCAAGGACCTGGATGTCTATGCCATGAACACGGACATGACAATGGACGGGCTTGGCAGCCTGCATGGCGGGGTGGCCGTGGGCTCCGTGCTCCCTGACGTGGAGCTGATGAGCGGCCACAGCCCGCACCACGGCCGCTCCTCGGGGGGACACGGGGCGGCGGCGGCAGCGGCGGCCACCCTGCGGATACACCAGGACCTGGCCGCCGCCGCCGCCTCGTCCCGCTCCGCCATGGTGTCCGGCATGGCCACGATACTGGACGGCAGCGGGGAGTACCGGCCGGAGCTGTCCCTGCCGCTGCACCACGCCATGAGCGTGCCCTGCGACACGTCGTCTCCCGGGATGGGGATGAGCGGCACCTACACCACGCTGACCCCGCTGCAGCCGCTGCCTCCCATCTCCACCGTGTCGGACAAGTTCCACCACCACCATCACCACCACCACCACCAGCGGCTCTCCGGAAACGTGAGCGGGAGCTTCACCCTGATGCGGGACGAGCGGGTGCTGCCGGGCATGAACAACCTCTACAGCCCCTACCACAAGGACCACATGTCCGGGATGGGTCAGAGCCTCTCCCCGGTGCTGGGCAACGGCCTGGGCTCCATACACAACACCCAGCAGGGTCTCCACAATTATGGCACCGCGACGCACGGGGGTCACGACAAGATGCTGAACTTCGACGCGCACCACACCGCCTCCATGCTGGCCAGAGGGGACCACCACCAGCACCGAGGCCTCGGTGGCCCCACGGCCGGGATGATGCCGCACCTGAACGGCATGCACCACCCGGGGCACCCGGCCGTGTCCTCGGCGGGCCACCACCCCCACCCCCACCCCCACGCCCACCTCCAGTCTCCATCCCACGGGCCCGTGTTGGCTTCCACCAGGGACAGACCGCCCTCCTCCTCGGGGACGCAGGGGGTGAACAGCTCGGGGCAGCTGGAGGAAATCAACACCAAAGAGGTTGCGCAGAGGATCACGGCGGAGCTGAAGAGGTACAGCATCCCCCAGGCCATCTTCGCCCAGAGGGTGCTGTGCCGCTCACAGGGGACCCTGTCGGACCTCCTGAGGAACCCCAAACCCTGGAGTAAACTAAAGTCTGGCCGGGAGACCTTCAGGAGGATGTGGAAGTGGCTGCAGGAGCCCGAGTTTCAGAGGATGTCGGCCCTCAGACTGGCAGGTAAGAACACAACAAACTGCGCTGCCACGCTGTTTTTTGTTTTTTGTTGTTGTTTTTTTTTTTGGGGGGGGGGGGGGGGACAAGAAGAGGAATATAAATAGCCCCCATTAAAAACATTGTAATGATAATAATCTAAACATGATTTCCACTGTTACTTTTTTATTCTCCCCAATTTTTTTTTGCTGGCTTTGTTTTGGTGTTTCCTCGCGGGTTCTTTCCCGCACTCCGATTCAGATGAAGGGAATGTATTTACAATCACCGGTGTTATGATTACCATTATTGATCAATAACAAAAAGGGATCGATGGGAAATGACAAGGTCACGGGATTTCCCTCCAACAGTCCCCCCCCTCTCTCTCTCTCTCTCTCTCTCTCTCTCTCTCTCTCTCTCTGCAGCGACCCAGATACGGTTTTCCTGTCCCAGCATGTTAAGAGGGAAAAACACTTCACTTATACTAAATATCAATTCAATTGCTATGAATTTTCCCAAATTATTGCTTCAAAATAAAATATCACATTAATAAAAAACAAAGGGGATGCTGGGAGGAAAATGCTTTCAGCTCAAAATAATTTAGGAAAAATGTCCTCCATTAAAGTCAAACTTCAGGCTGAATGAAACCCGCTAGCTCTCAAGAGTTATTCTTTATTCTAATCCATGTTACTATTATTCAGCCCTGTCATCAGCCCGCTGAAGGCTGCTTTTATTCTCTTGCGGTATTTGTTGCAGGGATAGAGGTGTGAGAGAGCTCACAGCGGGCAGAGGGGTTGTGTTTGATCGCGACATAAACATGACGGGCTGCAGCGTCAGTGGGTCTGCTGCCCCCTCTAGTGAGGAACCTGGTCCTCTGTCCCCCCACCCCAACCAGCCTCTATTGTCTGCAGGGGATGACAGCAGTAAACAAAAAATAATATATAAATATATATAGAGAGGTAGCTTTTCAGGATATGAGAGTGGTGTTCTTCTCATTGTTTCTTGGAATATTGTATAACATGAACATGGTTTTGTGTGGGGTTTGTTTGCTTGTGTTGTGCATGTTTAATGCATTTCACAGAGGTGTCTTTAAGGCAATGTTGAGTTTTGAGCCGGTTGTTTGAATTTCACTTCAGTAGAAGATGAGTGAAAAGTGAGAAATATCTAGTGTTTACATTCACCTGTGTGTGTGTGTGTGTGTGTGTGTGTGTGTGTGTGTGTGTGTGTGTGTGTGTGTGTGTGTGTGTGTGTGTGTCTTATCTCATCTCTGTTAGTTTCACAAGTTCAGTTCAGTTGTGCAATTGAATAGTTTGGGTTTCCCAACCCAGCCATTTTCTACTGTAGCTGCCTTCTTCTAATGTTACCATATCAATTCGGTAACAATTATAATAAAACACGAGGCGGGCAGCATGTGTGTTCGCAGGTGTGAGTTTTTAAAAAGAAAATGTTGAATAGTCTTATAAGCACCGGACCCAAAGTGTTCCTAAATTAGAGCTTTTGGAATCCATCTGGATGTTGTTGCTTTTATTGTGAAAATCTTCCAAACGTGAACTTTTTATGAGCCAAGAAGAAAAAGGAGGCTTGTGACATTTAGAAAAAGAAAAAAGTTGGGTTTTTAGAAGTAGGAGACGTTTCTCAACCCATAAAGAAACATTTATCTCCCTTTAGTTTATCTATGACTAACAATAAATCACTAAATTGAGACACATTGTGTTCATCTTAAATCAACATGTGTTATTTGCTCCTTCTCACGAAGTTCCAAAATGTCTGAACCCATATGTTGTGTGAGACTAAGGTTCCAAAACACCTAACTGTAATACACAAAAAGTGGCCTTATTTGTTATAAGATTTATAACAAATATATGCTGGAAAGACAATATTTCAATATCCTGATGCACACTGCATCAGGATATTGAAATATCTTTACAGGCATCACAATGATTTTTCCAATTTGTAAGCAGTTTTGCGTCACTTCACTTCAATAATTTTGTATGGTGAAGAAAAAGACAAAAACACCTTTTTAAAGACTTAAAATGAAGTATTTAACAACTGCGGCATTCTTCCACGCTCTTACATTGTTTTGCACATGGCAAATCTGCATTACATTGTTTCTTTTATTATAGCATCACCACATTCTGTTTGCATCCTCAGAGTTGATTTGAGTCGTTGTTGTCACAAGATACAGATATTGATACATACATAACCCAACAAAGTCAACGAAGCTAAAGCTTTAATACAACTATTAAATAATATTTGAGATGATGCAGAACAGTGCAGTAAAAAAAAACTGTTCATCTTAACTGATGTAATGCTCTTTATGGTTTGAAAAAAATCCTAAAACCTAAACCCAGTTATTTATTAAATGGAACTTAAAAGCAAAGCTGCTGTTCTAAATTCATGGACGGTTTACATTTCGGAGACGTATCTTTCATTGGGCAGTGTTTACTCTAAATATAGATCATATCATGTGGAATTTGACTTTATTTACAAAAAGGTTATGGTATCTGAATCCAACAGTAAACCTTCAGCATAAACATTTGATCTTCTTCAGTTGTTTTTCAACACACATTAAGGACTGATACTCAGTGAATTATCCCAGTGAAGGCAAGTCAATTCAAATAGATTTCTTTCACAGCGGAACACAAGATGTGTTATTTATTATCAAGACCAGGCTGTCCTCTTTGTAATAAAAAAACATGCATGTCAAACTGACAACAAATAGAAATGACAATTCTACATGATATAAAAAAAAATAAAATAAACGATACTGTTCATTTAACGAACATAACCTACGTGGAGTTTCCTATAAAATCACTAAATGGAGAGTGCCCTTACTATGCCTAATTTCAAATGAGTAAAATAATTCCATAATAATCTTAGAATGACCTCATGACTCATTTAGTATCAGCCATTTTGCTGTAATAAGATAAAACATTGAGCACTACAAAAGCACAGAGGTCAGAAATAAGAACACATTACATAATAAATAAGTGGGAGTAGATGCAGTATGTTTGAAATGTTGATAATTGTATAAAGGTTGGTTAATAGCGTATATATATATATATATATATATATATATATATATATATATATATATATATATATATATATATATATATATAGTATTATATTTAGCATTAAATACAAAATGTATTACTTTCATATTTTTATGGAAGGACATTTCAAACATCACCCAAACTATATGTATCGTACACTTAATGAACTCATGATATCTGTGTTTGTATTCAGTATAACTATCAGTTATAAACATTGTCCAGTAAGTGTCACCTTTATTTCCTATAGGGAAATAATATACATTTTATGATATTCCTAAATTATTCTGAAAACTACATACAAAAAAATTCTTACAGGGTCTACATAATAACTTTTCTAAACTCATTTTATTTTCCGATATCTCTATTCCTATTATACCTGAGTTTTTGTGTGTGTTTTCATAGGGACCTTTATGGAGATTGTATCGTATTCAAAAGTAAAAAGACAGTTCTCATATTAGATGGCTGTCTCATGTTACAATGTTTGCTCGTAATATCTGTTACGTCTCCTTTTAAATTGACTGTGGCTTTATTTGTGCTGTGAATGTAACATAGTTTCCAGTGGTTGAACAGTCTTTGCTGAATAGAACCATATAAAGAAAAATCACTACTAATAGGTGGTGTTTTCTTTTCTTTTTTCCCCCTATTTATTTCCAATTAATGGAGCTCCAAACATCTCAGATCGGGCAGCTGATTCTCCAAAAATTGATTGGAATTTTGCATTTAATTAGCCTAGATTTGGTCAGTGGATTTGGTCCAGCTCTTACCCTCACAATTCCTTTTTTTTACCCCTACATTTGAAAAGTTTGTACATTTAAATGAGATTATCTCTGTTGGATTTGTCTGTTATTTCATCAAGGGTTCTTTCAATTTTCAGGGCTGGTATTTGACGATATGTTAATATGAAAATGACATGAGTGACGGTGCATGACGATGAGTATACACAGTGATCCACCTCGTGCTTAAACTGCTGTCTGACGGAGCTGCGCTCATCGGCTTTCCCTCCCATATTGTAAAACACTCGCTGGCTGCTGTGATACTGGTTTATTTTTCAAAAGGCCAAGCATCCACAAATCAAACCTGAAATAATTATTAGGGTTGGGTATTGACTGAATGTTGTTGTAATACTAGTGCCAACAGTTTCAGTGGGCTACCCGAGTTTTGGTTGGTCGATACCAAAATGACACTTAGTCAATTCCTTGCATTGAGGAATAAATATTTGTTTTACTCCAAAACCCCTTTTTTTCTTTTTCATTTAGGAAACTATAGAGAACTAAAAAGCTTCCTGATCGACATGCTGTATTTTCTTAGAAAGGTATAGTGACCAGTCCAACGTCAGTTTTGTTCAGGAAAGCATGATGCTACAACCTAGAAGCTAACTGTGTTTAGCCAGGCTTAGCACAATGTGTTCAAATTGTTTTAACTCCTACAATTCCAACAACTTTTGTTGAAAAGTAAAGAAATGTAAAAATAAGACACTGCGGATTGGTAAGAAACTTGTTTCTGGTAAAATACAGAAACATGCCTAGTTGCTAGGAAGTAAATGTCATTGTACGTTTCTGCAAATCACGGATACGTTGAATATCAACGTCTTTTTACATTGGGTAAGAGCAAGTAATAAAGTATATCACGTGACCGTCGTTGAAAGTAACGTGATATAACAGGTAAGAATGTCCACTTAGAGTGGGTAGAAATCTTGGTGGATGAAGCAAAAAGGACTTTCATCCAGGAGACCGCTGTTTGTGTACCGTGTGAAACCAAAAGTCAACGTTGACTTTACGCTTGTTGCGCTTGTTTCCTAATGTTACGTAAGAAACACTGCTATGAGTGGTTATTGCTTATTTACGTTACTTTGTTCCGGTTGTTCCGGTTGTCACGTTTTGTTGTTATATTATACAAACAGAAAATGTTGATATCCACAGTCGTTTGCAGGAACTTAGAAAGTCAAAATGATTTCTGGTGACTGGGTTGCAAACTTTATTCCACGTCTAGGCCGTTGTAAAGCTTTTAAATTCAGGAATTTTAATGAATTCACTTCTGTATTTTGGATCTGCTTTGTATGAATTTAGCATTCATATGCTACATAATTGTTTCCCTTTATTTCCGCTACAACAGAACAAAACATGTTTAGCCTTGCTTAACAAAAATAATGGAAGCACTACTGGCAGCAAAACCAAGGTGACGACAAGAATGATTGGTGTCTAGCTTGCTAGCTAACAAAAAACAGCATATAAATCAGTCCATTTTGGAGGTTTTGGAGCATTTTTTTCCTCCATTTTGATGGAGCAAGGCAAGCAGTTTCCCATGCTGCCAGTCTTTGTGCTAAGCTAGGCTTCTGTATCATGGCAATTAAATGGCGTTGGAGATGTTGGAATCAGGACGGCTCCATGTTTAAGATATAGGTTAGAAATATAATGGTAATGACTCAAACTGTAATTGCTGTCCTGTTGTTTTACAGATAATTGGTCAATATTGTCCAGGTTTTTACACCAGAAACACGGTAACACATCTATTTGTTGTGAAGATACTCCATGCAGTATCTTTCAACTCATTGTAGTTGCTTTTTTCTTTCTTTTTTAGCCAGCCATTACATTTTGCTCATTTCATCACTCTCTCTTCTCTCTTTATAATGACTGGATGAACAGAGTGAGCCTCAAATCCTAGATCAACAATGCTACAAGCAACCAATAGAGCTGAGGTCAAAGGTCAGAGCTGCAACACTCAGACAATAGATGGAGAAAATATTCCCCTGACCCTGAGACGAGCAGAGAGGAGAGGGAGAAGCAGCATGCAGGGTGGAGAAAGAAATGAGATAGCTGGGAGACCTTGTTTTTTCTTTTGCTGTTACATTATCCACATTTATGTTCTGTACATTCACAACAATGAACATATTAATGATTAGCCTTCCTGTTTTGGTTTTCTTTCAGTGCACTTCTTCCTCTCCACTCGTCCCCCTCAATATCCTTTTGTTCCTTTTACAAATTAATAGTAAAAGTAATTTTTATAGCAAAAATAACAAACATTGTCTAGTTCCAGTTTCTTGATCTGAAGAAAATGTGCTATTTGTTGTTCTAACATATCATAGTAAATTGGATATTTTGCCATTTTAGGACAAAACAAGACATTTGAAGACGACAGATTGAGCTTTAGGAAACTGTAGCTTTAACCATGTTAGATCATTGTATTGACCAAAAGATGTATCAATGACAATGATCATTAGTTGCAGGCCTATCCCTTCCCTCTTCCTTACACTTTCAATCATTTATTTCTGCAGTGTTCTAGAGTAATAATGTAAATACATTACAATTTATTTATATAGCACGTTTAAAAAGAATAATTTAGTGATGCACTTTTTCAGTCTTGATATCAATACCTCTGGGTATGGGCAGATACCGAATACTGATCTGAAACTAGTGTTTAATTAATAAGCTGGAATAAGCTGCATGTGTGGAAGTGACTGGGCTCATTCTTTAATGTATAAGGAAACACAGGCTTGACTTAAACATTACTATCCCTACTGTGTAAAACAAAATGTAACCAATGAATACATACATTCATGTATTTTTACATTATATAATTGTTAAATCAATAAATTGTCCAGCAACTTTGTAAAATATCCTTAAAATTAAAATTACCATTCAAGTGCAGAAACAAATTAGTCAAACTTAAACACCAATTTAAATTCCAGTATATGATGTAGTATATATACACATATAACTATATTTAGTAGATCTGCCTTGATACCGTATCCAGCTTCATGATAAAAGTACAGGATAACTGTTATTGTGTTCCTTTTGTTCCCAGGCTGTAGCATGTCCCCCCACTGAAGACAGGAGCATAAGGAAGACATAGGAACTGATTAATTTCTCAGCACTTTAAATGATATAACATGTTGGATGTAATGCTTTTGTCTGAATAATTTCCCAAAGAAGTTTCATAGAAAGAACTACACAAGTTGGTACTAAATAAAATAGAGAATATTCAACTGGAACACTCCCAGTTAATTAATCCCAAATAACTGCCAGTGTGTCACTTCATTTGAGAATGTTTTGGGGACATCCAACCTATCATATAATCCAGGCATTCCTTAAAATTTGTTAGATATCTGAGATCATCACATTTGACAGAAATACAGCATGGCGTCGTCTGCATAAAAGTGAAAGATAAATTATTATGTGGTATTATAAAACAGAAAACCTATTTTTGTATTTTTTTTTGTAGTCTGCAGATTTTTTTTATTCATGTAATTTGCATGCAAAATAGGACTAACCAAACAGGACAAAAAATGCAACACACAGCATGACTTTAAAAGTAGCCCAATTCTGTCGGAAAAACACAGACCTGGCAACGATGGTTTGCTGGCAGCACACCTCGACCACGACTGTACGACAATAAACTGTGGAGATATTCTGTTGTTTATGGGACTGCGGACTATTCTTGTTCCGTGTTTCTTCTTGTTTTCCTTCTTTTTATAGAAATAGAGACATAATTGCTGAATTTTTGTATTTGTTGATAGTTTGATGAAGTGATTTTTTCCTGTCAAATTAAAACTTTAAATATGCTTTATTTAAATGACCACAAATACACTATATGGCCAAATGTATGTGGGCATGACTGTCTATATTTTTGTGTGCACCTAATCTGAGGATTATTTTCATTGTTTGGGCTGTTGGCCCCTTTAACTTGGTTTCAGACCTCTGCGTCACTAATTTATTTCGTGATTTAAAAAAGATCTGTTATTGTGCTTTTCAAAGACTGTTTTCCCAACTGGAGAAACAATAAACCAATCAGAGATTCATGGCTGGGATTAAGAATGGTCATCTTCCTACAAATGTTTTCTAGTGACAAAAACTGCCACAAAAAATGTCAACAAGCTTGTATGAAATCCACGTAACTGTACAGGTTGTTGTAAGTCGACATTCAGAAATAATGTTAAATCAACATTCTTTCAATCATTGTAAACAAAACATCAAATTAACTACTCCTAGAAACCACTATCACAGCTTCTGTGTCCAATTAAATTGTCGATGTAGGGACAAATCCGTCAGCCACTGCTGATTGGTAGGGTAAAGCAAAACAGTCCCTGCACCGAGGTTCCAAACTGATTAATGACACCTTCAGCTCGATCACATATTGGTGTTATGTTTGGGTGATTTCGGCCTTACATTGTTCTGCGGTCCCTTTCAACATTGTTATGTTTTTCCCTTTAAAAAGGAACAGCATTTTGAGCCCAAACTGTCTATTTGTTACAGTATTGCCAAAGTAGGTTTTTGGACCAACAAGGTTTACAATGCGAGTGTCAGAATTCAGAATTTTGAAGAAAAAGACAAAAAAAATTACGCATATTACCAAACAGTATTATACAGTAAAATAAATACAAATATGCCCATCTAAATGTCTCTATGGAGCTTTTCCTCCTTGCCTCCTTCCCCTCTCCTTCTTCATTTAGAATATTTTTCTTTCTCTCTCCATCTCTCTCCTCCCTTGGACCTGTCTCTCTCTCTCGCTCTCTCTCTCTCTTTTGGGGGAAGGTATTATGTGATCGTCGGGGGAATTGAACACAAGAGCAGAGGCAGCAGCGGCCCGATGAATTATTGATGGGAATCTCGGCGTGACCCGCCTCGGTCTGCTCACTTCACTTCTTCTTCACCTCACAGCCGGGTTAACCAGGCAAAATGGAGGGAGGGAAGGAGAGAGAAAGAGAGAGAGAGAGAGAGAGAGAGAGAAGAGAGAGAGAGAGAGAGAGAGAGAGAGAGAGAGAGAGAGAGAGAGAGAAGGAGTCCATTGTTTGGTTGGAGGATGCTGCCTGCCTGTGACTCTGAGTGAATTATGGATGAAAAGACATCGATGCTCAAATCAGTGTTAGAATAGAATAGCTCATATAAAAGCTGGAGTACAAATAGGATCCATGGTCAGCACAAACGAGAAAACATAGGGGGAAGTGCTCTAATAGTTAACATGGTAATTCAGTATAATATGCATTCCCATAGCACTTATTCCATCAGTACGTCAACAGAGTCATGTCATACCAGCCCTGTCTCCGAAACATTACATTCCCATACAACAAAACTGCATTGTGAATTTGAGAGAAACCTTTTTTGTTGTGGTTTATGTTTGCTTTTGACGTATCAAAAATGAGTTTAAAATGAATCTGCGGAAGTCCGCCAAAGAACAAGGCCGGTGTGGTGGACGAGTGATGTTTTTTACTGAACATAACCAAGTAGTTTTGAAGGGTTTTTTGTTTTTGTTTTTTTGTTTCAATTTACAATGTTCAAACGGATTAGAACTGCAACCATAATCATGGAGCAAATGTTCCCATCATAACGCAATTGAGAGTGTTTGGTAGTTTTGGAGTGTATGGGAACGTCATTTTGTAGGAGACGGGGTTGGTCATGCTCACCACAGCGCTGCTCTTTTTTAATACCGTTCTCATCGGCATTCATTGAAAACGCTTTCAGCCAACCGTTTTTTGATCACTGTTGAATTGCTGTCAATGGAAATCAACACTTACTACAAAAAGACAGCCAGAGAGGGGTTATGCACTTTGAGTTGCTGGAAGGCTTTTTGTGGTGATGAAGGAACATGTTTTTAATAGCTTTTGACAACATTGCAGTTCTATGGCACAGGGAAATAAGATATATCACACAATGCTAAATGAATGTTCACTTCATTGCCGGAAAAATATCGGCAGATGTATCCTATAATGTCTTTTATGTTACCGAACAGAACGAGGAGAGTCCACTTAGAGTCAAATTGTGCTGAAAATCGGAATGACTTAACCTAAATATTTTCCATTTCACGCATCCTGCTGCAGGCAGAGACAGTGCATTATTTATGAGCCGGACCCTGCTTTATGACACAGATTACCAGCAGTTACTGCGTGTGTTTGTGTGTGTGCCGGCTTTATGGTTTCAGACTGTGGGAATACAGTTTGTGTCCGTTTTCAGGGTTTTTGTTCTGACCTCCTGCATATTTACAGGCGGCTATTGATCTGTATTAATGGATTTCAGGCTGCTGAGAGGAGACTTTTGATGTTTGTTTGTGTGTCAGCGTGAGAAGATTTGACAGACCCGGTTATTTCTGTCCGCTCCTGTCGATACCGATGCTGGAGGCTGGAAACCGAGACATGATGAAGTGTGTTTACAGGTGTTGGGGAGTACGACTGCGGAAAAAAGAAAAGTTATAAAAACTTTTGTCTCAAGCGATGTCACTTGAGTCAGTGTCGGTTGGGGCTGAAGAAGTTTGAAAATCAAATAAATCTGGGGGTGGAGTTTGAAAGAAGGCATTTTACCAGACGCACTGACAAATATCCTAGTATAATTGAACGACAACAAAAAAGACTAGATCAGGAAAACGCACATGCACGTGGTAGTAGATTCACTCAGAATTGATTTATTTATTCATATGTATTTGCGATCAGAATGCAATCAGCCATGTATAAATCAGCGGCCTACTGGTGAGCCTCAGAGTGTGGAAGTACTGCCAAATAAATAAAAATGTTTTGGCACTATACAAAGTTATTTTTATATCTAAATGTGCTCAAGAAGTCACATGAATGAAGGACATTAGATTACTGCGCATGATTTCAATGACCAGTTTGAATATGACATCGTCAGGTAAACACAAACGTCTTTTGCCAGTTTGCTAGCTAACGTTCCTTTGGATGCAGTGACACGAAATTGATCTGTTTTTGAACAGAAATGTGATGTGGGAGACAACTCTGCAACAGTAAAAGCCCCAAAGCATGTGGTGGGGAAATATGACCCGGAATACATTACATTTGAATTCATAATGGCAGGCAGAGATTGGTGAGGGTTCGGGTTTATTTTGGTTGTATACAGCTGAACAGGGCATAACACATACTAGTTACAGCCCAGGCTATTTGTTCACCTTTTTCTCTTTTGCCAGGTTGGGTGTTTTCTTTTCTTGTTTATTTATTTGGGGAAATGGTACTCAGAGTTTTTTTAACAACCTACATTCAAATCTTACGTTACAAAGATGAGAACCCCTGGTGAAAAATTACAATCTATGCAGTTTGGTTACCTACGATCACCTCTCACTACCGTATCAGGCTTTCTGCCGAAAAGACACAAGCCCTTCTTTAGCAAAGTAAAAAAGAAAAAGGAAAGAAAGTAGAGCCCACAGAGCAGCATCACACTGGGAGACTCAAGGGACTTCTACCACATGCAAGATAAGGGTAGCTGAGCTAGCACTAATGCTAGCGAGCTTCTCCTTTGGCTCTAATTGACTTCTCTTCTTTCTTTTTTTTACAGTAAATGTAACATTAGCAGAGTTAGCAAGTCTCAGTAAAAGTAGCCTATTAAAGCCTTAGGCTGTCTCTGTCAGTCACATGACTCTCTCGCCTTGCAACTTGTAGTAGTCCCTTGAGAGCAGGCTATTTATTGTGCCTGAAATTAGCATATTGAGATCTGATCCCCAGGCAGGCAGAATCAAGAGCACTTGTGTTTGAATACCAGTTGTATATGCAAAGGCCTGAGATCAGATGTCATTATCTAGGTAACGTTTGCAGATACAGATCGCAGGTGAATACCAGGAGGAAAGCACCGACCTCAAATCTTTAAACTCTAGACATCAGCTTTGTGCGTTCAGCCTCTTTACAAACCTTCGCTGCAGCTACCAATGAGAAAATAAGAGGAATAGCGTAGTGATTTTTTTGTTAAGTCTGTCCACACCAATCACGACGCCCCAGTGAACAGAGCGGATCGGGGTTCAGAGAAGAAAATGGTCCTGTCGCCGCTTTATTACGCCGGTCAAATCAAACATGACACCTGGACTCTGAGCTCGTTGCACAATCGGCCAGAACCACACACACACACGCGCACGCACGCACACGCACATGCACACACGCACGCCCACACCAAGTTGTTATTTCATCTTATGTTTACTTAAATTCTTTAACAAAAAGCACATCATTCATCTGTTTCACCTGCGATGATTTTCACACCCCCACACACACACATACATATCCAGTAATGTATGTATGTGTGTAGGATCCTGTTTCCAGGGCCATACTTGATTTGACAATGATGCGTTTCAAGGAATCCTGTAAACAATACAACATGTTCAACGATCCACTATATATTTACTCGTGGTGTCAGAGTCTCGGGTCCAATCAATATTGGGGACTCGTGGCAATTTAGGTCAGACGTGACCTAGAAAGGAGGTGTGCAAGAAAGTCCGGATCTGGCTTGTTTGGGTAGTTCTGGGTTTAGAAGCAATGTGTAGACCAGAGGCTCACCATTGTTTTTACAATATGTCTCAAATATGATGTCGGATGCATTTACTAGTGTTTGCGTGACGCACGTTAGAGCCCCTTTTCAACTGACGGAGACAACTAAACGTCACTCCCAAACCCCATTCAGTTCCCCTGTCGCTGTTTTGTTTGTTTTCTCCGTTAAAAAAATAAATATCTTCCTCATGTTGAATTCTCTCACTCTGTCTATCTTTGCTCTGTTGGTTTCCTTCCTGTCATTGTGCCTCCCTCCCTTGGGGTTCATTAGTATTGGTGTCGCAGCGCTGCTGAAATAACTCTGTCCGGAGGCGTAATGAATGACGACAGGCGGGACGGAGCCGTCAGGCAGCATGGCAGGGTTTACGGCGAAAGACAAACAGTGTTTTTAAAAGAAGAGGACAATAAACACAAGCTCCGCTTTGACCTTGTGCTTCACCAAAATCCTGTATTTCCCTCTGAGGATGACAAACAAACCAATACATGAACACATAACGACATTTTAATTATATTGTAGCAATTATGATGATAATAGCAGTAAAACATTTACTGCTATTATCAAGGATGACTATGTGTATTGATATATACAGTCTGTAATATAAAAAAAATCTACAATCAATAAAAAAATAAATTAAAGAAATACATATTAATTTAATATTATTCATATTCCATTTATTAACAATGATAACAGTTGTTATCATCAATAATAGCAATGAATCAATAAGATTCAATATACATTTACAAAATATATATTATAATAGGAAAATAAACAAATGAAGACTTAATTTAATTTAAACTTTAATTTTGTACTTCAAAGATGATAGATATTTTTTTAACTCTGACAAGTCTATTTATTATTATTATAATAATTATTATGTTTATGAATGCTGTTGTTGCTGTCATTGTTGTTTAAAGAAGAAAACAATTCATAATAGTAAAATAATCCAAAAATGACATACCAAACATTTAAATTTATCTAGTCTGATTTGTCTGTCTGCTGCTCCGGCTGACAGTCCTCTGTATGTAAATGTGCTGATGTGTATCTATAGCCGATCAATACTCTGATGGTCAGATACCAAGACAGAACACAAACAAGGAAGTGGACGCACATTCTGTTTGTTGTCCTTGCTGCTCCCCGTCTCTGCTCGTGTGGTTGTTTTCTGTGATTTCTGTTTCTCTCTGTGTTCGGGAGTCAGTGTTTTTTTTCTTCTGAAATGTGTGTGCGTGTGTGTGTGTGCGTGTGTTTGTGCCTGTGTGAAAAAGGCAGTTTTGGGCTCCGCTGTGCATGCGGATGGATGATGTGGATCGATTGCTGTAATCCCGAGCAGATTAAAAGAGCATTAATACTGGCAACGATAACGTAAACGGTGCGGACCCAGATCTCCATTGATCTGCAGGAACCTGATCCAGACCAGTTCCTGGAAGAGATGGGTGTGTGTGGGGGGGGGGGGGGGGGGGGGGGGGGGGGAGCTGACATTAGACAACAGAGAGAGGCAAACTGTATCTGAATGGCTCATGATAATAATAACATGGTCACTTAAACGTGCAATATTATATGCAAATAAATAACTGAGTGATTGAAATGTATGAGCTGTAAGAATCTACAATCTCTACAATATCGGCACATTGGCACCTATGGCACAATTAAGGTTTGATTGGGATTGCAGTTTTGTTTTTATTTTTAACATGAACATGGAATTTCTCTTGGGAATGTCTTCTTTTTTTCGGTTGGGAAAGGTCAAAATGTTCCGTTCATCTGCTTGTATTTTGTCCGTTTTTACGCGCACGTTGGGCTTTCAAATCCCACTGAATTCATAGCATTCATGTATTTTTCTTTGAAAACCATGTATCTGAGTTGATTTGTTCTCAATTCCTCCAAAGTTGGTTCGATTGCATTCAGGCCGGATTGCCTATAGCCGGGTTATGTGACATGTTTTTTTTACCTGAACTTTTGGATCTGACCATTTAAATGTAAGTAATCAAATTCAAATTCTGAATCTTGAATTTGTGGATAAAAAAAAAAAAAAAAAAAAGCATTCAGCTTTTGAAACTGCAACTCGAGAAATTTCAAATTTTTATTTCAGAGTGGTGAATTGAGGACAAATAAATACATGGTTTTCGGAGTAAAAATATGTATATATGTATATATAAATGATTTGGGTGGCTGTTCAAATACTCATTGACCTTCAATTGCTTCCGTACTTTATCTCCTGTCTCGTAAACTGTTTGTCGATCATGCTGCAGCTCTAGCAGTGCAGTGGATGGCATGTTTGTAATATAGCCAATATGACAGTTTCCTCTGTACGTAGGAATTCACATGTTCGCCGTTTTATAAAAACTAAATTCATGTTTTTGTTCCAACACAGTTTCCTTCTTTGTATGATATATGGGTTTCTTCACCATACATGCTTTGATGTTATTGTGTTGACCTATTGTCTTGTTGTTTGTCCAAACCAAAACATGATGGGTTTGAAGAGAATCCTCCTCTATTCGATTGTGCCACCTAACTGGATTCATTAAGCGGAATCGGTCTGTTATTGGATTATGCTTCATATTGGATGGATGGCATCCAATTGTAGATATTGCGGCCTTTAATGGGGACAAGTTTGGTTGGACCAAGTGGGCGGAAACATGTCAGAGAAAAACCTGAAGATGGGAATAAATAATCACAGTGAAGGGAGCCAAAACAATTAAAACCACGTAATAAACTATTAAAATAAGATAAATAATACAATAGCGAGGAAAAACTAAGCAATAAAAAAAAGAGTAAGAAAAAGAAAACACACCATCTCTGAGCGGCTTTTTTCTCTCTCAGAGCAGGAAACAGGGTCAACTTGTATCGTTGGCCGCCGATCGTTTGGAGACAAACACAGCGGTGAGCAGATTGCCAGGATGTCTGTTTATAGCGTGCCCTACCTCCTTTTGATCAATCACCGATTACAATACAATCTATTGATCAGAGAATATTATCTTTCTACCTGTGTTTGTTCTCTGGGGCTGTGTGCTGTGAGACTGAGCGGTGATGACTTCAGGCTGCCAAAAAAACTTCACTGATAAGAAAAGGTACTGAGAGGCCAGTTAACTCATCATCTATTAGTCTGTGTGTGTGTGTGTGTGTGTGTGTGTGTGTGTGTGTGTGTGTGTGTGTGTGTGTTTGTTGTCCAAAAAGAGCTTCCCTCTGACTTATCCTCACTGTCAACATAAAGCAGGTTAAAGGTTAGTGAATGTTTTCCCTGAATAAGTTTTGAAACTTTATCTCCAGAGACTTTCAATCTAAACATCAAACTTTATTTATGCTTTTATTTATGTCAACCCATTTACTGTTTTTTGCAGGGATTTCACTTTTTATTTATATTTGGGGCAATCCCATTGGAGTTTTGCATTATATTTCCAATCATGCTTTGTTTGATTAAATTAGTAAGAATCATTTTGCCATCAAGTCAGTGGCATGACAATGTGCTCTATTATAACCCTCCACAATAAACTAAAAAACAACAACTGGCGAACAGTGAACACAAACACTAGCTCAACACTAGTTTCCATCCGCATATTTTATGTGCATTTAGATTCTATCATTTTCGAAAAGCTGTATGGCAACGACAAAATTCTGTAAAATGTCTTCAATTGCGCGAACACGTTTTTTACGTGCGCTTGAGGTGGTTTCGCCTTTATGGAAAAAGAGTGGTTGCACTTTCTTCATCCTTGGACAGCATGAAATATGGCCAACACTCACTGACATCAGAGAACAATTTAAATGTTTCCAATTGAAACAAAATCTTGAAGACTCATATCTATGAGAAATGAAAGGAAGATGTCAGGATTTTGTTTGTTTAGATGGCCAAGACGACCTTCTTGTTTCCGGTTTGCAAGCTCTACTTCATCTACTCAGTATTCTGGCGGATTACATCCATGCGTAAAACATACTTTACAACAGAAGCTTCTAACCAGAATACGCAGTAGCTTGTCACATTTCGTTTTTTGCGACATTTCAAACGTGGCTTAAAATGTGCTTGACAATAGAATGGAAACAAGAATACTGACCCATTATCACTGTATTAGTTGATATGTTGAACATGTTAAGCAAATCCAGCAGAGACGGAGCAAGGAAAGCATTTAGTTGCCGTCGTGTTTGTGTCCACCTGATGAAGAAAGTCCAACATTGACTCTCTTTTAGCTCTATTTTTGGTCTCCACCAACTCCTCATCGAATTGTATATGGCTCTTCAGCTGCTAAATGCTCTGCTATGTTCACCTGCTAGTCTCTATGCCTGTCTGCTGTTTGGTGCTGAGTAGATTGTGTACAGTAGTTATTTTTAGGAATTGTTTGCTGAAAACGATGCTCATGAGAGCAGTGAGAGTGAACCAGAACAGTTAGGTTGCGGGCAAGAAAACCAAAAACAATGGGCAGGCTACGCTTTAAAAAGCTTTAAACGTTTTTATTTTATTTATTGCCTCTTTGGGCCCCTTGAACCCTCAAGGTGAAAGGAAAGCCAAGTCGTGTCCACACAACATTGAATTCTAGAGGTCACAAGCCACAAAGGTCAGACACCGCAGCTCTGGGGGCTTGATCAAGGCCTTTTTTCAGACCAGTTCATACATTAATCCCATCGACGTCATCAAGATGAGGGACAGATCAAATCATTTGTATCAATTAACAATGCAAATAAGAGCAAGAACGCATCTTCGTAACTCACGCGTTGCTTTTATTTCATGTTAATAGCACTGTTGTATTTTTATTATTATTATTATATAAATGTCTGTTTGTTTAAATTTACAAATTGCTGAATGGTGAACAGAAATAGAGCTGATTGAGACAAAATGAAAAATGAGCGAAGAAGATAGAGAGGTGGATGACATCAAACTCCTCTGAGGCCATTTCCTCATCAGCTCAATGACATCACTGAGCCACCGGGGGCTGTGATTGGTCAACCCGTTTCTCCTGGTAAACAACTGGAGATACATTACAATGTGTGTGTGTGTGTGTGTGTGTGTGTGTGTGTGTGTGTGGGTGGATGTGTGGGTGGGTGTAAGCGGTCAGCGAGACCTTTGTCCGGTGATGTCACCACAGACTTTGTGGACATTCAGATTATACACTGATAAACCATCTCTCTGGACACACACACACACACACTGAATACTCACTCGCTCTCTCAGCCTTTGTTCCTCACTACAATCAGTCATAGAAACAGATCTATGTATTTGTCTGGATTTGTGATGTAGTGCAGGATGTACACAAGTTGGTAAAGCAGAAACCCTTAATGTTATACTTTAAACCCTTCATATTTCAACTAAGTTTGCATGCGGACGGAATAATTAACTCACGATCCACTAACTTTTGGGACATTAATCATTGAATGGTTTAACCCCTGGGTTTAACAGATAAGGCCTGGTGTAATTTTCCTTTTCTTTTATTGTCAACAAGACCAAAACCAACACGTCCATCTCTCAATACTTTTCTGCCGTATGTGGGACTGAGTCAAAATAAACTACAGTGTTTGTGTTCATGGTGATGAAAGAAAGTCTTAGTTTTTGGACAACAATGGAGCTCTATTGCACAGAGGCATGACGAAAGATACATGACACCAGCCATTGCCTTTAAAAGAAACAGTGGTTGATTAGGCAATCAACAAAGATTCCTGTCATTGTGGTGATCAATTCATCTCCCGCATCTCTTAAGGTAATACGAGCCGGCCAGTCATGGTAGTGTCTCAGCGAGGCTGGTGTTAGAAACAGTGCTGCTTTTAGCTAAATTCCATCTCTGAAAATGCTAACACCATGCTGATGAAAAACATTCATTCAAAACATTGTACATGCAAGTACAATGTTTTCTATTTTTACCACCATAGTTGAGTATGTTAAAGGGTGATATGGGTATTTTTCCACCGCGACCCGTATTTTCCATGTTGTTGTCTCTTAAGTGACAAAGTCACTATCCCAGTATTAAGGGAGAGCGCAGCAGCTAGAATCCGCTAAACGGGCTGCAACGCAATCGTAATTCCACTTTGTCAATGTACGTTTATCCCACCTACAGACTCAGATTGTTATTATAAGTGTCTGACAATATTTTAGAAAGAACCCTACAGATAAGCAAAACCTGTTACTTGACCTTTCACTTGATCTGGTCTGTTTGCTATTGTGTCGAACCAAGTATCGTACAAGGAAAAGTCTTGTTCGGAAAACTGCGAAAGGTGACTTGTTGCCAGAAGACAACAGAGGAAACGGGAGTGCGAGTTGGATAGAGAAGTGTCAGTAAGTTTGTTGTGTTGGTGTACAGAAAGCATAGCCTGGTGTCATCCTAAATATCTATAAATTTAACACCGTGGATGCGTCACTCGATTTCCGAACGAGACTTCTCCTTGAGCAACTTGGTCGGACACAGAGGGTTTGCCTGGGAGAACATTGCAGCCTGTTTAGCGGCTGTCGTCTTTAGCGTTCTCCCTCAATACTGGACCAATTTCAGAAATTGGTAACCCTGTTAGTCACTTAGACACGAAACCATTGGAATATATTCACTTTGAAAAATACCAAACGTCTCCTTTTAACCTCTGCTAATCGACACTAAAGACAAAGTACATCTGAGGTGATGGGAATGCCATTATTTTGTCACAATAATTTGTCCTTAGGGGAACATGAATGAATATTATCGTAATCTGTCCAATAGTTGTTGAGAAGTTTCACTAAAAAACAAAAATGTCAACTTCAGGTGTAACTTTGGCCTCTAGAAATGGAGGCGAGAGGAATTGTTTAACATTTCAGAGGCTAAACATTTCATTGGTTAATTAGAAAAAACTAAAACTAATCAATAGGAAGATAGACATCAGTGCTACTTTATTTTTCAGCTGATAGACATACACCACAATACTGTTTTGTTAAAGAATTCTTTCAGATTCATTCATATGTGTGTGTGTGTGTGTGTGTGTGTGTGTGTGTGTGTGTGTGTGTGTGTGTGTGTGTGTGTGTGTGTGTGTGTGTGTGTGTGTGTGTGTGTGTGTGTGTGAGGGAACTAGAGACAGAGAGAGTGACTTTCGTCTGTTGTTCCATTTCCGGTTATCGTCTAAACACGGAGGCATCGGGGTGGTGCATTAAGCTCAACCACACACACACACACACACACACACACACACACACACACACACACACACACACACACACACACACACACACACACACACACACACACACTAGCTTATAGTGGAGTGCTGATTGCTACGATGCTGTGTCTCTACTCTTTATACATCTCTGTGTGCGAGTTTAAGTGCTGAGATATGAATCCTCGAGTGTGTTTGCCAGGCTGCCATGTCAAGTCTAAGCATCAAGTCTACACACTGTAATGTACTGCAATATTCCTACGACTAGGAAGGGTATTGTTTTTTACATCTATGTGGTCATAGTTTTGTCCATCATTCGTCTCAGTTATGATAACTAATCAGTCACTTACCAGCACCATTGTAAATGTAGGGGGCATTGTAAACGTATCCGCTTTAACCCAAAGATCTGGTGATATAAGTGCTAAATATTGGTGAATATCTACATTTCTTGGGTGCAATAAAATGGTTGTATCGACTAACTGACTGATATGGTGATGTGGGCTATGACTGTTTTTAGACAGTGAATCGTGTAAAGCTTGGAATCATCAGTATAATTTTCCCCGTAGTTGAGGAATGAGTACTCCCAAACATGGTTCAAAGTAAAATCTGTGATGCTGAAAGTTTTCATAAAAGGACTAGGAAAACTAAACTGAATCAAGAAGTTTTGTTGCATTTTTGTGATGCTGTATTTCAACGGCGTCTGTAATCCAGCAGAAAATACCTGTACCTCAATTGTAATTGAGAGTGCAGTTTAGTTGTAGAAGGGGCATACATATGTATCTTTAGAATTACTGTACTTTTGATTGTCCTACTGGTCCCCATCTTCGTATCCAGATTGTCTTTTGGCTCTTTCAGCTACTAAGAACATGATTTACAGGCTTAAAATGGTTGATATTAATTTAAAATGTACTTGCCAAGACTGAGGCCTTGCTGATTATTGTCCCACCCAAAAGTTGTCCAAAAGAATGACATCACATTGAGGAAGTCATTATACCATTTCCTCTACTCCATAGAATCCATTATTTCTTAAACTCTATTAACTCCCATTAATAATATTATATAATTATTGTTGGATTACATTTTTTTTTCAAAGGTAAAAACCCTTAAAACTGGCCAAATAACTAAAAAACAATCCCCTGAAAATGCTGGGATAGCTATAATGTTATTTGTTGAAATGTAAAATGATCTATGTTTTAGTAGATCATTTTAAATGTTACAATTTAGATCATCATACTATGTTGTTATCCAGTAGTTTACCCAATGGTTAACCAGAAATTTGCTCATGAACAACTGAATTAGCAAAGTGTGTTATGTTATAAATATTTAGTGTCTATTGTCCTTAATAATCCATGCAGAAAACTCATTAAAATGCCTAAATATACTACAATCTCCTAAGGGATCCGTTAATGTACCACAAACATGGGGTAAACCTTTTAATATGTAGATTAAGGTAAAGTCATGTACTGTAATTTGTTGAGATTTAGGAACTTTTAATCTGATCTGCCCGGAGTTTTTTTTTACAGATTTTTCGATAATGAGGAAGTGATTTTTTTTTACTCAAACGCTTCTAGATCATCAACCACAGGTCCGATTTAATACATTTAAACGGCTAAAGTACTGTAAACCCTTGTGAGAAGAGAGACGACGGACTACATTTAAAAAAAAAAGATCGTTATATTTGTATAATTACATAATTACGAAAGCTCCTCAACATGACTAAGCGATTATAACGTTTCACTATTTCGCTAATTTAGTACCCCTAACAACGTTGGATTTCGCTCAAAGTACCACGTATGTAACTGTAGACTGTACGAATCTTCCAATAGTGGGTAGATCACTGTGTAAAGTATTGACGTCGCGAGCTGTGAGAAAGCAACGGCAGTTTTTCTAGATTTTTTTGCTCCGTTATTCGAGGTCCTGCGGTCTCATTGTCCCACAAACGCATCTGCGCGTCAGATGACACATGTGGAAGTAGACGGTCATTTTAAGTAGTGTTAGTTCATGGTGCGACCAAGATAGGTAAAAATTACTCATTTCTTTATTTCTGAACCGAAAAACATGAATTTTGGACTGGAAAGGCTTGAAAACATGTCATTGCTTGTATTTATTGTGATTATTATTGCAGATGTGGATGCTTTAGGTCTTAATCTTTCTAAAGAGTAGCAGTATTACTCTGGGGCATGATGGGAATACAATTCAAAAAACTCTGGGAGCGAGGACTTCTTTTTTGATCAGACTCTTGACTTTTGATCATATTTATGCAAAACATAAATAATAAATATGTTTTTTATTATTTTATTTTTTTAAAGGCAAGGAGTTGCTGATTCTTTAGAGATCAAGGACAATAGGGGCTGGTCATGTTCTACAGCTCATATCAAGGTCATAAGAGCTGTAGAACACCTGTAATAGCCCTAGGGTCCCCCTATAGGGATACCCTAGGGCTGATGAGGTGTTTAGTTATCACCTCTTCAAATCAGTGGCTTAAATCAATTAACAGATCCATATTATATTTGGAGCATTAACATAGTAAGAAACAATTATTGTCTATGTAAAGGCAGTTAGCGGTGATAAGGTGTCGCTCCTGTCAGAACTGTTGCCATTGTTTGCGCTATTAGCGCCATCAGCACCGTTGAGAGCCATGTCGAGCTAATTCCTCATTCCTCACACATGATATGCTCTGAATTTGGAATATAGTGTTAAGTTCTTGAAACTCTGGGAGTTGGCGCTGAATAAGGACCGGGGTCCGAAGATGATATAATATAAGAATATTTAATAAAAAGAGTGAAATGACAGAACAGGTTATGCATTCGATCGATCGAGCTATTTTCCAATCCACCCGGGCGCTTCTCGCCTGAAGTTCCTCCTTCCTCGGTGGTGGCCAGAAAACAGGCTGTTCTCCCAGGTACAGTCAAATTTATCTCCTCCTCCGAGTTAGAGCCCTCCCTCGCATTAACATTCCGGCGTGTCCGCCACGAGAGACGGAGCCGCGTCCCCTCTTCCTCCTCTTCTTCTCCTTCGTCTTTGGTAGATCCTTAAAGTCCGTTCTCCAGCTCCGCCCCTCAGGCGAACAAGAGAACTACAATTCCTTATCTAGTCATACATTAATCATTAATAAAAACAGTGGCCTACATATGCATGCCATTCATAATAATATCCCTTATTAATTATCATATTCCATGCATTGTAATGTACACCCAAACAGCTTCTCATTTTACATTGTACAGAGTCCAATTATGACAAACTAGGTTTTAAAAACCCTACAATCCCTCTCTTTATACTATTCCATAGTATAACCACCAGTACATCTTAATTCATTCATGTGTCATAATCCTGTGGAAGAAAAAATTCCCTCCCTCTCTAAACCGTATAATATATACGGTTTCAATAACGCAATATATCAGTGTGGTTCTATTCATCACACAGGTAAAAATCTTAAAATCAGGAACAGTTATGTGCACTGCACGTCTGCACATCTGTTCACGTGCATGTGCGACTCCAATGTTCTAGGGGGTGCTGGTGAGTGTCCCACTGCATGTCATAGTCCTGTCCGGCTCCTCTAGGCTTCTCCATGGTGTGCTTCGATCCCCGTACTCCATTTGTCGTTCCTCTCCATCTCCAGAAATCACCAGTACCTTGGGAAAAGATCAACACAACAGGTTCAAAACACTGCATCATGGTCACTTAGTCTTGTACCTCAGTGTGTTGTTTTATTGCTAAAGTTGTATGATACTTCTCCATACTACCTGCACCCAGCGGGTCGTAGCTCACTGATGTGAAGTCTGGGGTCTCTGGTCTGATGGTGAAGCTTCTCGTGATGACAGAAGCATGATGGAGGTCGGTAATGATGTGACGAGTGCCGCTGTGGAAGAAAGCTTAGAAGCACAGAGAGGTCTCCGAGCTGGTCTCTGCTGCTCAGGAACTCTGGCTCAGGGGATCACATGTTAATACAGTCCTTCATTAATCGCTCAGTTTCTTTCTCATTTAATTTCTCCTTTCTTAATACTTTCTCTCCCCAATCTTCGCATCTACGCCACCACTAACTCTTCCTTCAACTTCCACAATCCATCTTCAACTTCCTTTTTCCATAATCTTCACCATGTCATAATACTCTGGGGGTGGGGGTGAATGTAGTATAACATCACCCACGCTCTGCTCTTCCACCTCCACTTCGGGAGCCATCAGCGGCATCATCAGCCGCTGGTCCTCCCTGGTTAGAGCAGTAGAAATCAATCGGGTTATCAGAGTTCTTAGACATGGGACACAGCAACATCCACAGAGTACTAAAATTGCTATCATAATACCCACTGCAGTAATAACTGAAAGGAATAATTGTTCATACTTACCGAACCATCTTTCTATGAAGTTTGTGAACTCGTTGTCCACTCCTGAGTTCTCCGCCAATTCGTTGCTAAGTGAGCTAAGCCCTGCTAAGGCCCTGGACACTGAACCATCGGGGGCAGTGTTGTTAGGAATAAACGTGCAACACATTAACCCAAACATTTTACACCCCACCCTTCTCAGCGAGCAATATGTCCAAAGCCATTCTATTTTGAAAGGTCATAAGAGACGTTTTCTCTAGTTGTTCCAGTATCCCCTTGATTGCATCCCTGCTGTAATTAACAAATCTCTGCTGGTTATAATAAATGTTATTTATCCAATCTACATTTTTATTCATTGTGGGCCATATGAAAATAGAGTCAAATCCATCAGCTATTTGATGCCGAGCCTTGAATTCATCTGGCACTCCTCTGGGTACTCCGATGCTGTCCAAGTAAACATGTGCAATTTACCTCTGCTGGATGACGCTGAACTAAGCAGATTTAAAGAATCTCCTTCTAATGGGGTTATCGTTACAGGCATAATTAATCTAACTAACGCACAGGTTCCTGTCCAATTCCTTGGGAGATAATCTCTGAGCACCGTACCACCACAGTACCACCAAACATCTGCTCTGGCCATCATATGGTCACCTACCATACCACTGCTGATGCTCTTCTCCTCTGCGGTAACATTAACGATAGTGTGGCAGTGTCTCAGGTTTCCCACACGGACTGAACCTCGCGAACTGTGAAGGCAAGTGTAGTTGCCTTTGTAGTATGTAAACACTGGAGGGTGCACTGGGGGAAGTGTCTTGCTTCTCTTTGGGTCTTCCATTTTGGTCAGAATTTCCGTCCTTCTCCGCAGCGCCTCCGGTGGTTGGTTCTGGTACTTTGGCTGGCGGATCTGCAAGTAAACAATGGGTTAGATGGTGCCACTTGGTCTTAGTGTGGCCTCTTACCTGGAGTGCGTGTGAAGTCTTTGCTGCAACTTCAAATGGCCCAATCCACCTTGGCTCAGTCCACTGATGGCACGTTCGCAACCTTAAAAATATTTACAAGTGTTTCTCTAATTTATCAGTGGTACCATTTTTCAATGATATCACTTGGTTTTGGCGTGGCCTTTCTGGAGGGCGTGTGAAGCCTTTGCAACGACTTCAAACGGCCCTACCCCAGTGTCCACTCTAATCCAGATCATTTGTTGACCCGTGTGTTTATGCTAACATGTGTAATGTCAGGTGGTGCATAATATTAAACAATATGAACTCAGCGCAAGAGAGCTCATCATATTTATAATTAATATTTACAATATCAAACCTCTTCCTGTCCGATACTCAACCTTACCAGTCACCTGGTTCCACTGATGACACCTTCTCATCAGCTGGTGTCTGGTTGGCTCCTGTAAGACAAAAACTCAAACGCAATTTGGTTAATCTTTCAGAAAAACCTCCTCAGAGTTTGATCACGCTCGATATCTTAGCTAATTCAGACTTCATCATCTGATTAGCTCTCTCGACTACCCTGGAATGTTGGGTCATAGTCTGCTCCGTGTGAATGTGTAATTTCTAAATATGTCCCTCTCTTGTACGTGTTTGAATGCAAAATGTGTGCAGTTATCAAACCTGATCCTTCTTGACAGCCTGTGTCTCAGTATCAGCCACTTGACGACTGACTGGGTCGTCTTTCTTACAGGGGATAACTAAACAGTGCTAATCACCGTTAGAATATTTCATGATTTTAACTTAAATTTGAATAAAATTCGAAAAAAATAGTGTGGCACCTGCACCTTCCCTGCACCTTCATCCTCCCTCTCCTTTCTGAAACAATACTGTGGATCTTATCCCATTTGCTTCAGAAACCATCCCGATGGAAGGGCTTGGTTGATGGGTGGAGAGCTTTGATCTCATCGCTCTTGTGGTTTCCTGCACCTGAAGGTCATTCTTCCTCTTGCTCCCAGGATCTGGCTGGCAGAAGATGGGCATTAGGGATGTTTATGTGCCCCCCTCTTCTTCCTCCTGCTCGTCCTCTTCTTGGTTTGCGGCAATCTCTAGCCCAGTGTCCACTTTTCCCACAGTTGAAACAGCCTTTATCATTCTTTTTCTTTTCTCCTGCTTCCCATGGTGTGGTGTTTGGTTGTGCCGACAGGTTTGAAGTGGGGTTTGGGGAAGTGTTTTGACAAAGGTTTTCAGAATGTGCCGGGAATGGGCCTAATGAGTTTGTAGAACGGACCAGGGCCGCTCTTCCAATGAGGGGGCTTGTTAGGTGGAGGCTTTCTTCACACAATCTCAATCTCTCTTCCCGTGCAGCCTCCCTCCTTTCTCTCTCACTTGCCCGTTCTTCCATTTTGAACAGGGCCTTCTCCAGAAATTCAACCTTGTTCAACAGGACTGGGATTGCTTCGACAACCAGGCTGCTGACATAACCGAGAACCTCCACAGTACTTTCCTTTATCTCCACTGGTTTCATCAGCGCCATCTTCTCTTCCTTGGTGGGCGCCTCCAGGCTTGTTACATCAAGTAAACCCTCAGCATGCCATGTTTCGATGTGGTTTCTCAGTCTCCTGTCTGCCTTCTCCTTTCCGTTGTCCGTCATGTTTAGGGCTGCATCACATGCTTCATTAACCCACGCTGGGGTATTCCTTGGACCAGACATCTTAAAAGAATCAGGTGCTGATGTTGGCTTATATAAGGAAATGTAAATGTAGAAATAAAATAACAAACACTATGTGTCTAACGTGCAAATGTGGTGTATTTGGAAGAATACAATTGGTTAAGTTATGGGGCTTCACACTGCCAGCGCTGGTACAAACTGGACAAAAACACAATATCACACTGCGATTGAACAACAAGGCATGCCAGTATGATGTTTATAAAAACTAAAATTTTCAAAAATGAAATTGCCAAAATGTTTATTAATATACAACTATAGGTAAGCTCCTCAATTATCTCTATGTGTGAATGTTTTAAGCCATTAGCCTCTATGCTGTCTAAAGTATGTGTCAGCTGTGTGTGTAAACAATCTTGTTATTGTTCTAAGTGTCAGTGTCAGTGAGGAAATACCCCTCCAACCTCTAGAGGCGCTATTATTTTTAAGATATTTCCTGTTTACTTAACACATGAGGTCCCACGTTTGTCTTCCCCCCTTTATTCCACTTTTCCACTCGCTATATTCACCACTTGACTCCTCTGTGTATTTTCTCCTCTAATCAGTTATAACCTCGTTTTCTAGCGCTGTTGCCGCAGACAGCTCTGGCTTCAAGCTCAGACTTCTCGGCTCACGCGTCGTCTCCTCAAATTTTTAATTTCGTTTTCTAGCTCTGAACCTCTGCCTCCTCTTCACAGCAATCGTGTCCCAACACACAACTTAGCAAACCCTTAAAAGCTCCTGGCTCGTTCCGTTTTCGGAACACGGGTTTGCTTATACCGTCGTATATACCACCACGTAGCTACTGAGTGGAGCAGGGTCCAGGCGTCGTGTCGCTCCGATTCTTTAATTTATGGCGCCTATGTTCAGGTCCTAGGGGTTATTCTCGGAGTATTTAAAGACTACTAAGAACCTGCCGATTCAAAGCGTAACTCTAAAACTGTTGCCGTATCAGTAATCCCTACTGTAAAATATTCTATATAATACAGGCCACGCCAGGTCTTTATGGAACCTAAACAATTCGGGCACCCTACTGCAAATTTGCATCCATACATGTGATACTACCCCGCGTAATATAACTATTGCGGTTAGTTCAGTTATCTTGGGAGTCAATTGTGCTTGGAAAAAACAAAGGGGAAAATCAACACTGAGCGGCCATTTTGCGACCACGCGATCTCACGCTGCAAAGCTTCTCAAAACACAGCTGATTACTATGTTTCACAAACACGCACGCAGCCTTCCATTCAACATATAATTATATACAAACCGCACGTATTACAACAAAGCTCTCGAGTACATGCAATCTTAAATACCACTCAAGAACACAGAGCCGCTCTTGCAGACTCCGTGTCTCCCAACTTTCAAACAAAGCTTTTCCTACACATCCATGCCAGCTTTCATTCAACGTATAACATACATAACATAAGCCGACTATCATCTCACTCAACAATTATACTATGTCGTGTTTTCACGCTAATAATTTTAAATCCACTACCGACCGTCCTCTTCCTGCTCACGACTAATTTTCCTATTTCTACCTATGTAAGGTTTGATTAAACAGGCCCTTAAATACCTTTATTGCTGGGCCCTCTCGTGATTGGGAAGAGGAGAGCCTCGTGGTAAATCCGAATGGTTTGCCCAGCTCCATCAGAGTCCTGCCGTTGGTCGCCATCTGTTAAGTTCTTGAAACTCTGGGAGTTGGCGCTGAATAAGGACCGGGGTCCGAAGATGATATAATATAAGAATATTTAATAAAAAGAGTGAAATGACAGAACAGGTTATGCATTCGATCGATCGAGCTATTTTCCAATCCACCCGGGCGCTTCTCGCCTGAAGTTCCTCCTTCCTCGGTGGTGGCCAGAAAACAGGCTGTTCTCCCAGGTACAGTCAAATTTATCTCCTCCTCCGAGTTAGAGCCCTCCCTCGCATTAACATTCCGGCGTGTCCGCCACGAGAGACGGAGCCGCGTCCCCTCTTCCTCCTCTTCTTCTCCTTCGTCTTTGGTAGATCCTTAAAGTCCGTTCTCCAGCTCCGCCCCTCAGGCGAACAAGAGAACTACAATTCCTTATCTAGTCATACATTAATCATTAATAAAAACAGTGGCCTACATATGCATGCCATTCATAATAATATCCCTTATTAATTATCATATTCCATGCATTGTAATGTACACCCAAACAGCTTCTCATTTTACATTGTACAGAGTCCAATTATGACAAACTAGGTTTTAAAAACCCTACAATAGCAAACCTTTGGTCTATTTTCTAGGACATTTTGTAAATGTAACTTCTGGGGAGATGTTTTGTACCTGCTGACCATCCCTGATCATGCTGTGAAAATCTTGTGAAGGATTGTTAAATATAACCCCTGTTCGAAGCCTGAGGCTCCAGGTAGAAATAAATGAGAGAGTTAACGGTCATGATTATTTGGGGGGTGGGAAAAGTCACCGGTGACATCACAACGACATCACACAGTCGCTGTCGCACAGCTGTAATCACGTCACAGCTGATTAATGATTTCATCAAAACATCGCTCAGCTCTGCCGGCACATGACGGAGTGTCGAAATGTGGCGCCACACACAAGCAGCGAACTGTACGTTGAAGGGCGACTTTACTACTTACCCTGCACTTATATGCCCTCTGTGTAATGGATACCACGGCTTAAGTGGTAATGGTGCAATAAAAAAGAAGGAAAAAAAAGATAGAGAGAAGGGGAGACATGTGGAGAAAGAAGAACGAGGGAGGGAAGGGAGAGACGGAAAGGTAGGAGGGGCGGTAAGATGAAGGAGACACAGAGGCAAGGAAACAGAAAGGAAGAAAAGGGAAGCATCGGAAGAAAGAGTTTGGGGAGGACGACAGGAAAGACGATGGGGAAGAGAGTTACAGAGGGATAATGGAGACGAGAAGGGGACGATGAAAGAGAAAACGAGGAAGATGCAAAAGATAGATCACAGATGAGAGTAGGAACAACAACGGGCAAGAAAAAATTATTGAGGACAGAGACGAAGGAGGCAAGGGAGGAAAAGATTGCGATGGTGTAAATAGTAATAGGAGAGACAGCAATACAATAATAAATGACACAAAGAAATAGAGAGGCATTTAAGACAGTGGGTAAAGAGAAAGACATAGCTCTCCAGCTGATGTCGGCCCTTTGTGCTATAAATCCTTTTTCTCTTCCAGAATGAAGTTTGTCTGTCTGAGTCTGTAGCCTCCTGGCAGACAACATCTAGGTGTATATTCAGCCATATTGATCCTCTCTCTCTCCCTCTCCTTTTAATCTCTCGTTTCTTCTCAGTCTCTATCTCTTCATCTCCATCTCTCTCTTTTACTTCTGTCTGCGTCTGGCCATCAAAAAGCTAAATGGGAAATTTTTTCCAACATCCCGGGGGGGGGGGGTAGCACATATGAATATTCGTTGTTGTAAACAATGCAACTCGTGGAGGTGGCAAGGTGCTCAGTGTTGCCAGATTGGAAAGGGCGAAGTATCGTACCAAAGGCTCAAAATTGTCGTATTTGGAGGATAATTATCGTGCATCTGGCAACACTGAGATCCGTCGACCAATGACAGTTCTCTCTACAGTCAGAGCTCGCGCAAGAAGGTGTAACGTAAGTCGTAAGGGAGATACCATTTCCAAAACTTGTAAGGGCGTAATAACTAGTTTGTGAAAGACCGAGAGAAACACAAATATCCAACGAGGCAAAATCCCGGACGTTTTTGGAATCCCTGCCGGACGCATTTTTTAGGTCTCGAAAAGAGGACATGTCCGGGAAAAAGAGGACGTCTGGTCACCCTAGCTCAGAGTGCATAGTTAGCTGTTAGCATCTGTTGATTTGGTCCGAGTCCTGTATTTTCAGTAAAGCGGTGGCTAGTTTTGCACAGAGCCTGGTGAGGAGGGAACACCTGTTTTAAAGTCAAACAGCTGCCAATGTTAGTTACTGTGACTTTATGGCTGTTTAATGAACATTTTGAATGTTTGTCAGACTCTATAATTTGATGATCAGGTCGTTTGAATATGAGTGACTTGGTGACAGCTATTTCTCAGCTATACATATTAATTAAAACTCCCATCTAGAAGCATTTGTTCTACTCATGCCGTGTGCCGTCGTTTTGTTATTATGTATGTATTGTTTGCAGTGGTGGACCGTGGATTTTGTACCTACAGCTGCTGTTTAACAGCTGATCATGGTGGTTCGTTAGAATGTCAAAGTGTGGCGTGAGGATTACAAAAAACTTTATTTAGGTCAACAGACTGTCCCTTTTCTTGTGAGGAGCTCCTCAATTTCCCTTGCATACTGGCATACATGACGCTGTGGCGACTGAGGCAGTCATGGTACAGCTGCCAGGCTGTGATCTATCTTTGCGGTGAGGATGAAAACAGTCTCTAATGACTGTGCCGAGCTCCTCTTTCTCCTTTCCCTCCCTGTAAAATGAAACCAAAGCTTGCTGGCTCACTCACGTCCTCTCTTTAAACTTTTACTTTTATTATACGTGAGTTCTTCATCACGCCTCGTGAATAAAATGCAACACAAAAGGCTCAAAGGCCCAAAAAGTGAAAATTTTCAAGAAATCTAATAAGCAATTAAATCTAAGTAAACAATTTACAATTAAATAAGGATTTATTTTATTGTATTTATTCATAATATTTTAGCCGTCAGAAATGCATCCATTATCTCACAAATTAATGCAATCAAGTTGTTGATAGGAATCATTTTGACATATAGATATGCAGCTGGGTATCGTTTGCGTAGTTATGAAAATTGGTGTTGTCTGATAAATGGCTGAAAAGAATTGGGCCCAAGATAGAGCCCTGAGGGATACACTTAAATCTATTTAAACTAAGGGTGGGCCATGGCCCCTATGAACTGTCAATAAACTATAATCACCAGGTAATGTGATAGGGAGGGAGTTCATGCAAGAGTTGAACTTATATTCTCATCATTGCTTTCTCATCTTTATACTCTGCTCCTATCCATCTTTTTCTCTCCATTTCTACTTTCCCTGTAACCTCCCTACTCCGTTTGTTCTCTCTGTGTTTTACGTATTCACTTGATGTTTCTATTGATGCTTAGCTGCCCTTGACTCTTAAAACCTCAGTATAATACACTTGTGTGTTTGCTACGAGTGTTTTACCAGCTCTTGTGGCTCAACACTTCACTCAACCCTATACAAGTGGATAGAGAAAAGGTTTTAAGGTGGAATAATGCCTCTCAGCCGCCATATTGGAAAAGGCTTGACCCATTCGATAATTTCTCCACTTATTTAGCCTGATTCAACACATATGAACCGGCACCAGCATCTCACATTTTGTCAGCAATTTAAAAATGTCTGAATGGCCAAATGCTGCATCTATATCATGTTAGAGTAATTTAGTTACAACCATAGACTGTATATAATAAGGGGAGGTAGTCATCGTGACGTCACCCATTGGTTTGTTGACTGCTGTTTTGAAGCCTCAAATTCGACGATTTTCCGTGGTTGTTTTTTTTTGCAGCCAATGACGTTACCATATTTGGAATGCGGCGAAGTGATGTAGAGACGCCGTATACGCCTCTGGTAGCCGCAGTGACCAGTCAATCACAGTACGCCTGTCCTAAATCATACTCCGCTCTATGTTCTATTTGACTCCAAACTGGACCATACTTTACTCAATGAACATGTTCACAATGTTGACTGAGGTTATGAATAGAGTTTCTCATAGACTTTCACGCCATCAGAACTTCTTATTGCAACCGGAGGAGTCGACCCTGCTGGTCAGTGTAGAGTTAGTTAGTCATTGAACTTATAACAAATAAGTACTAGTGCAGTGTCCCGTTTGGGGCATGGCTGTTTGGAACGGGTCAATTGCTTATTTGGGGGATATGGCCGATCGGAGCCCGTGACTGTTCAGAGCACGCCGATTGTTTGGACCCTGGAAGGCCTGCTCGCAGAATTGTGGAGATCGCTTGCCATAACGATGGTTTTCACATTAGTACATTCAGCAGCAAAAGTGAACTGCAGTCAATGCGCCTGTAAAGGCCTGCTGTGGACGACATGCTCAACGTAATCCACTAATCCCTGAAGCGCCGCCCCCGCTGCTGTACAGAGCTCTAATGTTTGTTTATTCAAACTTTATTAATATTGAAAGTGTCTTGCTCCCAAATTGCACAGACTTTGTCACTGCAAATCCTTGGGTCCTCGGCAACACACCTGCCGCGTGTGAAGCAGATTGGATGAAATATGCAAAGGACACATACTCACACCTACAGGGATTCCTTCCTTTATAGTTGCATGATAAAGCTACATGTATTGTCTGACTTTCCAAGACCAGCATCCTCAAGGCAGGGATATACTACACAAGGGAGCTCGTCGTGAATGGAGCTTTTCTTTTACATAACCTGCTACTCCACAAACAAATGTAGTTTGCTGTTATGTTTGCTTTATGGAACCCTAACACTAAACCTTGGAAGTAACGTTAGCCTTCACTGTATGTAGTAAGCTAGTTTGTCTGACATGCTAACAATTACAGCTTAAGCTAGTTAGTCTGACATGCTAACAATTGCATTTTATGTTAGAGCAGATAAACACAGTTGGCTCTGATTGGACGCTGTTTGAGCAAACTGAAAGCTGAGAACAAATTTGTATCGTCAGTGCCTATTATTCCCACGACCAACTCTGCAAGCATACAGCCATCTTGAATTGCATGGCGAAAATGATGGATATGAGCACGGATGATGCAACAGTGGTGATAATGATAATGGAGATGATTGTGATGCAACGAGCACTATTGGGATGGTGGTGATGATTATGTTGGTGGATAATTGCGGTTATAAGAATGACGACTGATGAGACTCTGACTGATGAGATTCTTGTCATGATTTTGACTGGTGGGGTGGTGATGATGATGATGATGATGATGATGATGATGATGATGATGATGATGATGATGATGATGATGAGAGTGACTTTGACGGTAAAGAGTGACGCAATGATTTTGAAGCTGATGATAATGGTGATTGTGATGACAATAATAATGATAGTTGATGACTTTGTCTACAACAGATTGTGAATAGTTTAACATTTTAAGAACATTGGGCTTTTTGTTCCTTTCTTTCTGAGAGTGAGACGAGAAGATCGAGATCAATGTCATGTTTGTGCGTAAAACAAAATTCCCTTTCGGCTCGAGCCCCACATGTGTTATGCTCAATAACCAAGGGCGATGAGGGATATGGCTTGGCCCGTCTCATGACATGACCCGGGACATGACAGAGGACTCAGACGTTTCTCTGTTCATGAATACCAAAATTGAAAAACGAATATCTAGACAACGAATGAATAACAGAGTAGTCGAATATTCGGGTCCAGAAGGCAGACACCTGCTTTTTTGGCGCAGCATCTCCAGCTACTGCAGAAGTTGCCAGATGTAGTTGGTGGGCACAGGTTTCTCTTAATTGCGATGGTACCCAACCTGGCAAGCTCACTGTGACGAGAAGGCTTCAGGAAGGCTGTGCACAGTCACAGCTGTTGTTTGCCGATAAAAAGTTCCAGCACGTACCTCCCTAAGAAAGCACAAGCTGAGCTTTCGATGTGCTGGGATTTTGAACGGAACCGGGCTTGCCGTATCCCCCTGCTTCCCGTCAAATAAATGGAAGTTCCCAAAATGTTGTTGTATTTCTCTGAGATGATGATTAGATTGTGATGAACATGATATTCCTGTCATGAGATGGTCATGTTGATGTGAACCATTGTGGTGAAGATGATGGTGAGGAGTTAGTTTATAATGGTTTCATTATAAACTGGATGGTTAGGTATCATTTGACATTTTCTACGACACAAGACTCAACACAATACCCCAGTTTTAATACAGATACCAAAACAATATATTAAATACATATATTTTTTCTTCTTTCTGTAAGTCCTTTTCTTCTTTCAACTACAGAAGCCAAAGTTTTGAAATATTAAATGTCTAAACATGATGCGACAGAATCTGAAATTTGACCTCTAGTATAAAACTGGCAAAATTAGGATCAGCATTATGATTACAGACATTCTCCAATTCCCTCCACTTGTATCATGAGTGTAATTAATTTCATAGTTAAAAATGAATCTGGCTAATGAAATAATTGTTGTTATTAATATTATTATTCTTATATTATTGAATATTATTTCAAAATTAAATTATAGTTTATTATTATTTAATATATATTTATTATATTATTGTGATAACATCGTCATCGCAAATTCTTTTGAACACGATAAATGTGTATTGAAAGTTGGATATTGTGACAGCTTAACATTTGAGGATCGGGATTTATTGAAATGGTTATACTGATGATGATGATGATGATGATGATGATGATGATGATGATGATGTGATATTAGGGAAATAACTACACTGTGATCTTGTTGAATAACAGAGACGAGGGAGGCTGTGACAGCTGAGTCACACCGAGAGAATAAATAGAAAGAGACGGCGAAGAGATTCTCGTATTTTCTGCTGATCTCGTTCGCAGGACGGAGACACATTTAGCAACACACTGATGTCTAGAGAGAGAGAGAGAGAGACCGAGAGAGCTGATGAAAGACAGAGGAACACTGCTTTATTGACCCTATTGACTCAACCCTTTACTTTGAAAGAATAGTCGCCGCCGCTCCCCCACCCTCCTTACTCTCGTCCCTCCTCAAACCGGTAAACCCCTTTTGAATAATATAATTGCGTATTTGATCCTCACTGTAACCTCGACCAGAGGGGGTAAAAAAAAAAAAGAAAGCCTGATCGAATCACTCGAGCGTGCTCTTTGCACATTGACGGCATGCTGCGTTTGTGGGTGGGGGATTTTGATTGCTCCCCTTTTTTTAAACGTAAACGCGTCTGCACTTTTTTTTTAGTCTGGGGTGAACTGCTGCAGAGCTGCTTTCCATCGAGCTACAGTAAGCAGAAAAGAGACAGACAGAGGGAAAGCTGCACATTGGAAATCTATTTGCAGTATTTAAATTGGGAATTTATATTTCACTGTTTATTTTTTGACCTATATGGAACATTTATTTATTTATCTTTGTTGTTTGTTGAGGAGATTCTTCGCACATGCATTTCTAGCAATGCAGGTGAAAAACTTTTTGTAATCAGACCTCATATTTTCAATCATTGGTGCATGTTTGAAATGACCCAGCAAAATGCTGTACAGCATCTGAACAACTTGAATTACTCACAACTTAATGTCTTGTTATTCTGCGCGTGTGCACAGTCAAATATCCTTAATAAACAGCAGCCATGTCCGAATAAAGTAGATCCAGAACATTTACGCAATAGACACGTTACGTATACATGACAAAAAGACATCAATGAAACACACAGATGAAGCCAGCAATGTTACGTTGGTACGGAAGAGCATTAGGGCCACATGGGACAAATGTGTTTGAGTTCAAAGCTAATTCTAACTGCAACATCAGGCTTGAGTTAAATGTTGCTGTCTTTGGCCTTGTCAAACAAAATGTAACAAATAAATACAAAGATATGCATTTACTAAATTGTTATTTATTAAGAAAACCATGGTATCCGATACCAGATCTGGTCTAGCTATTTGAGTCAGTACAGGCCCGATATCTGATATCAGTATCTGGACCTGTGCATCTCTATTCAGGACTCAAAGATATTTTCACATGTGGCCTAATGATCTTCCGTACAGAGGGAAATTCTTAAATTACTAAGTGAATGATTTCAAATTATATTCAGCCTTAATTTGGTTTAAAATCAAATGTATTTGGGTTTTGTTTTGTCCTTTTTTTGTCCTTTGTGTTGTGACGATACAATATTACAATATATATTATTCTTTTGTACAAGTTTTCTACCAACGTTTTTTTTCTTCTCATTCTCAGAAGAAGCTGTTGTGTAATATACATATAAAAGTACAAAATGTATTATAAATATATGGATCTGACCAGACACACTTAACAGTTTTTGTGACGGGCCACCGGGAACTGTGAAATGAAATGTGTAAAACAAAGTGAAAACAGCGTGGGGGCCGCCACAGTCAGCTCAGAACTGTCGACCGTTGTGTTTCATATGCATGCATGAAATATGCATGGAAGTAATACTGAAAATAAAAACTTGTATACTCTTTTCTGTCAGGTGGAAGTACCTCCAGTTACTCACAGCTACCAGAGCTTCACGATGATCAACACAAGTCCAGTCAGGAAATGCCAGGTGCAAAACAAACACTACAAAAGTGCACAAAATAAAAATCATATGAATTATTTTTTCTGTAGCCTTAACTGCAACTATTGAAAGTGAATACACTATTTTGGATGTATTTTTTTTGTGTATATATGCACAAAAAGCATTCATTTATCAAACAAATTTAGCACAGTTTTATTTTGCATACATATTTTGACCTGAATCACTATTATTATTATTATTATTAGTAGTAGTAGTAGTAGTAGTAGTAGTAGTAGTAGTAGTAGTAGTAGTAGTAGTAGTAGTAGTAGTAAATCACGTCTTAAAACATTTGTAAAAGAACGTTTTGGGGAATGTCTCTTATGGTTTTACCATTCCACTCCATTTCATGCTTTCACCTACTTTTAACCTTATTTTTATATTCTTGTGTTTTTAAATCGCTTTTAGTCTTTAGTCTTTAAAATGATTTACTTTTGCTGATAGTATTTTCTTATAGTATTATCCTTATCATATTATTAAGATGAAGACAGGATTTTCCTCCTATCAAAAGAACAGATCATCGGACAAAAATGTCAAAACTCAAATTGTACAATAAAAGCTGAGTAGGAGGACTGTTTTGGCACTACCGGGCACAGATTGTTATTATTAATAGGAAACATAGTAAACTAAAAAACAAATTAGCGGCTAGCATATAGAGTTGTACAACGACCGTGGTAATCCCATAGCAGGTGTTGTAGGTTTCACTACTTGCAGTAGAAAAACTAGCCGTGAACATAACACTGTTGATGTTCGTCCTTGTTTAAATAATGGTTTTAACACAGTTAAAGAGTTATTATTTGGGGTTCCGAGGGAAAAAGTGGCAATACCAGTCATTATCAGTTCAGTTGCTAGAAACACACTTTGGCTCACAGTCGGATGTGTAATCACAAAGATCAGCCAGTAAATAGTCAGGTCCAACGTCCAAGATCCTTTCTAGTTTAGCCTCTGAATAAACAAACTGTGACACAGTTTTGGGTTGATAGTGATGCTTTTCTACACTATAGAATACATCCTATCTATATAAATATGTAATAAGTTGAACAGCACTTTTAAATCCAGTAATAATAATAATAATAATAATAATAATAATAATAATAATAATAATAATAATAATAATAATAAGAGCTCGAAAATAAAATCAGGAATAACGAAAGATTAAGAAAGAGGATATGAAACAGGTTTAATCAAAACAGGTTGAAAATAAATGGTGGCACCGGGAAAACATGTGCATCGACATGAAGTGTGTTGTATACGGTTTAATCAAAAGACCAGACCGATTCTGATGCTATCTATCTATTATTATTATTATTATTACAGTATTATTTAAATTTGGCCTTTCATTCACAATTTGTTGCCATTTTACGTCTGATGATTCTAAGCAGATGTGTCTCCTTGGATCTCTGTCTGTGTGTGTCTCTCTCTCTCTCTCTCTCTCTCTCTCTCTCTCTCTCTCTCACACACACACACACACACACACACACACACACACACACACACACACACACACACACACACACACACACACACACACACACACACACACACGTTTCCATTACTTTAGAGGACATTACATTGACTTACAATCATTTCCTGGAGACTTACTCCCACCCTAGCCATAACCACTACTACAACTGTCTAATCCTAATCCTAGCAAAAATGTAACTTCGTCATTACCCTAAAATGTAATGATTTACTTAACATGGAGGTCCCCAAAAGGAAGGCAAGTCCCCACAATGTGAGTGTAAACTGATTTATGTCCCCACAATGCGATAATTCACACACATACACACAAAAACACTAAATATATGCTTTAAACCCAGTGTGTGTGTTGCTCCTCATATGATGAGATCAATAGAACCACCTGTCAGTCACAAATTGTATTACAACTCCTGACTGTGTGGAGTAAAACATTAATTCTCATTTTACACACATTTTTTACATTTTACCTATTTACCCAGAGGAAGGAGACATTTTCATTTAAGTCATTTCAGCCGAGCAACTAGCCACAATGCTAAACTTAAGAAATACTAAATGGTGTATTTTAGATTCTGGTGGATATCCCACAAAGACACCAAACTCATCAGGCAGATTTTTTTGGGGTGGGGGGACGTGTGTAAAATGATGCACAACACATCCAGTCATGGGAAAGAAAAGTCTGTGGTTTGAATGTTTCACTCAGTGTAAACGTCAGATATGCGTACTTGAAGGCCATAAAGACGCTCAACTATTCATCACAAGATAGAGAACAGCAGAGAAACAAAACGCTGGCCATCTTTCATTTGCATCTGTCGTCAGGTCACTAAACGCTGTGATAAGAAGCTGTGTGTGTGTGTGTGTGTGTGTGTGTGTGTGTGTGTGTGTGTGTGTGTGTGTGTGTGTGTGTGTGTGTTTACGGCAAGGATAGTTTCCTCTTACGCAATAGTTGACTATAACGAGATTCGTACTGATTTCATTCAGAGAGGGAATCAATTCGAATGCATCCAGATCCCTGAGATACAACAGCAAACAAATTATGAAGGTGTTTTTTATTTTATTTTTTACTGTTATTGCAATTATATTATATTATTATATTAGAATGTTAGGGGATGTCTTTTCTGTTTTGTTTTCCTTTTGAGCCCCAGATCATAGAGAGAAGAGAGCATTAATAAATTCACATTTTACATAACCGGCCATATACTGCCATACTAAATCTATAAAAGTCCCTCCAATTTGTACATGTATTTCAACATTTATGGAGAATTATTTAATTTCATAAATATTTTCATTGACTACAAGCACACGGTGGCAGTAAAAATCATAAGAGACCACATGTAAACATTTTAAAAAGCATGTGAAAGGCACCTATGTTTTAAAAAAAATAAGTGAAGGGGGGGGTTGCAAATAAAGATCAGGCGTTAGTGTTATACTATTTGTATAGTACAGTTGTCACAACATAGGATTGTGATACAGATGTAACAATTTCCAAATTTCACAACATTCATTTATCTAATGAAATATTCTGCTTCAACCAACATTTGTTGGAGTTTAGCCTTTGAAAAACAACATTTCCACAGTGTCAAGTTTTGCTCTCCTACTTGACAGTAGATGGTGACATCCTAAAATATGACAAACTTTGAATTAAACATTGTTCAAATTCAGAACTTCCTCACAGAAACGGCAATCATACCATGCCACGGCGGGCCAGAATGCAAAATAAAATAAAGAACACTGGCTTATCTGTAGCTTCTATTTCTACACAAGTCTCGTGGGCTTACCCTTAAGTGTCTTTTAGCTCTCTTTCCAACAACAAAAGCATCAAGTTGTTCAGACAGCCAGTCCCACAAGGACTATCTCATGCGCATCTGGATCTGGCTTTGAGGGAGAGTAGGTTATATTCATAAATATTGACTGAACTTCCCTACATGGTAAATGGACTCATACTTGTATAGCGCTTTTCTAGTCTTCCGACCACTCAAAGCGCTTTAACAAAGCGCTATACCATGCAAATAAAATATTGGAATTTCTAATTTAGGTGGTGCCCTCCTTTACATTTCAACTCACTTTTCCCAAAGCAAGCGCTTAGGAGTGAGCATTAAAGGAGCTGTATTTAACGTTCTGATCATTTATTAGAGCAGCAAACAACTATTAGCGATGTTACAGCTGATAACCTCAAGTATAGCCCCCACCCTCCAGTTCCCCCTCAGGTAAACACCGTTAGCTCTGTCAGCACTTTTTGCCGTAGTTTGCGCCGTTAGCTGTGAGCCACGTTGACAGTCAACAAGAGGCCATTGTAAATGCTCTCAACCTCGTAACTTGGATCTTTAAGAGCTCCTTGACTTTCAGCATCAGTGTTCATGGTTAAAGTATGGACTCAAAATGAAGTTCTGAACAAACTCTTTCATAAAAACAAATTCTGCTGCAGTGGGGAGGAGTTACTCTTCTGAAAAGGGGCACCAAGGGACACTCAAAGGGTTTTCCTTTGATTAGAGGTGTTACACGTGTTATTGGCTGAAGATAGACGGACAGCAAGATTATTTTCAGACCACAGCGCTTCTCTTCAACCTGCTCAGCTCAAGAGGAAGAAGAAGCCTGATTTGTCCAAAGTGAGCTGGACAAAAAAAAAATAGACTGAAAACATTACGGAGCTTTCACACCCGCTCTTTGGTTCTGACCAAGTGGAGAAATGAAAAATATATGCACTGTTGCCTTTTTTGGTTGTGGTGCGGTCGTTGTTCAGACTGACTAGTTACAAAACAAACCAAGAGGTACAAAGTGACTCGTTGATTGGACAGTTTTGGTATCGGGCAACATCAGAGCTTCATGAACCCACAGAGAGAAGTCAAATTCTAGTCACTGACGGCATGTCATCTGCACATAACTGCTTGTTATTTATCTTCTCTGGCGTCACAAAGAGCTCACCAAGAAACAAATGATTATGAAAATAGTCAATAATAGTTAAGAATGGACCTCGAATGATGCGAATAACGCATCATTCAATAATTTTTCCACTCGGGCGAAAAATTCACGTGGCATAGGCCAATCAGCGTTGAGAAGCTCCGCCCATCATCACCGCCGTCCTGTCGTTGCTGAATCAAACTGCTGCTGGTCCGCCTGAAGTAGCGCTGGTAGCGACCATCATTCAGACGCTGTTGTGGGACTATGGATAATATTATGAACCGTTTGATGTTCTGATGTATGTGGAATTTACACAACAAGTATAAAGCAGAACTAGTGGTTATTTCCATGGTGGATGGCGGAAACGGTAACTGTTTCATGGAGATAAGCCACGGAGATAAGCCACGCCCCCTTCAGGCGCGAGTAACGACGCAACGCGTTTAGTGTGAACGCAGCATTATTGTCAAGCGAGTAAACTGACGCAAGTAACGTGTCACGAATATTCGCAACGCATTTGGTGTGCAAACCACTGGTTTATTGGACAGCCGTCTGGACACAAGGAAAGAGAAATGGGGAACAACTTGCGACAGAGTTCATGTTCTGCGCCTTAACGGCTGGGACCAGAGCGCTCCTCATAGTATTTATCCTATGAAAATCACAACACACCCAAACTACACCAGAGTTTGCTTCGAGGTGGGTTGTTTAGTCCGCATCAGAGTTGGATTGATAGCTTTCACACCCAGCCCATAGACTGTATAAGGACATAGTCATCGTGACATTACCTATTGGTTTGTGTACTGCCGTTTTGAAGCCTCAATACAGCCTCAATACAGCAGTCACCATGTTTTTTTTTTGTGATTCATAAATGGAAGTGACCACATTCGGAATGCGGAATAGTTATGTAGGGATGCCTATATGGCAGTCAATCACAGTAAGCCTGCCCAAAAGCATGCTCTGCTTTATGGTCTATTTGACTCTAAATGGCCCATCATTTGAAACTAGAGATTGAGACCATAAACTCGTGTTTACTGAGGGAATAAATCAAGAGAGAAATAGAGTAATTTTCTCATAGACTTCTATACAATGAGACTTATTTGTGCAACCAGAGGAGTCGCCCCCTGATGGTCATTAGAGAGAATGCAAATGCGAGTTTCATGAGACTTCTGCATTGGCTTCACTCACAGAATCGGAAGTTGCCGCCTACGGCAGCTTAAAAAAAAGAAATGGATCAAACAAGAAAAACGCACTGGAGTTCGTTTGAAATGAACCAAACAGATTAAGCGTGAAAACATGGTAAATACATTCATCAAAAAACATTCATCATTAAGCTTCACCGCTACATCTCAAACTTTCACATTGCATTCTACTTCTCATATGATTCTTATGATTTGAACGCCTGAGCTTTATTGATTAAATGTAGTAAGGGCACAGTGGGAGAGTCAGACATCAGATGTACAGGAACATGAACTTCGGTCAACAAGACCATCAGTTTATATTCTCCAATATTTAACTGTTGTTCAAATACTATAAACAACATTAACACTTTTATTTTCTGTCTCTTCCTCTCACTCTCCTCTCCTCTCTCATCATCTTCTTCCCCTCTGTCCTCCCTCCAACCCCCCTGCAGCGTGCAAACGGAAGGAGCAGGACACGGCAAAGGACCGCAACAACACACCAAAGAAGTCGCGGCTGGTCTTCACCGACCTGCAGCGGCGCACCCTGTTGGCCATCTTCAAGGAGAACAAGCGGCCGTCCAAGGAGATGCAGCTCACCATCTCGCAGCAGCTGGGCCTTGAACTCACCACCGTCAGCAACTTCTTCATGAACGCCCGCCGCCGGAGCCTGGACAAATGGACAGACGACGGAGGCAGCCCCGGCGCTCATTCTTCGGCATCCAGCACTTGTACCAAAGCGTGATAATAGGTGGCGAGGAGGGAGAGGGGAGCGCGGGGTGGGGGATGGGTCTCCGGCGGGGCGGCGAAGCGGGGCGGGACAGAGGGGTCGAGGGGCGCGGGTTGAGGTTTTGTCCGGTCGAAGCGAGGAGGAAAAACCAAACTTTTTACATATTTTTTATTTGTTTGTCCGTTCTGCTTTCGTCAAAAGGGTGACAAACTAAGAGAGGGGCTGCTCACTGCGACGCCTTGTTTGTAGCCTAACCGCCTTTTTGCAAAACCATTGTGAATCCATAACAAAGCTAAAGGGTAAACTCACCTATAAAACATAGAAACCTCACTGGGGGGGGGGAAAAAACAACAACTTTTAAATCAAAGACTTTCACTGCTGATGTCTCCTTTAGGACAATAAGCTGACACACTAGCCCAAATACCAAAGACTAGAAGACGATATATGTTTTCTATTATGCAATATATAAGCTAGGAGCTAACCGACCAAACAAGTAAACCAATGGAAGCGTTATGTAAAATTATCTTTGAAATTGTATTCGACCTTCAAATGTCCAAAAGATGGCAATGATGCATCTGTTTTGGCAAATTTGAAGACTATCATGTTGAAAAGTCTGGTTTCAGAGATCGCACAGTTAAATTCAGAAAGCTGTCGCTTAATCCTGATTTAAAACAACAGGAGGTCAGTTTGTGCAGCTTAGCCTGAGGTTGGACTGTGGCTAAAACATTTTTTTTTTTTTTTTAACCAAACCAAAGATGTATCGGGGGACCTTTTCTCGGTCATAAGAAACCATAGGATGTTTGACAAAATGCTTGGGCTGAGTGTGCCCAGTATGCTTGGGAAAAGCTAGTGGTTGTTATGTTACAATTATTTAGTCAAACATTCAATTATATAATTATCGAAATCAGTAGGTTCAGCTGGTCAGTTTATGTATCTATTAATTAATGGCTGAGCGATGGAGGTTAAAAACAGTCCAACAACTATGTTCATTTGGCTGTGCAGTCCTTGATTTGAACCGTCAGGCTCACAAACCCGAATAGAAAAACCAAAGTCAGATTTTCCCCTGGGATCAGAATTGAAGAGTTTGCTTCCAAAATGTTCTCTATCCATTTTTAAAATTAAAATACGTACCTGAAGTTGATCTCCCAGGTATTTTTCTTCTTCTTTTTTTTTTACCAAATTATATTGGGGACAAAACTCTTCAATTTTACCACCAAAAAAAAGACCAATATGTATTGATTGGACTCTTTAAGGCATTGAGGATTCCTAAAGTTAGGAAATGGCAAAATATGCAAGCACAAACACACCGATACATGACCTTTCAGTGACACACAAGCTTTCTCTCTCAGCATACTTCAACGTTCAGTGGCGTATTGGGATATATTATCTGAATATATACAACGTATGTGAGCACAATCTTGAAGCACATTTTCTTTGCAATAGAACCGGGGCTCTCTGCCAAGCCGAGTGGTCTTCACATCTTAGAAAACTCAGGATACCATTTTTTCTAAACAGTGGTTGAAATCCATAAGGCATTATGTTGTTACACACTGTAATGTACAAACACGCGCGTTGACACACTCTGTTGAAGACAAGCAAATAGACCTGCTTTACACAAAGACACACAACTTTGAAGAGTCATTTCCCAAACGTTCCCCCTAGAATCCCCAACCTGACCGAAACGTCAGCTAAACCAAAGCGAACCAAAGTTTACTCTAGCTTCACCCACCCATCATTTGTGTTACCATGGTAACTCATCCATCAGGGCAGCGGTTTCCAGCCTAGCATTTTATACAATTAGAACAAAGACACCAAGTTATTTCTTAGAGTGGTGCTGTTTGATCACAACAGCTGTCAGTGAATTTTTTCAACAATTTGAGCCAAATATGTGGTCCAAAACGTGTCCAAACACAATTAAGTTTGTTTGGACACAGAACAACCAGAAAGTCATCAATCCTTAACAAAGCATTAAAGCTTAGAGCCCCTGGACTTTCAACAAATCAGCAGAAGCGACAAGACACTGTTGCACACGCATATGTTTCTTGAGCCATTTCTGACAATGTTTTGTAAAAATAGCACGGACAGCATAAAAACAAGAGGTAGTTTGACACTTAAGGCCAAGGTATGCTTCAAAGTGTTGCCCGACTACATCTAAAGCCCAAATTGTTTCCACCTGTCCCAAATGGCCCCATCATAATGAGAGGCGAGGTCCAATGACCCATACAAATGGCGACAATCCTGAAATTCTTACCGTACTCACCACACAATCTTTCAGTGTCCATGTCCAGAGTCCGTGCATATTTTACAAAATAGAAAGTTGCTCAGAGCCTTATGATTTGACCTTTGGTGTAACTCCAGCTGTATTGTAACTAAGATGCTTTCTGGAAGCCTCCAGATGCCATTACAGATAGCCCCAAAACAAACCTCAAACTCTTAACGCATCAAGTCAACAGCAGAACCAGTGAACCGCTGAACCTGTGGAAGACGAACTGTCTAGGCGAATCAGGGCCTTTGTAATAGTTAAAGAGGACAATCTAAAGACGATGCCTGACAGGTCCGTCTCTTCTAGAAGGTCAGCGGGCTGGAAGATCAGTATTATCGCTGCAATCGCTAATAAAGTAATATATTCAGAGTTCAAATTGTGTTAATTCATCAAGATGCAAAAAACTGTTTGAATACAAAACTTGAGATTAAACTCAACTTGTTTGCAGCATAGTAGAGTTGGATGCTTGGTAAAAAGGACAGATGGACTGAGACACTGAGACAACAGTTCTCTGCCTGTCTCTCTTGACTGTCTTAGTGTTCATACAAACGTCACCAAGCATCCATTGCTACCAAATCCCGCAACACCCAATGATTTTACTTTGATCCGTCACACTGTACAGCCTTGACACATAATGTAAATACTAGCGCACCCAAAAAACCTCAACCGCCACCAGTTCAACAGCCTTACCATCCTTAATCACCTCATCAATCATCTTTCACTCAAGCTATCAAACCAAAAATAGAAACAAAACCAAAGGAAAGGCATCAGTCAGCAGCCCCTGCTCCTTAGAAAACCCCAGGCTGCGTCCCGGCCTGGTTAGAGGCAAGCAAAGGCTTTAAGAACGATTTAAAATTTAAAAAAATGGACACTTGAGACTTTTTCTATTTATTGACAAATCGAAACCAAAGAAAACCTTTTTCTGCACCTAACTGTTCCAACAAATGGAAAAACTGAAGATGGAAGAGAAATATTACCAAAAAAAACAAAAACATAAAAAACACCAAAAAAAAAAAGAGTTGTGGCGACGATGTCCAGAATGGAGGATATCGACAACGACAAGAAGAAGGATAGGAGAAAAGACGACATCACGAGATCTGAGAAGTAGCTTTGTTCTGCCTGATGTTGCGTCAGGCCATCTTTAAGGGGAAGCAAGTTGGGGACTGAAAAGGGTAAAACCACATGGGGAGGAGGGAAGGAACCAACGGAGGACGCCGTCGACAATTTTCTTCCCTCCGACCCCCAAAAAACGGCAGAACATTAATGTGTCTCTCACGGTTGAAGAGTGTCTTTAACGTGTGCCTATGCAGTTTTTCAAAGTAAAAAAAACGGTTAAAAGAACAACAGAAACCTCATCAGCTAACAAACCAAAGATTCACCGTTAAGTACAGTCGCAAACCCTCCTCCCCCCGAAAAGGAACAATCTGGACTTTTCACTCACTAATTATTATTCTACTACATCTGTTGCAAGCAAACATTGTCTGGGTTAGTATGTAGGCTAATCAAGCCAGTCTATTCATTCATTTTCAGACCTGACGCAGTTTTGAGTCCTTCTGGACTTATTCAAGTTGAGAAAGGTCGCCAGGACTCTCAATCACAGTTTCTTTCAGGATAGCTAGCATTCTGCCAGCGAATAGCTCGCTTAATTCTTTCCATGGCAGACACTCATATGGGTCTGTACAGTATTGTATCTTACAAAGTTCAAATGAAAACGTCTGGTATTTTGATTGGTCATTCCTCCAGCATGGCGTCAACACATACAGCCATTATCGTTATCAATCCTTCACACCCACGGACATGACGCAAACTTCTGATTCTCGAAAAAAGGGAAATACTAGTTTCTAAGATGGCTGCTGTTGCTGTTTGTGTGTCTTTTTTTTACCACAAGTCATTACCTGCTCCACAGGACAAAGTCTACCTCCAACAATCTCCAGCAGTAGAAACAAAAGCTGCCAGACAACAGCACAGGGCCGGTTTATTTTCTCCCCCTGGCCATGCAGTTTGACACAAGCAGCTTGGTGCGTGAGCATCGAGAGAAGAAAAAACATCAACTAGCTGTTGACCGTTACTTAAAAGCTTCCATCTTCCATTTTGCTTCCACCTAGTATGGGGATTCAAATAGGCCTTTTTTTCATGTTGAGCTGGCTGTTGTCCGGCACACTTCCTACTGCGGAGAGAGTGACAATGTTATGCTATGTGAAACGTACAGTACATACCAAAGATTTTCTGCTGTACAAACAGTAGCACACAGATACCTTTTTCTTTTCTTCATACTCCTTTTAGGACAGATCCTGGATCTGCAATCTAGATCGATCAATGTCAATCACAGTTTTTTTAAACTCACTGCCTCTGAGTTTTTACCTTTTCAACCCAAGTCTAGTAAGAACCCGCTGAAGCAGATGGACTCAGATTGTTTCAAGAAAAGAATTATGACCGTAATCATTTAATCTACAAATAAAAATACCAAGTGAAAAAAATAAACTAACTGAAAAACTAAATGTCACCCATTCTGAACACTCACCTTCACAAGGGTATAGAATAGAACACCAGCTTCCTTACTTTTCTTGTTTGAAAGAGGGAAACAACCTACCAATTCCAATTTGATGTTTCAAAATGAAGAGATTTGGCTGGCACAAGACCCAAATGACTGAGGACAATCCAGTCTGCTTAGTTGAGTCTTGGCTACTGTACAAAAGCACTGCTAGCTTGGGTGGAAAGGTTTTGAAAAAGTGGAGCACAACTTGTCGAAATATCATTACACCACAGTTAGTTATAGCCCACACGGCCGACGACGACGACATGCTGGAGGAGGAGCCTTGGAGAGAGTGATAATTGGACATGCTAACTGTCCATTGCTAACAAACCCACGTTAGCGTGTTCTTTAGGGGGGAGGAACTATGCTGCTGCTCCATATATACAACGACAATAAATGAAACAAAACCAAAAAATACTTCGCCTGCTGAGAGAAACTGCTAAAATATCGGTCAAATAGCTTTATCCTTAGTTTTCTCTTTCTCTCTCTTTCTGTATGTAAAGCTTCTAGTCCAAAGAAATCCTCCGCCCACCTGACCCTCCAATCTTGCTGTCCACGCCCAATGGAGGGGCGTGGCCTGTGGCTCAGGGGGGTGGCGGCCATTTTCCATTCCCACTTGCAGTTCTGTCTGGATGTAACACAGGCTAAACCTGCCAAACCAAAAAAAAGAACAAAAAATGAGTATGAAACCAAAAAAACTGTCCCAAAGAGGTTTTCATTGTTTGTTTTATTATTATTTGCCAATACTTATGTGTCTACTATTACTACTACGTTCCTTCCTAAGTTTTTGCAATATGCGATTTTTCATTTTTATTTAATGTAATTTATGTTTCATTTTAATTGTGAATTAATTTAAGCGAACATATTTGTTGCCAAATCTCCCTCTGAACCCTTTTCCCTTGATGATTAGCTTTGCCAAAGTTTACATTGTATGTTCCCTTTTCTTTCTGTTCAATGCTGTATTTATTTATGAGGTGTTTTAGAACACACTAGTTTTGTACTTAATAATTTAATGTTATTTAATTAGATGTAATTGGGTTTTTTTTATGGATATTTATGAGTATTTAAGAATGTTAGTTGCATCAAAGATGCAGTGCTTATGCCAGGCTTGTTAATTTATTCTTAGTTAGCTTTACTTTAAAAAGCAAATGAAATGTTGTTTTATGAATGTTTAGACTTAATGACAGAACAATGTAGGAATGTCAGATTAGACTTGGGTACTTCTGAATGTCAAACACTTGCTCTCACTTTTTAAACAATCAAGTTGTTTTTTTGTCATGATTTTGTTATTTTTTTAAAATGAAAACAATCTCTTTATGACAAATAATAGCCTATCAAATAATGAGCACTGCATCTTTTCCATCTTGGGATTTGTATGGCTAATTTATTGGTTGTTTTGCTTTTAATTTCTTTGCTGCTGACCATTGTTGAACAAGCAATGCATTTCAGACTGATGTTCTAGTGATACTTGATCAGGTGAAGAAAGGGCCATGCATTAACATAAACTGATTCACCAAAGATAACTGGAATCCTTGAGGCCAATAGACAGTGTGTGTTTACATCCACGCAGCTCTACCCTGGTTAAGGTCTTATTCCTACATCGACTTAGTACAAATTATATTCAGTATACTCAAAAGCAACATTTTATGCCCCAAAAATAAAAGATTACTTAATTTTAGAATCAAACAGTATAGCTCCATTTAATGTCTCAAACACCTGCATAACTAAATTAAACAATGTCAATAATGCTCTTATATAGTCTATGTAGGGCTAAAGGGAACATGGTAAAGATCATTTCAATTATTTTCATGATGAGCAAAACATTTTATGGTGCGCAGCATAGACTGTAAATTACAACAAAACAAAACATAAATTACTCAATGAACATCATGCTGTATTGAAGAAGACTGAGACCATAAAGTCATGTTTATGATTTACTTAGGTCCTTTTCTTATAGACTTCTATACAATCAGAGTTCTTCGCTACAACCAGAAGGTTTGGGCACTTCTGCATTGGCTTCACTTCTCAGAAGCGAAGGTTACCACAAACTTTAAACAGTAGCTTAACACTAAATCCACTTTTTTAAAGTCAATAGATTACAAGTGATTGCTCTTTAGTGTCTGTTATACACTTTGGGACTGTATGACTTAACAAGCTGTTAAAAACATTTTGATGATCACCAAATAATTATGTCAAGCTACCCAAGTGAATAGTAATAGCAAGACTGTCCTCTCCAACATTCGGTAAAAACACTGCTCATTTCCAACTTTTTCTACAATTCTGTGTCGGCATAAGAGCTTATCCAGGTTACTGTGAACAGTATGTGATGTTAACACACACCACCTCTACAGGAAAAATGTCTGCTGTTTCCCATTTGTTCCCCGAACATCGGTGTGTGTGTGTGTGTGTGTGTGTGTGTGTGTGTGTGTGTGTGTGTGTGTGTGTGTGTGTGTGTGTGTGACTGCGTGAATGCAAACACACCGACTAGTTCCACTCATTAAGGAAGGAAAAACTGAGGAGTCCCTTAAAGCTGTAGCTGCTTCCAAGACTGACTTTGTGTGTGTGTGTAAAAAAAACAGAAAAAGAAAAAAAAAGAAAAACTTTCTATTTCAATAGTGAGAACCAGAGAGGCTACCTCACTGACTTTCCATTTGTCCTTTTAATCGTGTTGATGAAACCAAAGAAACCAAAGATTGTTTTTGTCCTCTTCAGTGTGGTCTGCGCTCAGCTTTGTGCATTTGCGTTCTCACCCCTTAAAGGTGTCCTCTTTTCCACATTCTCCTTTTCTCTCCCTTTTCTCTTTCTTTCTCCCTTTTCCCTCCTTTTCTCTTGGCCTTGCGTTGTCTCGTCTCCTCAAAAAGAATGTGCGTGAAGGGATATGAGAATCAACAATAAGTTTCTGGAGATTTTTTTTGTGAATAATGGTAATTATCGATGGATGGATCAAATATGGACCCGCTTTGTCCATGGTTTTCCTGCCTCCTCTACAGCTTTAAGGCCTCGGTATGCTTCAAACGAAGCCATCGTTACACCATCTGACAAGTGCTTTGTTCGAAGGATAATGACGACCTCAGACTTTGATCTGCAAAACAAAAATGCTGTTTTGCACTGAAACATAAAAGCTGCACATTCATGAAGTTTTAGGAAGATGAATCTCTTGGTGTTCTGTTCCAGACACCCACATCCCGTCACTTCATAAACAAGAAGCTTTCGCTGGGCTTTATTTCCAACAACATGCTCCTCTTTTTTCTTTTTGTGCTCATCTCGCTACGGCAATTAGACGGCAGATTGGTACCAGCTTTGTGCTGCGTAGCAACCACAGTGATCCAACGCTGTTCAGACCCTGTGAGTTCACGGCTGAACTTTTCCGTTTGATTGGTGGCAAGCCTGATAAACTACTTGTGGTCCCTACAACTGTCTGTAAAGTCAAATCAAATCGTGAGAGGAAGCAAAACTGCCCTCAAATGCTGATTTAAGCGGGCTAATTTTCTAGTCATGTCATCGGTTTTAAGGTATTTGGTCACAAACCCAATATGGCCCAATAGGAAATTTCCACTGATGATGGCGCTGCATTAAAAGTCACAATGAAACCAACTTTTTAAGAATGTATCCTGTTGGGGACCATGAATATCTGTACCAAATGGAATTACAACATTTTTTTTATATTTCAGTCTGTGTCACCAAAGTGGTCGACCGACCAACCAATCGGTCAGCGTGGCTAAAAATCTAAATGTGATACTGTACGTCAATGCAAAGGGTAACCAGTCCAGTAGAGATCAGGGAGGGTCACAACAATTGTCATCCGTTGTTTTGGTGCAAGTAATCAGCATCGCCCCAAAAAGCGCTTTTGTTGCAAAGTATGAGATAACCTTGGATGAGTGCCTCGCTTGAACCAAAGCAAAGTCCAGACCTCTCTGTTCTCTGCTCTGATACTTTGCCGCGCAATCAACGCAAATAAATCCAGAGCGATTACAAAAGGCTCCCCATTCTGTTCGACTCTTATCTTTTACTATCCCTTCTATTTTTCTTTCTCTCTTTTTACTTCCGAACTGGGTTTAGATCTGTTATTTATTTATTTTTGCAGCTCGTCATCTTCTCACAGCTGTCCAAAGGAGTCAATCTCATTTCCCTTGAATTTGTACACCGACTTCAGATGATAAGACTTTTTTGACAAAATATTTACTTTGCGATCATCCATGATCTTGCAATATTTTGGGCTGTGAAACCTATTTTCTCAAGATCACCGACTGATCTTTTCAACTCAATATATTATAAGATGCCATCACAAAAACATTTGTAATGTCTTGATAATGATACCTAATTAAGATTAAGATCTCAACCTTAGTATACTTTCTTCCGATCACAGGACCGTTAAAAACCAAGCGCATTTAAAAACAAATAGCTATTTGAACCCAGCTCCTTCCCTCCTTCTTCTCTTTCTTCAAACGGTCGCAAAGCTTTATATGATGAAAAGAAACCACGTGGGCAAACTTGTGCGAGTTGTGCGCAGACCACGCTCTCTTTACCAAACTGTTGCAGATATACCTCATAGACACTAGTGTTAGGATGATGTAATAATAGCGTATGTCATAAATTATTCACTTGCTCTTCTTCCTTTTTTATTTTTTTTTAATGGTGACTGTAACTTTAAAAACGAACAAATGTGGGGGGGAAAAGCTTGACACATTTTAATTTTTTTTGTTTTGTAATCGTTAAAAAGGTGCGCTAAAACCAAAAATGAAAAATGCTTGTCTTCTTCTATGCTCTCTTTCTTGTTGATGTATTACTGTTTTTTCTCTCTGTCCCATCTGCCGAGGATTGAGGGATTTATAATTTCAATTTTTGTTCTTCTTTTTTTGGTCTCTTGTTTTGAAGGGGTCATTGTCCCATCATGTGGATTCTTTGGGGATTGGGAACATTGTTGGAACGATGCTCAGAATAATACCGGCTTCTTCGTTTCGTTTAATATCCAGCCACGTTTCAGTTGATTTTCATGCATAATTTGTTCTTGTTTTGGTGTCCTTTGTCTCCTGTTCTAAGGCTAGCATCACCGTTACATTACCCATACAGCAGTGCTCTAGCCCAGACTTTATGCATGAGTATATTTACGATTAGCTAGCCATGTAATGCATTGTGATACTTATTATTGACCTTATTATTATTATCATCCTCTCATTTAATTTCCCACAGTGTATGCTATACACACGCAACTTCGGGTTCCATCAGGCATTAGCGTCTGCACAGAGAATTATCGTCACCGTGAGGTTTACTGCGAGCTACCGACAGTCTACGGGTACATTTGGACACCAGACGTTGTCAGATACAACGTGATGCAGGGGAAGCACACACGCTTTTGACGAAACTGAAAATTTGAGAAAGGAAAAGGTTGTTAGCTGCCGACTGACAGCGAACTTAAGCGCTTGGCTGCGGCAGCTTGGCTGTGTCATTTAGCCTGTCCAAGCTTTAGCCAGGGTCTCTCCTGTACATACCGACTCCCAAACATACATTATTAAATCATGTTCTTATATCTTTCCAGTGGCCTATCAACATATTGGTAATTGATTTTAAACCAACAACTGTGATTCACAAATACACTATGCCCTAATACGATGGACCCTTGGGGCGTGAGAGGGTAGCTGTTTGCTAGTAGATTTCAATTTTAATTGGACAGATAAATGATGCATTTAAGGCTGAAATATATCGGCAACAACTAGCTTGATCTTTGACTAAGAGTGAGGGAACATATGGCCCAATGAACAAAATGAGAGTAAAGGCGAAAAACAAAGAAATCAAAGGTTTCAAAGCGACAGGAATGTCAAACGGTAAATATCAACTCAACGAGTTTGAAAGGCCAAAATAAATGTTTTGTGTACGTGCTCAAGTTCATGCGGTGTTAGTTGAGGGAAAACCAAAGTACATTTTATAGCCCTTCCAGTCCTGCTTGTCTTCCATTCCCAATAAGCTTAAAAGCATCAAGCAACTTGTAGCCTTGTTATGGTTCTTTCTGATTGGAATATATTTTGAAAAAGAAAAAAATGGGCTATCAAACTGCATAATTTTGTAGTTTTTTCTTTTGTTTTGGATGGTGAAGTTTAGATGCAAGATTTACAGATGAGTTTTGGCACAAAGAGGAATGCGCTAAATGCAGAAAAATTGCTTCCTGTAGACCAATTCCTGTACATTATCATCAATATCATATTTCGGGACTTTCGTTGCGGAGGATCCGTACTGAAGAAATCAGATTAAATCAAATAGGATATGAAGTTACAGTTCGAACAAAACAAACGTTTTGATTCCAGCATTAGCAAGACCAACAGGTCAAAGGTCAAAGTGGCAGATCCATGACATCAGTTTTTGAACAAAATTACAATCAGTGCACTTCTGACGTTACTGTCAGGCATCCAACACGCTACCGCTCAGCTAAACATGTATGTAACTGTATAAGATTACTTATTCAAAATATGTCCTCCCCAAACATCAAGCTTGACCTTTCTGTTTACTGACCCTTTCTTTTCCTTTTCTTTTTTCTTTTTTTTACCATTATTCTTTCATGGTTGTCATACAGTAATCAAACATCAAATGATGCATTTTATTTTAGACATTTGGTTGGAATAGAAAAAGAGAAGTGACTGAAAACTTGTGGTGTGGAATAAAACGATGATCAAACATGAAGGAGGTATTGGGAGAATTACTGTTGTTCCACTCTATGTATAAAAGAAGAAAAAAAAATCAATAAAGAAATCACAATGGTCTTATCCATGTACAACTCATCCGCCTGTATTCTTTTCTCGCCTAGAAACATCCTGATGGGGAAACACAATCGCAGGTTCACATGTTTAGATTTCACATTTGGGGATTTTAATGAATATATAATTACAACATTTCCATCTGGAATGTGATGGACATAAAATGAAAACACTCCAACCAAAGTAGAAGTACCTCAAAACTATACACACAGCACTAGTTACTGTATTACATTCCTGCTAGCTATGGCTTGCAGTAAACACAGCAGAATAGCCTTCTGGAGCTACTTGGCAAGCTGGACTTCGTCCATCGCTTCCTCGAGCCTCATCTTGAACATAATCCGAGTCCTTTGGGAGTCTTGTTGGGATGTTGATATTTGTGGCGCTTTAGAAAATGTTTTGATATGTAGGGTCTCGACATTCGGTTGACAGGATTCGGTGTCTTCTAGCGGTGTGGTTGCAGATTGCAACCAACTGAATACCCCTAGGCTCACTCCTCCCTCTCCAAGAGTGCAGTAACGTGAGAGCGAGGAGAGGCCATCCATACCATAATAATATTACTTTAGTAGCAACGGAAGTCAGACAGCGTCCAGCAAGGACCTTGTTTTCACGAGCATGTCAGAGAACTCAAATGGCATTCAGGTAGTCTTTTTAAAAAGATTATGTGTTCATATGCAGAATATGTATAGGCAACCAGACGTTTTCTTAGTATTGACCAGTGGTGGGCCGTCAGGGCCAGCTAAGCCTTCTCTGCTGGCCTAAACAGAATCACAAAGTTATATCTATTTTATAATTTAATTGTTTTTCACAAATACACTACATGTATTATAATTATTTTTCCCTATTAGCTTATTTTCTCATTGCACAAGCGCCTGTCTTCCTTAGCTCAGACCAGCAGTACGGCTTTCTTGACAGCTGGTTAAGCTCGTCATCCAATCAGATTTCACCTTTTGTTTCTCTATGCAAGAGTAGTGTGTTAAACAACATGCTAACGGTCAGCTAGCTAGCTAGTGATTGGTCAGTGTGCCAGTACACACTCTGGAACTGAAGCGCACTGATATACTGTGTGTGGCGTTGTGTTGATGTGTCTATGGTGGGCTGGTCAGTTTAACAGCTGACCACGATCAGCTGTTAAACTAAACAGCTGGCGTAGGTACCAAATCCACGGCCCACCACTGGTATTGGGAACGTTCTGGTTTCTGCTTGTAGTCCGAGTGGTATCGTTCAAGCCTTTCTTTGATTGAATGCAGGTATACAGTCCATGTGAAGACCTGAAACGTAATCTCTGAGCCCACTGGCTATTGTCTGATGACTACACTTTTTATCGGTTTAAAATGGGCTTATAAACTGGCTACTAGTGAAACAATCCAGTTGTACAAGTTGTCTCTCAACTCCAACTCCAGTCTCACATCTCAAGTTTCTAATCGGACTGTAAACAATGAGCAGCGCACAGATATATACTAGCTACGCCCGAACTCCAGAAGTTTTTTAGGAGTCCATTTTATTTCTTATGAGAATTTGTGATTAAATTGAAGTCCAATAAAATTAAGGAAAGGATAGTGCAGAAAAAGTCCACAGAGACTTTAGACATAACGTGCTTATTAATATTTAACAAAAACAATGACATTTCCCAAACATTAACCATAGTGCTCATTTTGCCCCTAGTTACCTCAATGTAAAGCCATACGCTGCGATATCAGACGCTCAGAGCAACTGCACCGGAGGTCAGGTGACGTAATATAAAGAGCAACAAAGTCCATGTATGGAGGTAGACCATTTGATGGATGGGTCAAACAAACACAGGAGAACGATATGCGTGTCCAGTGTGAAACCAAAAGTTGTCTTGCTTAAGTTACGTAAAGTACTCAACTTACATAACTTAAGCGAGGTAACTAAAGTAACAAATGTAGTTATTTTAACCCAAACCACGGCCTTTTACTAAACCTAACCAAGCAGCTGTGTTGCTCAAACCTAAGTGGGTACCCAGAGTGAGAACGGGTTGGGGAGTCAGGATAAGAACTTCTGTCTCTGGTGTTAAGATACTGTGCTTTGTATGCCTGCCATCCACTCTGGCCACTATTTGTAAAAAAAAAAAAAAGGTTGTCTGACTTTGACACCAGAGAACACACACATCCTGTCTCCATCCCAACAATCGATGTTGGTTTGTTTGAACCATTGTGACTTTGTGATTTCGGTCTCCTGGCAGGGTTGTCGCCGTTGGTGCAATTTGCGTTCAAGTGCTCTGAGCTCAGTTTAGATGATCTTTTTTTCTCTCTTGTTCAGTTGAAACTCATACATGGTGGAATTAAATCAAAAACACAAATAGACAAGGGCCACACACTTGTTTGGTCTCTGCTTCTCCTTCATATTTCTCTACAGTACATATGCTGCAGCAACCTAATTTCCCCGCAGAGATGTTTAAAGTTCCATTTTCTTCGCTCCTCTCACCTGCTCATTTTCCCTCTCTTTTTTTCAACCACTCCATCCAATCAATCCATCTCGTTGGTCCTGTCTCTGTCTTTAATGACTCTATCACCCTCTGTCTCTTTCTACATCTCTTGCCCCCTTCATTTTTCCCCTGCTCTCTGTGTGTGTAATCATCCCAGCGTCCATCTCCTCTCATCAATCCACCTCGTCACTTCTCTCCTTTAACCTCCCCCTCTCCTCTTTTAATCACTCCGTCCCATCCTCCTGCTCATCTTCCTCGCTCTGTTGCCAGGGAAACAGCGGCCCACTCTGTGGCTGTTAATCTGGTGACATTGTCTTTCTATTACCCGTGGGTCAGATGCCTGATAAGGAGGACAAAGGGTGGGAAACCAAAGGGCGACTCACTTTAAACGTTTGTAAAATGTTGGTCTTCATTAACACAAGTGAGTTCTGTAGAAGGGATTTTTTTTTTTTTTTACTGTGGAAAACAGATATTTTCCTCACTGCTCTGAGTGCATACAAACAAACTCTGCATGGATATGAACAAGTTAATCCAGTACATCAGACCTGCAATATATCCTGTCTTTGTGAAGCTCATAATGTTTTTGTTGACACCATCTGATAAGAGTTGATCCAATCTTGTGCTCATTTTGGTGGATGTTGTGTGCATGTCACTTTTGCCTTGAAATACGTTATTGTGACATCACCCGTTGGTTTGTGGACTGCCATTATGAAGCCTTGAGGTCCTTGATTTCGCCATTGCGGCTTTTTTTTAAACTGATGAACGGAAGTTACCATAGTTAGGAGGAGTGACGTTGAGGTACACCCTGAAGCATACGCCGCTCTATAGTCCATTTGACTATAAATGGACCAAAATGTACTAAATGAACATCGTGCTGTATTGAAGAAGACTTGAAACTTGACCCTGCCATAACCTATGTCGCTAAAGCTAGCTCTCAAACTAGCTTCTCATAGGCCGACTTACAATCACAACAACTGTAGAGGACTCTCACTCTGCCAGAAGGTTTGAGCGTGAACATGTTTTGAGAGTTTTAAATGTTCCTTTTCTGCTTTCTTCATGCTTGTTGACATGTTTGATACCACACTTCCTGATTCCTCCCTCCCGCCCTCCCTCTGGAAAGTGTTCTTTCCAGCTCCCTCCAGTTTTTTTGTTGTTTTATTTTTGCTGACTTAGCATGTTTGCCCTGATCTTTCCTTTACTTTCTCTTTCCTCTTCTGAATTGCTTTTCACATTCAACTGTTTCATTATTGTCCATTCATCCTTCTCTCTCTACCTCCTCATCTATCATCTCTCCCCTACTCCTTTTTTCTCCTGCAGTTTTTATTTCACATTCTCTGTACTTTGTCTCCTCTCTGTCTGCCTCCTCGATTCCTTCCTTTGTCTCCACCCTTCTTTCACTCCCCGTTTTTCATACTTCCCAGTTTACCTCTAAGGCTTTCCTTTGGTTTTGTATCTACCTCACCTTCTGTCTTCCCTGCCCTCTTGCCTTCCATTCTTCTTCCTCTCTTTTCTCCCATTTTTTCCCCTTCTAATTTCTCCTTTTCTTTAGCCCTCTCCCTCTCTTTCCTTCTGTGTAGAAATCAATGGTTGTTCTCTCAATAAGAGGTCACGGGGGTTGCAGTCGCTGGTGTCCCGGCTTTTCAATTACAAGCAGCCTGCACTCACCACAACGCAACCACCCACCCACCCGACACACACACACACACACACACACACACACACCCGACACACACACACACACACCTTTTCGTCCTGAACAGCCCTTCCCCCATTGAGCTGCCCTTCGGCCACCAGACAGAAAGGACGGAGTAAAGATTTCAGAATGAAAGGAAAAGAGAGCAGTTTGGTTGGTTGTTGGAAAGAGAGGGAGAAAGAGAGGGGAGGAAGTCAGAAGTCATAACGAAGTGCAGTGGAGAAAAAGGAGGAAGAATACAGAAGAGGAAGAGGAGGAGAGTGATGAGAAAAAAAAATGGATGGGGAGAGATGAAACAAGAAAGAAAAAGGAAAAGGAGAAATGAGAAGAGGAGCGGTAAGATAGGAAAGAGAGCTCAGGCAGAAGAGGAGAGGACCCAGTAGAGGTCCCCCTCAGTCTGTCTTCTTGTTGGTTTTTGTGTTCATCAATCATCAGTCAAGGCCAGGAGTGAAGGCTTCAAAACGTCAGGCCACCAACCAACGGGTGGCGTCCCGATGACTACGTGCTCTTCTTTATATACAGTCTGTGGTCAAAGCTAGAACCAATAAAGGTTCTACATACCTTTAAGGTATCCACCGAAATAATCAAGTAGCAAGTAGCATTGAAACTTTTCCAGTCAAACAATACCTGCAAATTATCTTTTTGTGCCCAGATCTAGAAAAAAACGAATAGCACTCCTGTGACAATGCGATCCCGTGGCTGTGTGAGCTGTGCAGTGGTGCGACTTTTAGCACACACAGTGGGACACACATAGCTCCCATTAATGTGATGGGTATAGAATGAAGTACTCCATTGGTATTGATATCGTTTAAGGGTACTGGTACTGGTATTGGCATTGTTATTTTTTAAAACAACTCCCTACCACATAAAGTCACTGCACAAGTACCGTCCCCAATTCAAAGTTTGCCTTCAGCCACTTTGGTACAAATTCTGGGTAGCAGTCTTTGGTAGTTGACCAGTGACATGGATGTGTGTTGATTAAAATAATCCGTCAAGAAGCACTTGAATTGCAGCAGAACGGCGTCACTAAAACCTGATAACTGCCATGAAGACCAGGAGCGGAGCCAGACGTTGTAAACATTCAGGGCTCAGTCTAAACCTAGTGGGATCCCAGGACATCCTCCCTCAGGCTGATGTTTTAACCCATTAACCGCAGCTATATGCATTTGTTCAAGCCATTTGAGATAATATAATGCTCTAAAATCTGTAGATAATTTGGGAGAAAAAAAAGTCTCGATGCCAAGGAAAATCTTCCTAAAGACTCTAAATCTTGTTTTAGTCATTCTGACACAAATGTTGAGGATGACACATTTTCACTTCTACCAATGAGGCAAAAATTGTCTGATGTTACTATTTTGTCTATTTCCCCAGTAATATAACTTTTGCTGCATGCATTTGCTGGTCCAGTCAGAGAGACTGAGGGAAAATGACACACTTGTTAAATAAGGGATGATAGAATATCTTGGGGTAAAGAAGCAAAAACATGAGAGGAGAGGAAACCAGGTTGAGAGAGAGGCGACAAGGATACAAGAGGAAAGGGAAGAGATGAAACAAGAAAGAGAAAGGGCAGGGAGGTGGACGAGTGGAAAGGGAAGGTGCGGAGAGAAAAAAAGAAAGAAGAAATTAAAATGAAAAGGAGAGATTGCAGCTGGCTCAGATGCAGGAGGGGGGCGAAAAGGGGAGGGGAAGCCCAGCCCGGAACCCTCAGGGGTTATTGGGTCGTGGACAGCCAATCTCTCTCAGCTTAATCAACAGCAGCAGAGGTGATTGCAACACCGCAGGGGGACTGCTAGGAAAAAAAGAAGAAAAAAAGATGGCGGGAAGGGGAGGAGAGGTTGAGGTGGGGAGAGCGAGATGGGAATGAATGGGAAGGTGGGGGGGAGATGAGAAAAAGATTGGAAAGGGAAGGAAAACGGGGGTGAGGAACAGGGAGGAGGTGGGAGAGCGAGCGCAAGGAAGGGGGGACTACTTAAGATTGGAAAGGATAAGAGGGAGAAAGGAAAGGGGAAAGGGGGGTGCTGGGGGACAAAAATAGATGCGGGAGGGAGGGACGGAATGGGTGAGGGTGCGGAGAAGATACTACAGTGATAACTATTTATCTTGAGGATGACATGAATGTGTTGTGTAAACCACATATACAGTAAGTGTGGCACTATTGGAAAAGTCAATGGATCACCAAAGTGAGGGCCTCGTGGTCTGGGAACCATGAATGTCTACACCAACGTTTGTACCATCCTTAAATATGGATATATTTCACAGGATGCACATTACAGTAAATTTGACCTGCTAGAGTTTGGGAAACTGTGTCCATGATTAAAACAAACCAGGGGAGGTTGATGGGTCCAACAAAATTGTGCTCTTTTTGCCAAAAGTCCACAGTTCGTTGTAAAACACATTACATTGAAGAAAGTTCATTTTTTTGTCTTGCAACTTCAACTTCAGTAACGACATTACTGTAGTTTCTTTAACCCAAATCAAATCTTAAGTACTCACAACCTTTTTCCTAAACATAACCAATTAGTTTTATTGCCTCTATTCAACTTAGTGGTTTCCTGTGAACACGGATGTTTATTTTGAAAAGACTGTATGAGACGAGTGGAAATTGAAGCTTGTTGCTGGACTTTCGTTGGAAAAAGTCATCACGAGGTATCATGAGATATCATGCGAAACGTTGTACGAAGATACTTTGCCGAACATTCATCAAAAGATAATTTATGTTGGCAGTGAATATTCAAAATCATGGTCAATCCCATCCATGTATTCCAAGATGTCCCTCACCCCAGCAACGTGTTCCAGCTCTGGCCTGGGAACCCTGAGGCGTTCCCAGGCCAAACGAGATATATGATCTCTCAAGACAATTCTGGGTCTACCCCGGGGCCTTTCACCAATTGCACGTACCCGCAAAATAAAAAGAAAAAAGAAAGGGGCATCCTGGTCAGCTGGCTCCTTTCGATGCGAGAGAGCAGCAGCTCTACTAAGATTTCCCCAAATTTCTACCCAAAGCTCATGGCCATAGGTGAGGGTTGGAACGTAGAGCTTTTCCCTCCGGCTCAGCTTCCACATCAGAATCAGAACCATTTATTGGAATAGGAATTTGTCCTGGCGGGAGGTGAGTGACATTTAACAGTAAACATTTAACGATAGGGGCTTAACACAAAAAACAACAACACACAAACACATCTCACACCAGTCGTTTTTATTTTTATTGTATTTTATTTTAGGAAGACTCGTTATGTGTAATTGCAATGCTAATACCACGTGTCTCAAATATACGTATACAAAAACGTGTTATAACAGCGGAGACAAGATGATTTGTGTGGTCTGGAACACAATCAAAAAGACAAAAATAAATAATTCCAAACAACAAAAAAGTATGCCAGAGCTGCAACAAATCTGTAAGCGTCTTTATTATATGTGAAACACAAACCCTGCTAAATGCATTTACAGCTACAGACACAGACCACACAGATGTGTCAAAACAGACACACAGAGGATAATTACAAATAAATAAGAAAACATGTTGGTGGAGGGAAAACCCGCCTAGCATGTGTTCCCGCCCTGACCTGAACAGTTTGCCATCCCTGCACAAATTGGACTTTTTCCAAGTTATAGTTGTATGAAAGCGACAGTTGAGTTTTAGAGGAAGTTCCCCTCTGTCTCACGGTATCGTATCACAGAGGTTATCTTAGCTTAGCCTAATGTCGTTGGCAGCTCTAAACCAAAAAAAAGGGACAAATGCTCCTTTAAACCGAGTTCCCACTTGAACCCACTCACATCCAGTAACTGAGCTAAGCTATGCTAATGCCGCCATTACCTTCATTTGTGCAGGCAGAGACCTAAAACAAAGAACTCTGGGTAAAAGCATTCCTCAAAGACAAAACCATCCCCTTTCAAACCTGTGGAAGAGCACTGAAAGCACAAAGTAACACTGTTTGTATTGAGTGAGAATATTAGTTGAAATATCAATAGCAACAACATCTGAAAGCACCAATGTACGCTGTCTGTACTGACTGGAAAAAAGGCGGATCTGAGCTCCTGCAAAAGCCAAACACAAGCGAGTGTTATTTTTGCAGATGTATTTGGGCCACATTCGGAGGAGAACTGGAGGAACGGGACTATATTCCGACTTGGGAGAGTTTGTGTATTATTCCAAAATGGTTGTTAGCCTTGTACTCAATCACGGCGTGTAAGTAGCCTATATCGGCTACTTTAGATGTACACAATCTACAGACGCAGAAATGTGCTAAGCTTTCACTTCTGATTTACTCGCCTCGAAGTCTGTTTTTATTATTTATTTTTAACAGGTTTTCGGGTTAGATGCCGGACGTTTTATTTCCTTCTACAATATGAAATACGTCAGTTAATACCCCTCTTGTCAAATCTGAAGCCTTTACGTGTCTTCCAGAAGGCGGTTGTTATCAAGTGGCTAAATGAGGCTACAGAGGTTGTCTGGGACATTGAACGGGATCAAGTCGACTGCTTTACCTTTAAAGCTTCGTTGCGTTTATACTTGCACCTGTGCGACCGTGACGAAGGTCGTTTAGGAACTAACTTTCGCTATTTACTTCTGCCAATTGCATTTATGCTTCAGAAACCATAAAAGTGGCCTTCATTTGTGAGGATTATCTCTCTGAACTGAACGTGTAAGTATTGTAAACGTTGTTTGCCATGGTGCAAATTTTTTCACAATAATCCCAAAGCCTGTGGAAAGATCCCACTGGCTTTTTGTTGAGGGAACCAGGGCGATGCCAACTCTAGGTTTGCCTACAAAAATACAAGCTGTCGATGTCTAAGTTCACAGCAGGAATATGAAAATTCAGATTTCAAGATGGTTTCTTCCAGTCAGCATTTTTGATTAAGCACACACAAAAAAAAAAAAAAAAAAAAAGTTCAGTGTTTCTAAAGAGCCAGTGTTAAAGGCACATCATCATGGCATAGGATGGACAACAGTAAAGAGGGAAAGGGCCAGAGGTCCAAGGTCAAGTTACTACCCATGAAAAATGCACACTTCATTAGGGAGTCTCATCCCAAATGGGACAGCAGATGGGATCAAACCTGTTAGCTGTAGCACCTGAGGCCGGAACAAATTTTCTTTTAAGAATTTAATTCAACCTATCAACTAATTTGATTAGTTTTCTCATATTCAGTACCTATGATCAGGGAAGTGTGAGTGGATAAAACAAAGACTGCATTTAGGGTTTAGGCAGACCCAAGTCAGAGTCAATCTACGTTCAAACTAAACTCTTATCCTACACTTATATCTGTGCTACTTCTCTACACGGTATTAGGAATAGAACACATACTGCATCTTGCTATTGAACGACAATTCCAGCGCCATTGTAGTTTTATAATATATAATATTACCAGCATTAAAAATTGTAAAACCATTTTTGTCTCGACACTTTAAACTGAAATTGTAAGGCCTATACATTATATATTTAGTGGTTAACGGAAACCTTTCGTAAAAGGAACGAACGGTTTCCGCTACCCGCTAAATATTTCGAGAAATCAGACATCTATTTTGTTGAATCCAAGTCTTAGATCGGTATTGATAAGTAACAGTCACAACTTCAAGTCAGTAACTGATCAAGTGACAGGATTCAGTTTAACAATCTGAAACTGAAAAAGAAATGAATGGCATCTGATGGAAAAGTCAGGGCGATCAATTATCTGTAAGAAATTCCAAAGACGCAGCCTCCACTTTTTGATGAATATTTTCCGGACATATTTGTAGAAACGGAAAAAGCAAAAAATAAAAAAAATTATGAATTTGTATAGTAAAATGTTTTCTCGTAGCTTGTAAACCATCTCACAATACCCCACACATTATTTCATGACACCCCGATAGGTCCCGTCACTTTTTAAATTTGATTCTTTTAGTTATCTGAGATGGACTACAACTGCACTGTTTTACTGTAGAAATCATGCAACGTTTGCTCTGTAAAGAACAGACATGCAGGATTAATGCATTATTTCCCAAAATGCTAATTTGTGAAATGAGTCACAAATTTTGCCCCATAAAGTAAAGTACTTGCTGTGGTTAAACTCCCAAGCATTCGCAGAAACCATTTTGTCCCGTTTTCTAACTAAGTGGCCTTCCAGCTGGTGTGTGTGCATGTGTGAGAGAGAGAGAGAGAGAGAGCGAGAGAGAGCGAGCGACATCTGTTTATCTGAGAAGGCATTACGTTTCTTCACAGGTAGTTTTGCTGCAGGAAGGGCACCTGAGTGTGTGTTTGTTTCTATGAGAGGATCTGATTGGCGAAGAAGGCCTTGGTCTCTCCACAAGTGGGGTTGGTGCACAGCGGGCAGCGGAGGGTCAGCTGACGGGAACAGGGCTCGTTGGACTTCAGGTGGGACTGGACCAGGTCTGCCAGAGCCTGGAGAGGACACATGGCATACAGTTAGTATAGAGACAGAGATAATTAAGGGAGTCTTCTTTAGCTCTGTGAACACTTGGTTGTGTTGTCAGACAAAGGGATCAGTCCATTCACTGATGACCAAACACTGGTCTTATTCACTAGTTATTTACAGTCGCTTCTACCTTGCTGATTTTTCACCGATGTAAACATGCAGTAAATAACACTTCCTGCATACATGCTTTCACATTAAAAGTACCCTGTGGAGTTTTGACCGCCTATGGAGGTGTTCTATGAGTGGCGTGTTGGGTTGGTGTAAAACCGGTCATCAAACCGGGTTAAGCCGAACCAGAGTAGCAAACCCGAAAATCAAACCCGTTCTAATAAGCGGGTCCTCTTTAAGTTTTTCCTCATGCACGCGCGAGAGTGTGACGTTATACGACCATATACTGAACTTTAGAAGTGGATGAAGTCACTGTGACGTCAGCCATTGGTTTGTGGACTGCCGTTTTGAAGCCTCGAGTTAGGCCTTTTGGCTGGAGCCATCTTGTTGTTGTTTTTGCAACCAGTGAACAGAAGTTACCATATTTGGAATGCGGAGGAGTGACGTAGAGACGACGTAACCGGCTCTGGAAGCGGCAGCGTCCTGTCAATCACAGTAAGCCTGCCCTAAAGCATACCCTGCTTTATGGTCTACGTGAGTCTAAATGGACCATCATTTACTAAATTAACATCATGCTGTATTGAAGAAGACTTGAAACTAGAGATTGAGACCATAAACTCATGTTTACAATGTTTATTACTGAGGGAATAAATCAAGAGAGAAGAAGAGTCATTTTTTCATAGGTTTCTATACAACCAGAGGAGTTGCCCCCTGATGGCCATTAGCGAGAATGTAGGCTTAAAACACAGTTTTCTGAACTGGAGGTTGCCGCCTAGATACACATTCCCTCCAATGGTGTCACATGAATCCACTGATCTACGATAACGAACCAAGAGGCACAGTAATGGGGCAGCAAAAAGCAGGAAATAAGAAGACTGCTTTACCCACTTTTGTTAGACCTCAAGGATAGAAGCTATGTGTTTTTAATACTTTAGTCTGTTGATAAGAAAACTGCACAGGGCCCCTGTAAAAGCCTTCCAGTGGCTCCAGGAGCCCGATCCCTCCGTTTCCCAGCAGGCTGCTATTTTGAAATATCTGCAGGTTTTAAGTTTCATTTACAGAAATGTAACCGTGTTCAGAGAAACTGCTCGGTGTGAAGCAACTGGATATAAGTAGTGTATAAAAACAGTACTTGTGTTAAAAAGGAGAAGTCTGGCATTCTGGGAAATATGCTCTTCGCTTTCTTTCATTTTGCTTAGCTTAGCATTAAACTGAAAAAAGGGGACGAAACAAAACAGTGTTAATTAGTGAGCTTTACAATGTGCTGGTAGGCTGATGACCATTGGACAGAGGCAGGCTAGTTGTTTCCCACTGTTTCAAGTCTCTACGCTATGCTAAGCTAAACTAAGCTAACCAGCTGCTGGCTGTGGCTTCACATTTACCTGAAAATCTCAGTGGTATGAATCTTCTCATCTAATCTATCTTCAAGAGAAAGATAGGGGTTTTTCCCATTTATCTGGAAGTATTGCAAAACTAAGAGTATGACATGACTGTTGTCCTGATGGAATGAGTACGACTGTGTAAATGTGAATTATTATGAATTAACTTTGTGGGCTATTAGAGTGCAGCTAATTCGACCACCTCTCATTGTTTTTAACCTGACCTTTATTAGACTCAACCTTCATTTGTTTGTGCTGGTCGTCGTTATTATTGGATTCAAACTAGTGTTTATACTATGTGCATATACTTGAGGTTTTGGCTTCTTTCTTTTTTTGAGCCAAAAGAATAATCTGAGAGAATTTAAAAAGGCAAGAATGATTAAATACAACATATAGTTAGTAAGTTGATGGTACAAGCTGATGGTAAAGCTTGATACCAGCCCGGCTCTGCAGTTAAAAATTGTGATGAATGTATTTTGCTTTATTTCCCAGCTGGCTGCTGCTAGCAGACGGCAGCAGACTGACGCAGCTCACTGAGAAACTAAAACCACACCAAGGAAACCATCCTTCAGTAACTACCAACTAATCATCCTCTGGATATTGATTTATACACTCTCTCTCTCACACACATTCAGAGATTTGGCGAGGGGTCTCTGAGCGCGGCAGGTTTGACCAGCCAGCCAGGCGGTTCAGTTCTACTGTAGTCAGCTCTAAAGGTTCCCATTGATCTGCCCTCTTCCTTTAATAAACCCTGCATGCGCACACACACACACACACACACACACACACACACACACACACACACACACACACACACACACACACACACACACACACACACACACACACAGTGAGAAAGGTTGTGGGGTTGAGGATGAAGAGAAGAAGGGAGGTTAGACGGGGAAAGGAAGGATGGATGGATGTAAGAAGGAGACGAGGGAGAGGTAGAGAGAGGAAAGAAGGAAGCCATCTATTGACCATCTCCTTCGCTGGAGTTCACTTACTTTACAGAACCTTCTGCTGCTGTCTCCTTTTTCTATTATTAGAGCCCTTCCTGGCTTCGTACAGTCTTCTTCTTTTTCTTCCAATCCTTTATGTATTTCTCAGTATTTTCTTTTCTTGCGTTGGAATCATCTCCCCCTTTATCCTAACTTTCTCGAACATTTCGCAGTCTGTATCTTCCTCTCTCTCCCTCTCGAGCTGAAAGTCTGTTTTCTTGTTTGTTAAATACAGACGTGCTCCTTTGTTAACACACTTAAACCTGCCGCTCCATTTTAAAGTCCATTTAAATTAGTCGATAGTCACCTACTTTGTGCGTCCGCCCATATAATGTTTGTAGACATGAAGGAGCTGCGCGCGCCCGTGTGTGTGCGTGTGTGTGTGTGTAACGTACCTTCATAAAGAGAGGGTTCCCGTTCAATGACTCCGCTCTCCTGATGTTCTCCACCCCACACTGAAGACAGAACAGAAAGACAAACGGAAGAAGCCGTGGTCACACTTGTTTATATGTATGTATTTAAAGTGATAATGACTTTTTATAAATCGGGGACTTCAAGAAACTAAATAATCGTCTTCGGAGTGTTCCAATTATTCGCACACTCTCTCTCTCACACACACACACACACACCCTTACCTCTTCCCCCAGCACCTGTCCGTACTCGATGTCTAGCTCGTGTAAAGTCTCGATGTGGTCGGAGGTGAAGGCGATGGGCACCAGCAGGATGTTCTTCTTCCCTCGCTCACACAGGCCTTTGATCACGTCGTCCGTCTGGGGGCCGAGCCACTGCATGGGCCCCACCTGTAGGACCAAACACCAGACGGGACAACAGCTCAGTGGGGTGGAGGTTTGTGGGTGCTGCTTTTTGCATCATCATAATGCAACAGTTTGTCCGTTGGTTTCCAACCCCTTAGATTACAGGCCAAATGGCCGTGGTCCCCAGATGGTGGTCCTGACCAATGGATTTCCATGACTTTAAACCAAATTTCCATGACCAAACATTTTGTGAAATCTCTGTGTAAACATGAAAAATGTAGTATTTAAACTAACAATGAGAATTCCAAAGCATACAGTAAACCTTAAATGACATAAATGAATGAGAGACAATAGTTTGATTAAAAGAATAAACATTTATATAGATGCCTGTATGTATGCCTGCTTATATTCTGAGCGTCTTTCTTTTAAAAGCATATTAATTATTTCAAACTCAGCGTAAATGAACACATGAATATAACACATTTCCATGACTTTTCCACGACTTTTGGGATTTTATTTTTTTCAAGGACTTTTCCAAGCCTGGAAATAACCATTTTAAAATTCCAGGTTTTCCAGGTTTTCCATGACTGTAAAAACCCTGCTGGAGAGGACTCGAAGGATAGCTGAATCAGTGTGTTTGTACGGTCCAACATATAATGCGCTACAGCGAGGGGCCAGTAAAAGGACTCTCCTTCAATGGAAAGAATCACTTTTCTGGTTTAGTTAAAAAACTAATTTGTGTCCGTTTGTCAGGTTAGTACGGTTCGTTCGGGCTGGCGTGAAAACTGCAGAAGGAACCCAAACAACCGAACCAAGACCGCTGCTGCGGTTTTGTTTGTGGTGTGAAGTTTAAAAAAAATAACCACATTTTATAATGGCAGCTGTGATATTTTAGCTTGATTTCAAAAAGCTAAACTACTAATAAATGCATCCGGTGATCACGTCATCTGCTCATGACGCGATCTTTATAATTGATCTGTATACTGATACAGAGACACACACTGATCTGTGTACAGAACATATTTATGCGAACACGTCTGCACGTCAGCGGGGGTATTCTTCCCGATTGAAGCTGTTGACACTAAGCTTCGGTTACATTGTGGAAACGTAATTCCGTTCATACACATGGGCATTAGATCGCTCCGCTACCACGGCAAAATGCCGGTACACGGATGTCCACACAGAGCCTTCGTTCATGTATATGATGGAGTTTACGTCACGCGGGCCTTCTTGAACTCGCGGCCGAGGAAACTTTGGCTTCTATAACTTCAGGTTTACTTCTCTTGGTTTGTTTGTGAACTATCTTTTCTTTTTTCCCCATTTTTTAACCCCAACTACAGGTGTGAAAAGTCTTGTGAAATCAAGCTGGTGAGGTGTGACTTGGAAGAAGTCACACCTCAATTTAACATGACTGCCCCATAAAATAATGTCACTGGAAGTGTCTTGTTTTTCAACACGCAAAATGTTAGTCTTAAAAGTAAATTGAAAGACGCCATAATGACACACTTATGCATCCGGTGTAACGTACGGAGTATTTAAACATTAATGTCTGGTTTATTTTTCCACTAGACAGGAAGCCAGCAACACATCCCAGTCCTCCTCTATACACAGCGACTTGAGGACTAAGAGCTTTGAGGGTTCCCGCTCTAACGCAGCATCAGATGGACGGGTAGCTCCATCTTGTGGCGTTCCAAGCAAAGAAACATCCTGTGATGGAAGCAATGAACTACACTCCAGGTCCTCCTCCTGACATAGTTGTAATTACATGGTTACACATGTAACGGTCTCTGCTCACCAGCAGCGATGTGCAGCATCAGAGTTTATGAATATTAATAATTATATAAATACGTAGCTGCAAAATCCTTTTTAACGCCTACTGTCTGACACCTGGAGAATTCACTTAAAAAGGTAAAATGTCCGGTGATGTTGGAGCCCGCAGTTTATAGTGTCATTCGTTGAAGCAATCAGGTACCAATGCAACACCTACTGGTTCCAGCCTGTGCTCAAGTTTACTTTAGAGGCACAGGAGTCTACAATCAATATTTGTATAATAACAATGTGAATGTGATCAAGTGAAAGGTGTGGCTCGTACAGACGAACCTGCAGATAATTATCAGCTTTAAAGTGAGCTCATTGTTTAGATGTCCGGCCGCGACTCTACCGTTCTGGTTCCGTCTCAGCGTTCTCATCGTATCGTTATCAGCAGGCAGCTGTTTCCAGAGAAAACGCTGTAAAAAAGCCACTGTACACTTACACTACCTGTTTAGACCAGCTGCTGAACATAATGGATATTATATCATTAGATACGTCTCATCATTTGTGAATCACCAACTGTTTGCCATCAACTTAAAAAGGTGATGATATGTCATCATAATGTTCATTACCTGTTTCTACTGCCCCCTGGTGGCTAAGAAATATATACATCCGGTGCAGTACTCAAACAAAACCGATAACAACATTTAAGTACCAGTCAGAACTGTTAAGTGTTTTATTAGTACCTAATTTATAGAGTTAAATGACAGTGAAGACTGTTGGCTGTATTCTATAGTGTAACCAAATTAGGCTAATGATGCAGGGCAGATGCAGCAGTACTGCTGGTTGTCTTCTTCGCGGTTCAGTTTCAGCTGACAACCACTGATGTGGTTCCCTTGAGCAAGGCATCAAACCCCCAACCGCTTGGAGCACCGACTCTGCAGCCCTGCAGTCATGTCTATAGGTCCTGTTTGTGTGTTTGTGCACTCACCCTGGACTGCCACACTAGTCTGTACGGGTTACAGTGTCCCAGTCTCTCCATGACTCTCTGAACGGTGGCTCCCACTTCCTGAGGATACGGGTCGCCTCGGTTTACAACCTGCACACAAAACACAGCAGTGGCACCCGGTAAGTGTGAACCATAGACTACATATAAGAAGTGGACGTAGCCCTCATTACGTCACCCATTGTTTTGGATTACAGCCGTCGCCATGTTGGTGTTTAGCAACCAATGAACGGAAGTTACCATATTTGGAATGCGGAGGAGTGACGTAGAGAAGCGGTGTACGGCTCTGGTAGTGGCAGCGACCTGTCAATCACGTAAGCCTAAATGGACCACAATTTACTAAATGAACATCATGCTATATTGAAGAAGACTTGAAACTAGAGATTGAGACCATAAACTCATGTTTACTGAGGGAATAAATCAAGAGAAAAATAGAGTCATTTTCTCATAGACTTCTATACAATCAGACTTCTTTTTGCAACTGATCATGAGTCGCCCCTCATGATCAGTTGAGAAAACGCAAGTTTTAAGACACTTCATCATCGGCATCACGCAGCAGAACTGGAGGCAAAAGGCTCTATGGAGTCAGCGTTTGGTTTGTTCTGTTCTACTGTAGAAATATAGCGGTGCAACATGCACAACTCTGTAAAGACTTCCTGTGTATATAAACGGCTCATTCCAAGAAAACACAACGATTCTCCGTTTCAAGTGGTTCTACACTAATAAAACATGGTTATGAATACTATATACCATTTCTGCCAAAAACAAAAACTTTCAAAATCCTACACACTGCTCCTTTAAGTGAGGACGGCCTCAAACCAGGTTCTGAGCGGTAGAAACCAGACATGTTATGGACACCGGTGTCATTATCCGCTGTTCCACTGTGTTCTTGTAGGCTGTCCTGTTTCCAGGTTACATGGTGAGGAGGATGTCCTGTGGCTCTGGCTCTGGCGACACCTGGAAGCTACTCGACCTTTTGTTCATGTATATTTTGTCATTTGGACCGTCTACACCGCCTCCTAAAATGAATAGGAACTTCCCTGTAGTAAATTGGGCGGTAACGGTTTGTCATTTTTTTGAAAGAGTGGGTCCCAAGAAAAGCAAGTTTGGGAAACACTGGTCGATACTGCAACCGTATCTCGTTGGTTGTTTTCTACGCGGAACATCTATTGCACGTCTGTCCATCCAGTGAGGGGAGGAGGGATTCCTCCTTGGTTTCTCTTCCAGAGGTTTCCTCTTTTTCAACCTTTTAAAGTCTGTTTATGGGATAGACTTTTCCCAAGGAGGGCCCAAGGACAGACAGAGTGTATCCGATACAGATTGTAAAACCCCTGGAGGAAAGTTTAAAAAAAAAAGTGTGATATCAGGCTATAAACGTGCCTTGAATTAGGTCTACCAGAGCCGGAGAGCCCGCCAAAATCAGGACAAAACACTCCTGAAGTCATTAGTCATGCAGGCTTGTGACTATTAGTGCCGACACTACTAGTACAAATATACTCGTACTCACAGCCATGGGGAGTGAGTGCGCTGAGAACAGAATGACAACGTCGTCCCTCTTTTCTTCTGGAAACTTCAGCAGCTCGTTACGGACGTGATCTGCAAAACACTGCACAAGCGCGCGCACACACACACACACACACGCACACACGCACGATATCTGTTATATTTAATGTACTTTTTCTTATTTTCTGTTTTATTGAAATACTATAGTAATTTTCCTCAACTGATTAAAAAAATAAAGTTTCTGAATAATGACTGCTTCCCACCATGGAAGACATGCTGAGATCTATAAATACAGACAGACTTGTTAGTTGCTATGATGACCAAGCACGGACACTTTTCAGCTCATTAGTTACTATGACGACTTCTTGCCCTCAATTAATTATCCAATATATTTTTTTCTAGGTTTGTCTCTGAGAGGAGGAGGACCCGTGTGTGTGTGTGTGTGTGTGTGTGTGTGTGTGTGTGTGTGTGTGTGTGTGTGTGTGTGTGTGTGTGTGTGTGTGTGTGTGTGAGTGTGTGTGTGAGTGTGAGTGTGAGTGTGTGTGTGAGTGTGTCTAACCTGCACCAGCAGAGGGTGTGTGGGCCAACGGTCGATGACACTCCAGCGCATTTTTGGCCTGTCGCCTCTGTTTCTATAGTAACGGTAGATGGCGTTCAGACTGCTGCCTGTTTTCACGACAAACAAACAATACGCACTAATATTAGAAGCCCGTTACGTTACGCAACAAGCAGTCCTCCCTTTGAGAGAGGGTTTGAGAGGATGAAGTGCCTTGCTTGAAGGCACAAACAAGAGCTGAAGACAAGCTGCTGAAAAGCAGGGAGCACCATCTGAGTGCTCGTTTCCTTTATCCAAAAATTATCAGAGGGAGAAGAGAAGCAGATGAATACACATTAGACTGAAATATTGTTCTCAATGGTGCCAATATTGTTAACTCATGCAAAATATATGCAGCTTTATGCAGGTAATGCAAGATTGATGTGCACAGTAAAAACCTTCCCTTAAATGAGCAATAACGCCCCAACTTATTTTTTACCCATTTTTTGCAATGGACATGAACACCTGTCACAGACTGAGTAGGTAGAGCGCTGGTGTTTCCCCATTGGCCGCCGCGTATTCAAAATGGAAACGTCTAATAACTTCTTTGCAACCACAGCAAATGAAAGCTACATTTTCTTTTCTTTTTTTATCACATAAGAAAACATAACTCTTTTGTCCTGCAGTTTGATATTTTAAAAACGTTTTATATCGCCGGCTGGGCAATATATCGATATTTTAAAGATATTGTGATATGATACAGTGTTGATACATAATGTTGATGAAACAAACTGCAACGAAAAAGGCACCTGCGGTCGCACCCAAAAGGCAGAGGAAGATGCTAACCATTGCAGAAAAAGTTGGACTTCTGGACATGCTAAAGGAAGGTAGAAGGTACGCGGCTGTAGGGCGCCATTACGGAATAAATTAATCTTCGGTTAGTTACATAAAGAAGGAGGAAAATAACATAAGGACGACAGCAGCAATAAGTTTTAACAGGGATGCAAAAAGGGTTGTAACTGTCCGCAACAAGACCATCGTAAGGATGGAGTCTGCTTTAGCTCTGTGGATCAGTGACAGCAGGAAAAATAACATTCCGCTGGACACCAACATCATCCGCACAAAAGCTAAAAAACTTTATGAAACCTTTGCTGACAGCGAGGAGCAAGATGATGCAGAGCCCGGGCCAATGTCTGTCTGAGAAAAGTGTATAAAAGTGTGTGGTTAGGGGTTTTACGGCCTTAAAACATGTATAATAATTGTAAAAAATAAAGCTGATTACTTCGCGGATTTCGTCTATTATTATTTTTAGAAGGTATCCCCCGCGATAAACGAGGGACCACTATACTAGTCTTTCTCTGGTTTTAAAGGCTGCATTACAGTTAAGTGATGTCATCTTCTTAGCAGGACTTTTTACAAGAGGTTTTATTATTTGCCGTTACCCACTTAGTCACATCCACAATATTTATTGTTGTTTATAAAAACTCTCATTGTGTAATTGGTTGAAAATGTCGTGATATTTGATTTTCTGCGTGTGACTGTCACCTGTGGTGGAGCAGCTGTACTGAGGGTACTGTGTGAAGGCCACGGCTCGCTCCACTCCGTCCTTCTCCATCTCCTCGATGGCCTCCTCCGTCAGCGGCTGAACATACCGGAAACCGATGTAGAACTTGTGAGGAGCTGGACAGAGAGACCGTCATTCAACAACTGGCAACCAAGAGAAATACACTCTTAACTGAAAAAAACTAAACCACAACCATCAAAACTAAACCACAACCATCAAATCAATGAAATACTGTCAGGAAAGAAATAAAGGGAGTTATTAGTCGTTACTTGTGATCAGTTTCCAGACCGCCGTTCGGGTGGTTATCAGTGAGGTAGGTGTGTGCAGGCGTGTGAAGTGACACTCCCTCACTTTGTCCCTATCTATGGTTCACACCCGAACGGTTTCTAACAAGTGAGTCGTCCAGCAGGAAACACAACAGCTCTGTTTTGTTTTTTTTGTCAATTTTTAAAGCGCTGTTCGCATGACGATACATCCTCCCCTGATGATTAGCACCGACGCTAAACCGGGACTTCCTAAAGCCTACGACAGTGAGGAGTGTGAGCTTTGGCAGGCAGTACATTACATATTGTGTGTGTGAGATCTGGGACTGTCTCACCCGTCTCGGGACACATCTCATCCAGCAGCTTCACCATGCCCTCCCCCTGCATGGAGGTCCAGTGTTTGATGGGCGAGCCTCCTCCGATCTTGCTGTACTGCTCCTGGATCTTTGGCGTTCGGCGCTTGGCGATGAACGGGCCGAGCTTACTGCAGAGCAGAGGACAGATTGTGACGACAACACTCGTAGGCTAACAGTAGAGTAGTGCCTCCATAGCTGTACAGCGCACAATAGCTCAATATGCCATTTGCTCGTTGTGTTCAGTTAAATAACTTGAGCTCAAGCAGCTAATCTACATCCCAACACACCACATTTGTTTCACAACAAAGCTGTGCCGACTGTCAACTGAAATGTTAGCAGCTATGTAACATGCGCTAATTAGCACCGAACACAAAGTACAGCCGAGACCGATAAGATGTCATTTGTTTTTCAAAAGTTTGGTCAGAAATCAAAGTATTGGACAAATGAACATTTTTAACTGATGACGACGGTTCGATGAAAGGTCAGAGGAACTCATTTAAATTCATCCCGAGGGGGGGCATGACTGTCTGAACCAAATTTCTCATTTTGGCATGATATTTCAGGAATACAAAAAACCAAGACAACCAAAGAGGGGATTTACACACTAAGGTTCACACAGTGATTAAAGGTATAAGAAAGAAAAACACAAATGTTTATTTTTTTTGACAATAACTTTCCTTTTTTGTTTGTTTCGAAAACACTTGGCATTTTCACATCAGATAAAACCATCTGAGATGGAAGAAAAACAACCACTTTTTAGTTGAACTGCGCACAAGAAAGCATTGCTTCATTTTAAAAAGGAGCCACGAAGCCCAAAAAGATTGGGAAACAACTGGTTTATAAAAAGGATCAGTGATGTTCAGAATAGTGTCAAAAAAACTCTGTTGGTTCACTAGTCAGTTATTATGAAACAAATGAGCAGAGATGCAGCAGAGCATGTGACCTAACAACCTTCCCCCATTTGTTTGCTTCAGTATGGAAGCTTGTTTCCGCCACAAAAAATTTAAAAAAGTCATAATTATGAGAAAGTCATAATTATGAGATAATAAAGTTGAAACAGTTACGCTTGCATATCGTTTGCATGGTTGGAACAGCGAGGGGATGAAGAGATTTGTGAAGACAGCGCAGCTAACAGGAAGGATAGTGTGTGTGCCAACTTGACAAAAGATATTTTGTCAAAACTACATTTTGTGTCAAAACTACATTTTCAGCAAGAAAAACCACATTGAACTACAAAATGTAGTTCAGTGTGTGTGTGTGTGTGTGTGTGTGTACACCCTATGATTTATAAAGGCTATCAGCTGTGCTTTACAGACTGCATTTGCAATGTTATTTTTAGCTGTAAAAACAGCTTGTGCAAATCCCTGGCCAGGGTTTGTATCCCCCAACAAACACACACTACATTAATGTTACACTTGTTTATTGACTAACAGCTGATAACCGCAACATTGGTTTGCCATGAAACTGGCAAAGACATGCAGCCATCAATGTCTGGCCCTCAGTTTGTTGGTCCAGAGAAAGATATTAACCGTGTGTGTGTGTGTGTGTGTGTGTACGGTGCATACCTCTGTACAGGGAGTTTCATCAGGTCTGTGTCCAGGAACAACCGCAGCAAGAAGCCGTGCACGTCTTCTAGTTTCTCAGGCCCTCCCATGTTCAGCATCAAAATGCCCGTCTTCGGTTTCCTGCAGGCACAAGAGATTCTTAATCAATAATTCATATGTAACAATGCCTCGGCTTCCCTAAAAGATTATAAATGACAGTTAATAAATTAGTCTTTCAACAATGAAATCTCACAATATAGATTTTTTTCTTATCTGCTACTTTCTCAGTCTTTGTGCCCATATTATTGTAAACTATTGTTAGGTAATGCCATTACGCTAACATAAAACACAATCCGCAATATATTTATTTGTACAAATATATAGTTTATTGATATTAATACCAGTGTCTGTGTTTTAAAGGGAACTTAAATACTTTTTGGGGAATTTTGAAAGCAACAGAAGTTAGCTTGCCCTGTCAGCCTGTGCCATCAACGTTAGCTAAAGCAGCTAATACCAGCCTGCCGTATTAGGCTGTGGTAAGAACTTTAGCTACAGAAGCTAACTTTTTAAAATGTTATTTTCATTTATTGGAAAAAAAGCAGCAGAGCAATGAACAACCTTACCAGCTGATTCAGTCAAAAAAAAACTAAGAGCAATAAAATAGCAGAAAAGTAAAGAAAAGCAGAAAAGACTAAAACAACAAGTTAGATCATGTTAAGAAGAACATAAACAACCCTATCTTAAAAGTGATTGCTTAAAGAAAAGCTATACAGCGTTATACAAGAACATTTAAAATGATATGTATAACGTTACACAAACACAGAACTCCAGGAGCTAGACCATTTTCTATTATGGATTTCATATAGCGGCAGTCGCTAATGTTAGCTTGTAGGGCAGCTCGTGAAATTAAGTGCACACAAGCAGTATGTGTATTTTACTCTCTCAAGCTAATGTTAGCTTGTCATGCAAGTCTATAAAATGAGGCCCTGAAGAACCTGCCATCTCCTTCAAGATTATGGCTTGGCTGTCATCTTCAGAGCACAGATAAGAGCCAGACGGAGACGGGAAGGATTGTGCGACAAAAGACATTAACTCAAAGCAAAAGTTGCCACCACACGGCTGGCAAGGCGGAACAGAAGTGACCCGTATGTATTGCAATCTAAAAATGAATAGAATTAACGATGATAAGGTCTCTGTAGTGGCCATTTCTCCCGTGAATAAAAGAAAATAAATATAAATCAAAGAAAATAAACCCAAATCAAAAAGCCACTGATCCAGTGTCCATGCGGGAGTCCGGTTTTGCTGATATGTATTGCAACTTAACAAAAACGACTCCTTTAAGTACCGCAGTGCCCACAGCATTACCCAATTAACAAACCCAAAAAAAATCTAACCTAAATAAGCAAACAACTATAATTAAACAATACTACTTGTGAACACAAATAACATATAATTTTAATAAATAGCTCCTACAGTCTCTCTTACTTTACTTTTCTTCATCTCCATTTGTCTTTTATCATATCTAACCAATCGGCTTCAACCAGTCATCCTCACTGAATCCGTGACAAATCTATTGTTGTGCCCTGGGACACCTTTAACTAACTGGAGGCAACAACACGACACAGAGGCTGTCAGCCACAGACGCTCCACAAACGGCCAAGCGACAGCACAATGGATCACAGATGGCTGACAGCAGACTGTTGTCTTGTTGTCTTGTTGTCAGGGTTCTCTGAGGCGGCATCCGCTTAGTGTGAAACTGCTACGGAGTGTGTTGCCGGGCGGTTGTTTTGTGTGGGTGTTTGTGCGAGTGTCACCTGTTGTCCTGTGTTTCTGGAGAGGAAGTCTGGGCTAAAGCAGCAGCAGCGGAGCGTCTCCTCACACACAGACCGACACCGCTCCTGGCAACTAAAGCAGGAAGAAGGAAACACATGTTCACCACTCACACACACATTATTGTATCGGGTGAGTAAATGGTACTAGGCGTGCACACAAATATTTCCTCATCGATTCTTAAGTTAACAAGACTGCCAAGAAAATACTAGCAAATGGATGATTTCAATTAATCATTATGAACTACATAATTTGCCTTTATTAACGCTGCACACTTGCTTTGCTAATAAAAGCATTCCCCTCTTGATTCCTGGAGCTTCTTTTTTTTTTTATCCAGGTGTGAACAGCTACTTTTACGCTTACAGCACACTCAAAGTTCTTTTAACATGCATATTGCACACTGACGGTTTTGAATATAATTGATTTCTTTGTCAATGTCCTAGTGCACTGCATCCTCGAGCCCTTCTTATAATTAGTGGTAAAGTCTGGTTTTGGGACACAGTACGAGTCATGATAGTGGGCTGCACCTTGCACCATTTCATCAACTTAAAAACATGTTCTAGGGGTCATGTGATCCGCTGCACCCCAACATTCAGCCGGATGCATTTGGCATCTTTGGAATGTCAGGGATCTTCTCCAGAATTGATGAATAATGGCCGGCAAGCATGAGTTTGTAAAGACAGATGCTCAAAAAAGTGAAAGAAAATAGTGTGTTCCATATTGTCACACAAAGTGACCTTGACTTCACCAAACCAGTTTATGAAATAAATAAAAAAGACATTAGGACACCAAACCCAACATGTACTGATTGATGTAAACACACTGGTCCAATAAATAGCACTAGTGACTTCTAACCTGACACCGTCTTTATGCTCAGCTTCACTTTCATAACCTGGGATGCAGTACCCCAACGCGCCGCCAGGAGGCCCACTGCGATTATGCAAGTTCACAATGCTGGAATTGTGTAACTCCTTGCAAATGTTTAGTTCCTTCTCGCGGGCTGTTAATGACCACGTGCACTGTTTGCAGATCAGTGGCTTATGCCAAACGCAGCACAAGTACGGATAAGTTCATGATGTAACGTTAACGTTCAACTGCAAGCCACAGTCATGTTGGGCTTAGGGACCCGGGTAGCACGGAACCGCGGATATTTGTCTACAAAATAAAAGCACATGTACATTCAACCTTTCAGCAATATTAGGATGTTGACTTGACTAAACGGCAAACACGGAAAAGGAATAGAACTCACAACTCGTTCGAGCACGAACAAATGGATGCAGACGACTAAAGAGTAAACAATACAAATAATTGCACGTTAACATTACGGCGAGGATTATATTGTGAAAGTCATGGCCGGAAATTGTACTGCCACTATTTTCGACAGCTTGACGCCGCATTACGAAATGTTAACGCCAATGTCAGCGCGTTGTTGAGTTTACACTTAGACTCCGTTAGACTGCGTCACTCAAAACTACTCTCAAACCGGATCAAAGCAGCGGAGCGGCACATCCTGAGCGACATCGTGAAACTTGAAGGTGTCCGTGCGCAGCTCCTTCCTGGCTAAGAAAGCTCACAGTCACACTCACGTTGGATCAAGCGACCGGCGCTGCCCAGGACTGCCATCATGATAACGTCCTGTTTTCCCTGCCGACGAAGTCTCCGTTCCCGCTGTTGTGTAGCTGGATACTCTCCACGAGTGTTTCCCTTCACTGAGTGACTCGCTGGTCACACCGACGTGTCAGCCAGATTCCTTCAGCTACCGCCGGCTGGCTGTTCGGACTCTGTCAAATTGGTCAACGATGGCTTCAGCACATCCGGTTTGTAAATTCAAAATAAAACCACTGACGACGAACCTGGGACCATGCAACGTTTTAGAGGAGACTAATTGTGGTAATTCCAGGGATTATTATATTCACATACATCATTGGTTTCCTATTTATAATTGCAGTTGTCATTTTATTACTGTTTTAAATAGGCTAGTTTAAAAAAAAAGTGTTATGAGAAAAACAAGAACAAAAAACTAGATATCGGCGACACTGAGTCATGACTAATGAAGTGAAACAATTAAAAAATCTATAATACAAATTTACAGGGGGAAAAAAACGTAATTTTAATATAAAAATATATTGTCACATTCAAAAATGTGAGCATAAAACATTGAATAAACAAAAAAACATACTGTATAAGACTAAAATATTCTATAAAATGCTATTTTGAATGTTGCGAGATTGAAAGTATAGTCAAAGCCATGGCTTGAACGTAGTGATTTGTGTGAATCATTTAAAAATATGTATTTTTTATACATACGATTTCATGCTTTTCTTGTGGAGGCCACTTTGGTACATTTCCGGTCTGAAGCTAGCTCACTCTGGTTTTCTTGACGCAGGGCCGTTATCATTGTATGACGTCACGTCAACGTTTGACTACATTACAAGATAACCACGCCCCCGCTCGTGCCGGTCACACCCACTTCAGAGACCTGTGTGTGTGTGTGTGTGTGTGTGTGTGTGTGTGTGTGTGTGTTCTGAGTTTATCAGCTCGAACCACCGGGGTTCAACCGTCGCTGTTTAACCCGCTGTCTGGTTACATCTTTATAATGCACATTAGTATTTTCTTCAAATACTGCAATGCCCGCCTAATGATAGTATCAACAAATTGAAACTCATAATGACCTTTTATATGTTAATTTACACTGTTATTTCTACACACAACAGAGATCTCACCAGGTTCATGTTTATTGTAATGATCTTGAACCAATGGCTGCCAGAGGGTAGAAAACATAAAGTCATTAGTGTGAGTTCAGAGGAGTGTTTTTGTTTTTGACTTGGCCTCATGGGGTCACTTCCCTGTGGTGCATCAGATGTGTCTTTCCTCTCAAGGACCTGCAAAACATTTGCATCAGAACAGAAAAGCAAAGCAGCCTACTCATCCTACTTAGCATTAATTAATAAACTCATCAACATCCATCTGTGTTTTTTGTGTCACAAAAAAGACCAAATTTGAAAGACAAAATGTAGTCCGACATCAGAACTTCAACTCTGATGAGTCGGTCTGGTTTATATGTTCGGTACAGATCAGAGTCACAGCATGGAGGAGCGTCTCCTGTTGATCCCAGGACATAGATATTCAAACTTTCATAGAGAATTAGTAAGGAAATATCAATCAGCCACTGATCCTGTAGAAACCTACAGGGCCACAGCAGCCGCATCACATGTTTTTTATTTTTTAGATTTGAGGTATTTTCTCTGGGTAAGAGAGACAGATCTGTCTTCAGACTGGAACTGGTGCAAACCAAACACACAACCTGACAGCTGACGACCAGCCATCAGCCAAAGGGAATATGCACTTACCGTACTACAATTCATCTCAAAAGCTTTCTGAAGTTTGGACATGATGGTTGCAAAGAAATGACGAGTCACGTCATCACCAACTGCTGGATCTCCTGAAAAAGCAAAATACACAGTCCAGACATAGTTACATGAATATATGAGCATTTCTTATCTTTAGTGACGTGTGTGTAACCAATTTACCCTTGAGTGTGCATGTCAACATTAGCCATCTTATAAAAATAAAGGACTGCCCTTCACTTCGGGAGGCACTTGCTGTGGTTTCCACAATTTCCACCTCACCACTGCTCTGTGATGGTCTCGGTAAAAAGAGGTACGTTTTGTTATTGGGGCTGGTATATTTGAAATGACATTACACATTCACGAAAACACTGCAACTAGCCGGACATTAAAAATCACAAAACTGCAGAGTATAGTCAAAACATTTCATAAAAAAGTTATATTATGTCATAAAAAGCCATAATACTATGGCTTTTTATGACATAATATAACTTTATAGTATGTAATAAAACAAATCATAGTCGCAAAGTTGCAGTATAGTATAGTTATAAAAAGTCAGAATTGAATGTCATAGTATCGTGTCATAAATAGTCATAACAACTTCATAGTATAGCGTCTACTCCTTTGTCAGACTTCTACGTCTGACTGCTGCGAAATACAGAATGATAGTTTTCCTTAATATATATGTTGTCTCAATGTTTATTTGTATCTAGTTGCACTTTATTATCTGTATTCACTTTATATGTCCGACTGAAGAGAAATGTTTTTTTCAATTCCTCTGTAAGTTTGGTACATGTCGAGAAATTGACAATAAAGCTGACTTTGACTTTTGACTAACGGTCATAAATACGTCATAGTATAGTGTTTGATGGGGCTTTTGGCTTTTGGGACTTTTTATTTTTTTCCATGCGTTTGTGTTATCAGGACATGATTATGATTTTATGATCAAGACTTCAATAAGCGCACGGGGAAGAATCATTTTATTTCCTCCTGAAGAATTCTTGCTTTACCAGTTCAAAAAAAGTGTTTTTCAAACTGCTCGGGTTCCTCTGAAATGAGACCGGTTTATCTAGATCTGAGGTCTAGGAAGCCGAGAGGAAACAGGAACCAGGAAGTGGATTCAAAACCACACACAAAGCAAGGAAACACACCTGCTTCTGAAGAAGGAAGTTCTCACACACACGCTCATCTATTATGTCAGTCTGTTAATGGAAAATGCTAATAATGTGAACACGATTCAGGAAAAATATTTATCAAAACATGTTTGATATTCTCAAGTCACTCAATTGGAACTTTGTATTCCTTTGTCCTTTAATGACAAAGCGAAACACATGTCAATGATAGTTTATCATTTTAAGCACAGTACACAACACCCGTCCACTCACTTTAGTGGGTTAAAGTTTGAATAAACAAAACTTTAGCACCTTCATAGCACCTTTTAGCTAAGCTGTACCTGTTTTTTTCATGTTCCCTATTTTTTTTATTTAAGTGTATGATCCTGGTGATGAGTAACCCAAGTGTTACTCTTTAAACTTTCCTTGTCTATACATTTGGTATATTTTGACCAATTGAATTTAAAATGTGAGTTTCCTTTTCTGCAGTCCGAATGTTGAGGGAAAAAGAAAGTGTCACAAGATTATGAAATGAAATACGCTGAGTGATGCGTTGTGGCATTAGTGGTTCAAATGTATTTATTCATTATATTATCATGTGTGTATTATTAGGATGATATGAATATTTAATTTACAAAACATCAGTTATCCATACGTGGCGGTGGCCCTGAACACACCATCCTAAAGAAAACCCTCACAACCGTGTGTTTGAATCACATTTATTGAAGTGCAGTCTATTGAGCTGAGGAGCATCTTCTGATGAAAACATGGCACAGAAACACAGGGCGTGTTCAAGATCTTTGTACTGCCATTGGTGATGCAAATAACTGAAAAAAACTGCTGCTGAGATATCCACACAGTTTGTACGGCTGGTGGTCCACACAACGTTGAAGACTAGCAGTTTGAGTTTTAATAATTTTCCAAAGGAATCTGCCAATATTAACTTAAAAATGTATGATTGTGCAGCTGTAAAATGCCCATGCGTGCAGCTACATTTTAAAGTAAATTCCTAAGGCCAATATTCTTTAAATAATTTGAAGGAATCTTTGAAAAGCTAGAATTGAGCAATGTTTTTTCCCCAGTCACAGGAAACTGCAGTGTTTCTTATCTAAAACCAGCCAAACGAGCACAAGCTGAGGCAGAACAGGTCAGATTCAGGCGTATAGTCAGAACAAACAGGAGAGGTTGTAAGGTTTGAGGCAGAGGCCAGCAGGTGGCATCGCACCGTCTGGAGAGGCGTCATGATTTTAACTTCACCAGAAAACACAGAAAATAAACCAGCGAAAGGGGACAAAACATGGAATTCCTTGTGATTTGACCCATTTATAGCAGACAGGGTGCGGACACACCAACAGAATGTGTGTGTGTGTGTGTGTGTGTGTGGGTTCGCTCAGGGGCGGCAGCGCTGGATGAAGCGAGGGTACAGGCAGACGTCTCTGATGTGATGTCTGTTCAGCAGCCAGGTGAGGAAGCGCTCCAGGCCCAGACCGTAGCCGCCATGAGGACACGTGCCGTACTTCCTCTGAAACACAAACACAAGCCTGTTCACACACGCACGCTGTGGGCCACCAGCTGTGGTTCTGGTAACCAGAGCTGCCACTGAGTCACCTGTACGCTCTCTTGAACCATATTTTTTTACTTCATCCATCAAAAGTTTGAGTCATGCGATTTTCTCGCATGACTCAAACGGAATGAATCCTGAATGAATGGTAAGTGAACAGGGGCAAAACGTTGTTAAACTCACAACTCGTAATCCAAGTCTCATTTATCCAGTCATCATTTACCCAGTATCACTATTTCACGAAATCTTTGACTATTTAAAAACATGTAGCGAAGGAAGCGTTTTTTAAGACCCATAGAAGTGAAACATACACTTCCCCAGCTTTAAATCATGTGTCCCTGTATTCATCCTTCATTACTGTTTAAATACATGTTAAATAAAGTCAGTATCAGAGTATTATGTGCCATCAAATAATTTTTTTCTACTCTTGTTTCAAATAGTTTGAAACAAGAGTTTTTCCTGATCCGATGTGAGGTCCCGGGACAGGGATGTCGTATGTGATTGTAAAGCCGTCTGAGGCAAATATATAATTTGTTAATTACATCACAGCACAGAAGCTAGAAGACGGCGTGACTCCCCGTCCCCCGGGGACTTCAGATAGTGAAACTCTGCCACAGTTTACTTCCATTCATCAAGACTTTTCTTTTAGTTTTCTTTCATAGTTCAAGGGACCAGTCATTGATATACAAATGGTTGTTTTACAGAAATGCTGTTTCTTTCTGGGCCAAAGGTGCGACAACGAAAAAAGCAGCATTCAGTTTTCCGTTACCTGGTCCGTGTACCAGTAGTACGGGGTCGGGTCGATCCCCTCCCTCTTGTATCCCTCCAGCAGCTCCTCAGCGTCCCAGATACGCATCGAACCTCCGACGATCTCGCCCACGTTTGGCATCAACACATCAACCTGCAGCGCACACACACCAAGGCGTCAAGATCTCTTGTCGTATTAGACCACAGCAGGAGAGTCACGCCCTAGTACACCTCCGGGTTTCTCACTCAAAGTTTGACCCCTGAGGTTCGTACCGACTCGGTGAGGCGTCGGTCCTCGGGGCAGCGCTGCATGTAGAAGGATTTGATCTCGGTTGGGAAACGGCAGAGCAGGATGGTCTCGTTGAAGGAGTCAGTCATCAACCTCTCTGGAGCCTCGGGGATGTCCTGAGAGTGGCAACATAAACAACATTATTTTATTTTTTTAAAGAGTTTATCAAATTGAGGACAGACATTTTATAAATGAATGCCAACTAAAATGTAGAGGTGAGCTTTATTACAGACTCTGCTGACCAACTCCACAGGCGTCCAAACGTCAACTATAAGCTATTTGACTACCTGCTACACAACTAAAGGCAGACCGTAACGACATTAAAAAGGGGCACTCCACCAATTCTACAGACAAGTTCAGTTTACTGGTCATGGAGAGCAGCACCCAGGTCTGTCCAAACACTGGTAGAATGCTTTGTGACTCCGGAGGAGCTTTGTCAAGCACTGGAGACAACACATCTGTACTAAAAAAAAAAAAAAAAAAAAGAAGATTTTTAGGCCCCTGCTTCTTTGACCCATTATTTCGGTCTCGTTTAATTGTTTTTCTTAAATCCTAATTTAAAATTTATAAAAAAGGTAAATAATGTAAGGTTTTGTTTAACTTCTTTTATTTGTTTAATCGTCTGTTGCCGACCCCTGACTTACCGGAAAACTACAGGGACAGCAAAAGCCAACACCATACTCTTACAAGACTGCTGGTGGGAAATCAAAGTGAATTATGGGCTACCGAGTCACAATGAGAGCCGCGTGCACTCATTCGGAGAGCGATGTGTGGGTTAGATATTCTGTCGTCACCTCTCCAAACTCGTAGAAGGAGCCGTCGTCCTTCTTGATGTCGTGCTCTCGGAGCCACTCGATGGCGTCAGTGTAGTTCATCCTCTTAAACGGCCTCTTGGGGGGTTTGAAGTTCTGGGGGAAATTTATTCATTAATTAGGATGAAAAACTGAGATGCGGCGCCTTAAACATAAAAAATAAATAAAGAAATAACGTGTCGTACGGGGTTGATGTCGTAGAGCAGCTGCGCGGCGGGGGATTTGAGCACTCGGTCCACAACGTCACACACCAGATCCTCCAGTCTGGTCAGCAGATCCTCAAAGGACATGAAGGGACACTCGGCCTCGATGTGAGTGTACCTGCACACAGACGACAAGTCAATGAATCAACACGCAGAAGGAGGACGAGGCGTTCAGTGGTTCTGGTGGGGTTAACGTTTCTTCTTTATGCACAGTTTTCTTAAATTTATATAAACTGTCCTGTTTGACGTTGAAGGGAAAACTGTCCATATTTGATGTGGACGTCCGATCGGTGTTGATGGTAAATGTAGTTGATTGAAGCAATAAAGTCCACAGTGCAAACTCTGGGGTTGGCATCGGGCCCCACGTCATGCCACATACAGGTTGCTCAGGGGATTCATTTAATTAAACGAGCAGTGTGACGTGAACACTCCGGAGTTACGTCCTAGTGTGGGCAGACGTAAACAGAGTTTGACACCGGTGTTCGCTACTTGATTGGGTCTTAGCAGTCACGACGTGTCCTGCCCCGATTTGTCACGCCCGTCACGTGACCCTTTTCTGGAAAAACACAGACGACATCCTTGATTATCGATCAACTACCAGGTTAATCAAACATAGATAACTGATTCCAGGCGCTGCACATTGACGCCATCAAGTTCTTTCACATACTGTGAAAGCACAGAAGCTGCACTGCGGTCATAGTTTAGCATCAAGATCGGTCCTCAGCTTGCACTGTCCATTAAAGGATTATGCCTTTTTACCTCTTTAGTATTTCACTCCTAAAACATTGTGTCATATTCATTCAATGTGCTGTAACTCTGTTACGTTGGTCATTCTGATCACATGACATCTATTGCTTCTGTCCATCAGGGGAGAGGAATTTTTTCTAAAATTCTTTCACTGTCCAGTATTTACAAAGGTTGTTTTAAAATGGACCTCCTCTGTTGCTCTCCCGAAGGTTTCTTCCCTTTTTTTTCCCCTTTTTTCTATTTTTGGGGGGAGTTTTTCCTGATCTGATGTGAGGTGTGTACAGATTGTAAGGCAAATTTTTATTTGTGATTTTGGGCTATACAAAATAAACTGAATTGAATTAATTCCATGCATTCTTCTTCCTTGACAAACCCTAGTGGCCACATCACCCACAATTCAACTTCATCTACAACAGTTGGGTCTGTGTTATGCTAGCAGGGGCTAATGTCGCTAACCTCATGCAGAGACTAGAAGCCTATCCAGAGACTAAGCCCACTTCCTTCTCACTATTTTTTCCACGCAGCCGAGGTTGGTTTATCAGACTCGGGAGCAGTAAAAAGCCTTTATACAACTTTCTTTCCCTCATACATGTAGTAGTACTCATCTTCGTCCCCATTGACACACATTGATCACCTCTACCGGCGAATGCAAGTATAAACCTGCCAGGCGTCACACTGGTTTACCCAAATGAGCTGAACTGATTGACCACATATCTCTGGGGAAATATTTGTATGTATCCCCCCACTCCTTGTTTCGCAGTTCCTACATGGGGGCGAGTCGAGTGTGCTTAGCAAACGTGTCGGACGGTGTGCTCACTCTGCCAGGTGTCTGCGGGTGCGCGACTGCTCGGCCCGGTACGACTGAGCGATGCAGAAGGTGTCGCCCAGGGCGGGGATGCAGGTCTCCAGGTAGAGCTGAGAGGACTGCGTCAGGTACGCCTGCTCGCCAAAGTAGTCAAAGTTGAACAGCGTGGAGCCGCCCTCCACCTGTGTCTGCACCATGGTGGGAGGAGTGATCTACATCCAGGAAGAAAACAAGAAAGAAACGGATAATGTGGTTAAAATAAGAAAAGGCTGCACATCAGCTTTTGGTTTATTGGAGTAAAAGGTAAACACCTTGACTTTGCTTCGATCATTTCAACCTGTGAAAGCAACACTGCTAACCGGATAAAAATCATTGTTTTGTTCATTGCTAAGAAACAGAAAAAACGAAACCCTGGGTGAGACAAAATATTTTGTCATGCGTCACCTCGTAGTATCCGCGGCTGAAGAAGTGCTCCCTGAAGCACTGCGTGACGGTGGACCGGACCCGGAGGACCTTGGAGACGTTCTCTCCTCTGATCAGCATGTGTCGGTTGTTCAGCTGGACGTCCACGTCCGACTCCTCGTTCAGCAGGTTGTCGGCGCCGCCTGCCGGAGCCAAGCCGATCAGCTCCCAGAAGTCACAGTGCAGCTCGTGGCCTCCTGGCGCCTGGAAGAGGAAGACAAGAAATCACTGACCACCCGCCTTTAAAAAAGAAATCTGAGCCCCAGAGCCCCCGAAACTGGGGGCAGAATTCTCATTCATGATCTCGTAAAAAAACTGAAATATAACTTACTTTGATGAAAACAATATTCCACATTCCTTGCTTGTACTCTAAAGGGCTTCCTGGTCGCGCTTGTGACGCGTTTTGGATGGCGTTCAAGGTACAGCATTCGCAGCAGCTCTAATACTACAGGTCACAAAATGTGGTGTTTGACTCATCTTGAGTGGCTAAAAGGGCTGTCAGTCTCATTTGGATGGCTTTAGACAGCTCCCATAGGCTCGCACGATTCAAAGGAGGGGTTTTAAACTGAAAACAGCCTCAGAATGGCAGAGTTAGGGGCAGATGACTGAAAGAGAAAAGTTCAACTGCCAATATTTAATGATGATTTGAGGGCGGCACAAAAGCATAATTTTGGTTGATTTAGTGTATATTACGGCTGTATGTGGATGTATTGAACACCATTAGTGATATAAAGTGAAATAAAAAGCGTGTTGCATGAGAAAATGGCAATATCACACACTAATCACTAATCGATTTTGAAGATTCGCCTAAACTTCTGTAGTAAATAACTAGAAATATTTTACATCACTTAATCAACGTCAAACTTTGCAGAGATACTGTTAACATATTGTAATTATAATTATTAACAAAACTCTCATTACAATGACGAGGTTAATGCAGCTCACATAACCAGGTTGTCAGATTTCATGAACAACCTGATTTCTTCGGAGCCTCTCGCGTGCATGTGCGCGCACTGCGGGTTCTGTCTGTTACGCAACGGGTGTGTTTACCTGTTTGCCCTCAGGAACTGGAGTGACGGTCCCGTACAGAGCCACGGTGCTCTCTGTGGACAACACCAAGCCATTGTAGCACTGGCACTGGAGGAAAGAGCGAGGACACAAGTGTTAGTTAGCATCAGGGGGAAGAATACGGATCGTTCACTGGTAGCTTGAAAAATGTTTGTTGAACTTCTGCGACATCGATTACTTAAGTTCGAAGCGATTACTCGAGGGATCGAATCAAGTGCTCTCAGCTGGCAGGTGTGTTTTGAGCTATTCAATAAAACGCTGCTTTATTTTGATTTAAACATGTGGAGGAGGTTTTGAAGCTTTTAGAATCATATAAGTGTTTCTCAGTCACTAAAACTAAGTGACAAAACACAAGTTTGGTTTGTGGTAGTGACTTCATGAACAAACTAATACCATATGTATAAAATATATCATGTATGTATCAGTATCTCCTTTCAGTTTTGTTAGTTGAATTTGATCCTGTGTTTTACATTCCCGGTTTCCTGTTATTTTCCTTTCAGATGAAAATCACTGTTTTGTTACGCTTGCCTCACTGCAGATATATTTACAAAAAAAAACCCACTTCTCCACACACACAAACACTTTTTTTTAAAAGAAGATGAAACATTTGTCTCAACTTGAATTGCTATGAACAAAAACATTTCAGCACAATGATGGAACATATAAAAAAAGACTAAAATGGGAAAACTGTACCAGTTTATCAGACATCACACACTGGAGGAAACCAGATCCGTCTCTCAGCACGACAAACATCAGGTTCTTCCCTGTAGGAGACAAAGCTTTCTTTCAGTCAAGTTAAAATAGGAAGACACTCTGAATTCAAAGACCTTTACACACCGGCAGCGTGATGAAAACCTGAAATACTCGCCTGCCGAGATTTTGCTTCAAAACAATTCACAGTGGCAAGGATACCGACTTTGCAACAGATAATACACTATTTTGGAAAAGGTTAACTAAGCTACTGGAAGCAATTTTATAGAGTTTCCTTTAAGCAAAATGCTTTGAGTGAGTTTAAGTTTCCTTTGGCAAACAGCTACGTAGTGTGTGCGTCTGGGGCTTTTATTGTAAAAAGTAAGAAGAGAAGAAGTGGATCTGGTCCGCCTTTGTCAAGGTAGACTTTGTTGAAAATAGACTTTGTTGAAAATAGAAATACGGTTTTCCGTCCTGATTCGGACTATGGAGCTCCTCTGTTCTGTTGAAATTTTGAACATGGCCGTTTGGCACAACATGTTGAGGTGATGCCTGTAGAGCTCAGAACAACGAAAAAAAATTGTCAACAATAATATTTGCGTTCTGTGCGAGTATGTAAGTATTCATGACAAAAACAACCGTTCTAAAAAATATATTGAAGCTGCCGGTGTGTTGCCTTTTCTACTCCGAGGCCAGAGACACAATCAAATAAGCCACAAAAAAACTGTCTTCCAACACAGCAGATCCAGCAGAACCTGCATTTTTAAAATGTCAGGTTTTTATATTTTATTGTGCCGGGCTCCTCACCCTGTCTCCTGAGGCGATGAACCCATCCGAAGACTTTGACTCTCTGACCTCGCTTGGCCTCCAGATGACGGATTTTAACCTGCAAGACAGTCCACGCTCCTCTTTAGTTCATTAGCACAAAAGGTAACAACATAACGGAACAGGTTACAGATACAAAGTTAGCTGCTGAAACAGGAAACATTTCAGGATAACTTGTGATTGGCTGTGCCTATCTCCAGAAAAAGAACTATCCACCTGCTTTACGACATGCAGCGCTACGTAAAGAGGAAGTTCTACAACTTGGACCAGCAGAAACCCGCCAACCACTGCCTCCAGTACGACTCAGAAACCATCCGATGTGGGTATAATTATATGAACTACGTTTTGCGTCATCGAGCATTCATTCACTGTTTACTCAGCAGTTACAAAGGCTTTATGTGTGGAGTGGTGATTAATAACAAAATCACAGATTGCAGGTTAGAATACAAGTGTTTTAGCGTTTACTTGCGGCAACATTCAATAAGTATTATAGACTAATATAAGGGTGGGAACAATATGGCTGACCGTATCAGGCTCAGGCAGGCTGGGGTCCTTCTCAATGTTGATCTTCTTGGCATCTTCTAGGTTCTTCTCTCTCCTCTCGGTGTCCTCTGCCTGCCACATGGAGCGAACATTTAAAGACACTACATCTGCCTTTTGATTGACTAGACATGAATTATGGCTCAAGTATCCAAAACTACACAGAGAGGTTTTATATGACGAAAATAAAAGAATCGCGTTTATGTGAAGTAAATGCATACACACCTCCTTCTTTTCTTTGGAGTCGCACTTCGTCTGCTCACGGTTAAAGGCTTTCTTTGCGTTCTTCATCTGCGTCTTAGAGATCACCGCCCAACGCTGAGGAAGACAAAGAGGAGAAACCCATACATGACGGGACTAATAAAAATAAAAATAAAAAGCAGTTAATGGGCTTCTAATTCTGCAGGTTCTCTGTGGTCAAACACTGCAAAAGAAAACAACCTTTGGGTGAAAGATGGTTAAACTGATTAGTGAAAACAGACTAATTTGGAATCAAACCGGCCACGTTAAAACAGTGTAGAAAACACTTTTTTCCCCCCCACCTTTAAACAAGACCAAATCATTTCGTGTGTAAAATTGAAGCCATTAAGAAAAGAACATTTTAAACCAACCTCTCCCTCCTTTTGTGATTCGACGAAGATGGTCGGGAACGGCTCGTTTCCAGCGAACATCAGAGCCTGCGAGGATTTGTACAAAACACAATGAGATGCTGACGCTACATCAGACATGGGCAAAGTACGGCCCCCGAACTTGTCCAAATATTATTATTAGGGCTGCAACAACGAATCGATTATCAAAAGTGTTGGCAACGAATTTTATTATCGATTCGTTGTGTCGCGCGATTATTACGCCAGTCAATACGTCGCGGAGAAAGAAGAGAGGGGGGGGGGGGGGGGGGGGGGGGGGGGGGGGGGGAAAGAGCGGAGCAGAGCAACTGGCCGGCAGCGTTTCTGAGATTGGAGTGAGACACAGAGAAAAATAGAACATCTTGGATGTGACGTGTCGAGTCTTGGCCAATCTCCGTTAAGATGTCGACAGCGTCTTCATTTGCCTCAAACTTGTTTTTAATGGAAGCTAGTCAGCTTGCTATCACGTTAGCTAACGTGTTCGGGTTGTGTAGTGTCGTTAAAGTTATTTTATGTTCCGTTACAGTTCAGTCTTGCTTGTAAAATGAAACATGCCGTAACCCCCCGGTCTGGTACACCGGCACACCGGCGGATCTGGCTGCAGGTTGTTTTTTTACTCAAAGTAGAATGAATCAAATCACGTAGTTGGGCTTAGCCAACAACGTGACGTCGTGGTCGTAAGAGACCCAGAATGAAATAGTTTAAGGAAGAGGACGCTCTATGCAGCGCAGCTTGATGCAGAGCTGAGATGAAGAGGTCAGAACAGACGTGAGAGGAGCAGTACAGCTTCCCACTGTCCAGTGTTTCATACATATTGATAAAGCACGGCATGCTAAATGCAGCCTCTGCTCCAAGGAGATCATTACAGTAAAAGGGGCTCACATTTGGCAAATGTAAAGCATACATGTTTTTAGTGTTAGTCCATTTTTATTTAATTTTTTTTATTAACAGCTCTGGAATGTTCAAGGAGCAACCTGTTTGTGCTTTCTGAAGATGTTTTGCACTGTGAATTTGCACTGTCAGTTCTGTTTTTGAATAAAGGGTTGGAAATTAATGCTTTTTTGATGTTTTTATCCGATTAATCGAAAAAATAATCAACCGATTAATCGATTATTAAAATAATCGTTCGTTGCAATTCGTGCAATTTGTTAAATTGCCTTGCAAATAAATGCTTTGCTACCTGTTAAAGGCCAAATCCTTTCATGTAATGATTTTTACATGTCATTTATATTAGTTCACACAAACACTCCATCCATCTGTTCCTGGCCCGGCCATTGTGGCCCGCGAGTCAAAAAGTTTGCCCACCCCTGCGCTACATCCTGTAGCATTAAGCATTTTAAACAACACATGCCTGAATACAGTTAAAGCAAATAACAGGATGTAGTTAAAGCTACATGACCGTTTACCTTGAGGGGAGTTTTGAAGGGTTTCTGGTCCGTGCCGTCCCCGTCCTGGTCGTTGCCACATTTGTCCGACACATACAGCTCACCTGTGAAGTAGAGGCAGATTGAGACGCAGCATACCTTGGATAATAACAATTATTTTGTGTTCATTTTGGCGGTCCCTGTGGACAGAAGCGGTAGTGTTTCCAGGCACCAGGTTTTCCTTTAGAAAACTCCCGTCCCTTCAGCGGGCCCAGCAATACGGCCTGGGCCTCCAGCAGCGAGGCAAAGATCTGCTCTGGGTTACTTAGGTCAGTGGTTCTCAACCTTTTTTCAGTGATGTACCCCGTGAAATATATTTTTTGGGGGGATAGATGTAATACACAGCGCTGTGCCATCTGTGTCTGATGTAATATAGAATATTATATAGAGTTCGCTCCGATTGTTGGCGATGTCGCCAATAGGATTTTGCAGGTTGATAATATAAATTGTTATATTCTGTAGATATTCTTCATTTCATTATTCTTATGTCTATGAGTTATGTTCAGGTTGTGTGAGGTCAGTTTAACAAATACTGTCTGTGAGAAACGTTCCTCAAGGTTCCACGCTTTGCACTACAACACTCACATGTTATCAGTATATTGACATTAGGGAAGCAGACTGGTCGTTGCACGTTCCAGCCATGTGAGAAAAGACGAGGACACGATTCTCCTCCTCTGAGACCAGTTAGAGCCAATTAAATGTTAGACGTTCATGACGGAAAACCGTGTATTAAAGAGCCGAACTTCCAGCTGTTCTGGAGTGTTTTGGACCGTCTCCCTGCGTGTTGACTGGACGACTCCCTGCTGTCGCGATTGCAGCACTTGTTACTTTGCTTGTGATAAATGAAAATAAATTGAGAGAATGAAAGAAGTTGTCGAACTGAATTCTTCCGGAGGCTACACCAGGCATCCAAAAATATTACACGCTAACAACGTGGGTTTATGGAACCCAAGGGTTTACCGACTCGTCAACATTTGTTTTTAGCCAAGAATTCCACATTTCGTCAAAGTGGAAGAGAGCCAACAAACACACCTATCAATCAACGGCAAGACAAACCAACAGAAAAGGTACACTACATGGCCAAAAGTATGTGGACGTCTGAACAATCCTGAACAGCCTCCACGGTTTGAGGCTTTCAAGCTTATTTTGTCCCCCTGTCTCCAGCCACACATTCAGCCAAGGAGAGCATTGGGCGAGGACCGCCACTGATGTGGGCCAATGTGGCACAAGCTGCTGCTGGATGACAGGTTTTGCATAGGGAATGCGATGTGAGCACACAAAGATAAAAGGGAAACCTTAAGCTCATCATACTTGGCACACAGACATCAGAAGAGACGAAATGTGGGTAGTACATGGACACATACACACCACAGGTACCCTCTGGGTGGATCCACACCGTCTAGACGCTGCATATTAGGTATGCACAGGTTAAAAAATGAAACTAAAAGCATCACAAACTAAAATCACAAATTAATGGAATAAGGTATCAGGTTACAGAGCGCGACCTTGTGGACTATTTTACGCTATCTGCTGACTCGAGAGTCAAATTACAAAGCAAACTCACACCGGGTAAACGATAACGGGCTTGACGCGGCCCCTCGGCTGCTGCACAGCAGACAGACAGCTGTCATGGCTACACTTAGCCGCAGTTCACCCTTCTGCGACTCAGTTTTTATTCACGACTTCGGTCTGTATCACGTGTGGATACCGACCGAAGTCTACCGACGTGTGACACCCAGAGACGTGAGCAAAGCGGCTCCATGTATCGAACCAGAGACCCACAGATTCAGATATCGCTGTTAGCTAGCATGCTAACATCACCGCAAATGATGCAATATGAGACACACACGTCTTTGAGAGCTAGTTAGCTCACTAGCTAGCTCTGGCTTGCCGTTTCTTTCTAACTTACCGACTGTTACTTGTCCCACACCTTTCGTTAACTCCGTCGCCATGTCAGCGCAGGTGCTACGGCAGTCCGCTGAGGAGAGGGAACTGAATATTTTTTTATTGGAGAACAAAAATGAAAACGAAACCCCCAGAAGAGAATGTCGGCGGCGTCTCTTCAGCTGCGGAAATGCAACTTTACATCAGCCTGGCCGCAGCTCGACGTCATAATCGTCACGCAGCGAGGGAGAGGTGATTCCGGTACATTTCACCGGCGCTGATTGGCGACGTCACTTCTGTAAAATCAAACTGATTGGCCACTTAGAAGAAAAATTAAACCTAAACGCACTTGACTAATAGTTTTTGCTAAATAAATAAACGACGCAAAACCATACACAAATACAACGCTACGTAAGGAAAACATATGAAATATAAAATTTTAAGGTTTTTTGGGGAAGTGATGGGGGTACATTTTTAAAACATTGATTGACTCAAAGGGAGGTTTCATATTTTTGATTTATCACAATGCTGTGATAAGGAGAAGTGATACTTCGTCAAGGTCCATGCAGCAGAACTGAGAGAACTGGAAATATTACAGTAGCAATAATATACATAGAACTTCACATACCAAATAACAGACGAGGTTCAACAATCACACATTCGTCACAACAGGTAAATACAGGTTTGTTCAGAGAAGGCAATAGGACAATATCAATTATTATCATTTTGTTCAGTTATTTATTGCCAACTATATATTTATATCTATGTACTTATTTCCAAACAAATATATTTAAAACAAGAAAAGTCCCAGTCATCTATTTTAAGTTTTCCTTTTTTGCTAATATCTTTTGAAAGACACAACAATGTTTTCAAAAGATGAAGAAAACTTGGTCGTCATGAGCAGCGATAACCACCATGGTTGAAAATAGGAAGAACAACGACAAGTGAATAGTTGGTGCGTGTGGCGTCCGGTCTCTGTGGGGTTTTTAGTCGTCTGGGTTTGAGACTGCACAGATTTCAACAGCGCCTCCATCAACATGAACACCAAACCCAGGACAGAGGCTGAGTGAATGTGGTCCGGACTCTGGAAGAGTCATGGTTTCAGAGACGCTGTAGAAGGACAGAACACCTGTCCTGTGGTCCAGGTACAGGAGTGTACCTGGACCACAGGACAGGTGTACTGTGGAGGACTGAGGGCCTGAGAGGGAAGTCCTCATGTTGCCAGAATGCATAACAGTCGTGGAAACATTGTAGTGCCCAAGACTTGTTTCCAAATGCACACCATCTTCCTGCCCTGATCATATTCTTGTATGAGACTGCAAAAAAAACAAAAACAGCACTCACATTCCAGTTTACCTCCCAGTAACAACATCCAGTCAGACTTTCTCTGCACACAATCTGAGACCAGTCAGTGAAGCAGTCTGGGTGACCAGGTACATAATAATTACAGTATTCTGCCTCTAGGCTATTGCTACACTCTATATATTCATGTGCTGTGTTTTGATCCAGTATGTCTTGAATTGAGGAAGCCCTTTCTGCTCTCTGTCCTGGATGCTCTGCTGGATCTTCTGTCGACTCGCCCCGAGGTTTTTCTGCCTCTCAGTCCTTTCTGCTGCAGCTGACACTGTGTCGTGACCTTTATGTTCGTCCATGGAGCACAGATAACAGATAGTGATGATCAGTGCGGCAGAAGATCTTCATCACCTCGTTGTGATGAGTACAGATACAGTACAGTACCTGGAGCTCCTTGGAGGGGTCGACCAGCTTGTGCGTCTCAAAGGCAGCGGATTCAAAGTGAGGCTGGAGGTGCTGCTTGCAGTAGGAGACCACACACTGCAGGCAGGACTTGAGAGCTTTCAGTTTTCTCCCAGTGCAGAAATCACAGGCCACGTCTTCAGGTCCAGCATAGCAGTGATCAGCTTGGAGTCCCGTCCTCCTCACTTCCTCCACTAAATCAGCCAGCATGCTGTTTTTCATCAGCAAAGGCCTCGGTGTGAAGGCCTGTCTGCACTGAGGACAGCTGTGGATATTCTTCCTGTCCTCTTCATCCCAGTTGCTTTTGATACAATTCATGCAGTAGTTGTGTCCACAGGAGTAGTCACTGGATTCCTCAGTAGATCCAGACAGAACACCAGAGCCTTTCCTGGTCCAGCTGAATTCCTCGCTGCGCCATTTCATTTTTCCATGACTTTCTTTCGAGAGCAGGAAGAGAGAGTGGTGAGGGTTAGATTCAGTCCAGGAAGAGGAGTGATCTCAACGAGGCATGCATGCGTTTACAGCCCGTTTGAAACACACGGCGTGGAGTACGACACCAATCTGGACGTAATCAGCGGCCTTTGCGTTCGTCCCGTCAGCCCAGTCAGAGACAGCGATATCAGCCTGAGGTGCACGCCACTGTTCTAAAGTCTCAGGTTCACTCACCAGAGTTTAATCAGTTGCAAAAAGTGTAAAGAAGTGCAGCCAGCCAGGCTGGGGAGCAACCAGCCTCTATGTTCAGGTGGTATGCCTTTAGAGCCGGCATTCGCACCAGGATCAGGTGTGGCTCATCAGCTGACGATGAACAGCCTGAAAGACAAACACACAGCAAATAGGACCCAGACCCCTAGTGGAAGGGACGGGTCGTAACATATATATATATATATATATATATATATATATATATATATATATATATATATATATATATATATATATATATATATATATATATATATATATATATATATATATATATATATATATATATATATATATATATATATACATACATACATACATACATACATATATATATATATATATATATATATATATATACATATATATATATACATACATACATACATACATACATACATATATATATATATATATATATATATATATATATATATATATATATATATATATATATATATATATATATATATATATATATATATATATACACACACACACACACACACACACATATACACAAACCTTACATATACACACAGAAACATATACATACATACACACACACACACATGCTTTTGTCTGTATTGCAATACTATAACTGCTACCGTTCCTCCTCCTCCTCCTCCAGAAAGCAGACACAACTCACATGCCTTTGAAAAAGGATTGTGTTTTATTTACAGTCATTTTCATCAGAATTACAATACAAACGATTTGTAGACTGAGTCTCCACAGATGGAGAATTCACTCAGAGCTTGAGGAGTTCAGCTGGAGGCTGTATGTGTGTGTGTGTGTGTGTGTGTGTGTGTGGCAGCTTTGGCAGAGGGAAAGTCCTTGGATGTATCTCTCAGCCTCCTCTTACTCTTCTTCTCACCGTCCCATTGGTTCTTCTGCTCAGTGACTCTCTCCTTTCTTTCCCACAACCTACATGGCGACAGAATTAAATGATGGGTGAGTGAGTACAACACGCCCACAGACAAAGCTGAACATGAATGAGCGGCGGCGGCTAGAACTGGTCCGTACCCTCTTGAAGTCGCTCATGTTGGTGGCCTGTACTGGAGTTCCTATGAACGTCAGGTAGTTGATTTTTGTCGTCTCCTCGCCTCCTTGGTTTGACTTGATAAACAACTGGTAAGAAAAGAAAGAAAAACAAACAAGACAAATGTCATCAATAAAAACACACTAACCAGTCAGGCTGTTCCCATCCGGCGTTCGTAGCCAAACCTACGAGAAATAATGTGCTGCAATTGGTAGATAGACCAAAAGACTGCATAAGTTTCCTGTGAGGACCGAAGTTTGTGAGCATGTAACGCACGAGAGAACGCACGAAAAACGTTGGAATAACTTTTTGTAAGATGTCATCTGAACCGTTGTTTGAGGACATGACGCACCAGTTAAACCAGTGAAGTGGTTCAGATCAGCTGATCCGTGGCCCCCCGTTTAATCTAGCCTCCAAGAATTTCTGCCCACTGGTTGATCATTCACACTTGTCTTACACTCAATATGACATTTGGTCTCAGGCGTGACCACAGCTTTTGTCTTTGGCAACCTGGCCCTCACCGTGACGCTCTGCACGTTCTGAAACTTGACGTAGCGCAGCGGGATCAAACCGTCGTCTTTGTAGTCTTCCTCCGACAACTCCAGGCTCTGAGTCGCTTCGCTCCGCTCTGCGTCGTCGAAGCCCATCGACCGGGGGAGGTTGATGAACACCTTCACCCCCTTGGGCGCTTGGGCTGACGCGGAGACAGGCGATGTGGAGGGGAGGGGACAACGAGAGGAGGGAGGGAGGGAAGTAGGGAGGAAGGAAGGAGCAACGGATAGGATGTTAGCTGTCAGAGAACAACAATGTATTCTCATTGCAATACCTCCAGATGGGAGATTAAGATGATTAAGTGCAAAGCGGCATTAAAAACTCACCAATGTCAGAGGACAGGAGCTTCATAGAGAAGAGCTTCACAGGCTGGTTGAAGGCGATAGTTATCAGCAACTAGACGAGAAGAAAGGAACATCAACAAAAAAGACAAAATGACCACAGGGGCGACTGTGGCTCAGTGGTGAGCAGGGTCGTCCTTCAATCAGAGGATCGGCGGTTCGATCCCCGGCTCCGCTAGCCCATGTCGATGTGTCCTTGAGCAAGACACTTAACCCTAAATTGCTCCCGTAGCTGCGTCTACGGTGTATGAATGGTTGACAATCTGATGTGGCTCCTTGCATGGTGCTCCTATCATCAGTGTATGAATGGGTGAATGATGTCATGTAGTGTTAAAGCGCCTTGAGTGGTTGGAAGACTAGAAAGGCGCTATACAAGTACGGGTCCATTTACCATCAAATTCAACTTAAAGTGAGGTACCATTAACTACACACACGCTACAGTCTGAAAGAAAGTGTTTAGCTTTGAGGATTCAGATTGACTAACTGACATGTGATACCGCACATTCGGGTGGCGAGGCGTCGGGAGTGAACCGCTCGTACCTGCTCATCACAGTCGGACTCCATGTAGGTGGAGTCTTTGATTAAGCAGTTATCGAAGCCGCAGTCGTCGCTCTCGTTGAGGCACTCACAGCCGGCTTTGCTGACAAAAGGCATGAGGTCCATCTGCAAACACAAACCAAACCAGACAGAAATCAACTCCTCTGCCTTTTTTTAAATGTTTATTTCTTTTAAAAACATGTATACATGTCTTTTTAAGGCATCTGGCTGACATGCATCCTCTCCGGTTCACAGTAATTCTGCACATGCTTCTCTTCCGTCTCCAATTTTGCAACACATACTGTGTGTTTTCTGGTTCATTTCTTACCCTCTATATATAGATTCCTAGACAAATGGCTTATGGAGTGACAGACTTTTTAAAACGTAATATGAAATCCTGCACACATGCAACCAAAGTTATTCAGTAACGTTGTCAACTCACGTATCCCTTTGGAATGTCGGAGTCCTCGCTGTTTCCCGGGTCGTTCTCTGTGTGCTGTTTGATTTTCTCCTCCAGACCCGCAGAGTCTGCCCCCTGATACTGGTCCACCCGAACCCGGTTCCTGAAGAACAGGAACGTCGGCGTGGCTGAGATGTTGTTGGCAGCCGCTGTTGACTGAAAAAGAGAGAAGAAACGGTGTTGTAAGATTTTAGCTGAAACTGGTTGGTTCTTTCACTGTGCAGCATCTCTCTGCCGTATATTCTACATTTCTGTTACAGATCTACTTTCTGTTGCTTTTGCAACACCCGGACACATAGGAAAGTAGAAGTTTTTTTTGGTTCAACTCAATTCCACAACCTGCTGCCACAAAAAAAAATATCTAGAACTACACTAGAAAAAACAACAGGAAAGTCATTGGTCTAAATGGACCAACGAGTTTCCTGACCTGACTTTAGTCTGGTCTGACACTGCTCAAAATAAATCATGATCTGATCAACGCAACCATCAATGCTACACCTGGAAAGTGACTCAACAGCCATGGCTCCCCTTAAATCACAGACACTCACCTGACAGACGTGAACATCTACTTCGAGGAAGACGACCTGTGGGTACTTGTTACTCAACGTGTTGAAGGCGGGAGCTATTCTGACACAGGGCCGACACCTGAAGGGAGGGGGGTTAGAGGACAGTGTGTTAGTTGTCTGCTCCGGTCTCTCGGGTAGTGCTGAAACCATCAGTCAGTTAATCAACAAGTCAATTGCCGTTAATAAACCCACAACACTTTAATAACCAACAGTTTCTGTGATAGTAATGCATGAAAAAGTACCTGACAGTCTCTGATACAACTTTGTAACGACACAAAAAGTACTTGTTTTATATATATATATATATATATATATATATATATATATATATATATATATATATATATATATATATATATATGAGACACTGGATTGTTATGGAGTGGTTTAGAAATATAATATATATTCTAATATTCATTGTAATACAGTACCAGTACATAGTTGCAACAGTATTCTCCCCTGGCATGTAACACTGTAGGGACTTTGACTAAACAAAAAAAAAGTTTTGTTCAAGTAATTCTTCTTCCTCTTTTGGGGCCAAAACTATTACAAATGTAAATAATAAATGTAGTGTCGGAATTATACAATTGTGGTCTCTACAGTAGTCATCATTGAAGGAAAGACAAAACATCAACATACCAGGTGACCCCAAACGTTTGACTAGTACTGTACATAAACAAACATCTTTGTTAAGGATGCCCCAATGCCTCTCTGGTGGACATTTGTCTCTGAAATAAAGACATCGACAGCTGTAATGGTCTGCTTTAATGCGTGATGCTCGATTCAGCCCGCAGCATGAAGACATCTTTGGTAAACGCCCATCAAAGTATTACCAGAGGTCACAATTGGAACTCGTAATTGCTTGAATTCCTCGCATAAATCTCACGAAGCATTTCATTTACAAGCTAACCAGGGAACCCAGAACAAAAGTCATATTTCACAAGCTGTAAATGGATTAGGTCTCGTACAAAAGTCAAGTACAGAAACTCCTGAAACGCCAGCTACTCAGACTAAGTTACCGTGTAAAAGTCTTTCGGTTAAAGTGGCAATACAAAGCTAATGTTACAAGGAACCCCGACAGTCGCGAGGGGAAATATTACCATTTTGAACGGGTACTGTCGTTGTTTTTCATCATTAAATCTCACGAACCCCGAGCAGCCAAGTCGCTGTAATACTGCTATGTCATTGTAGGCAATATAGCTAACGTTATTGAGCTAACAGCTGCTACAGATAGCATGCTAACCTGGTTTTCCTGGCAATAACACAAATAAATCTACACCTAACGCGGCTATCCGGCTCGTGTCAGCTGCCCAAACCCGCGGAACGACGATCCGCTAACACCTTCCAGTCTGACGTTGACGGGACAGTCTAAATGCTCCGCAACGCAAGCGAGCTGGGCCTCGGAAGCCGGCTGAGCTTACCCAGCCATTGTGAACTTCACCACGGCGAGCCTGGAGCCGGCGGCCGCTAGCTCCGGTTGGAAGTCTGGGTCGCTGGCGATGACTTTAACACCAACCATGGTACCGTGTGGGGCTGCAGTGTGAGCTGGTTACCCGGGTGTTGTTCAGGACAGGAAACTGGGTGACCAAATTAAAATAAAGTGTTGTGTTTTTAGCTTTCTGACAGTATATTAGCTAACTAGCTGCTTTCAGAACCACACTACAGGTACAGTGAGCTGTTTCCGGATGTGGCTTCCTGATTGGCCGATAGACCACCGGAAAGGCGTTTTTTTTTCCTTCTGCGATTAGTTTTGGCAGTTTAGACGCTTCATTGCGTTTTGCTGCCCTCTACAGGATAAGGAAAAAATAATACTAAGCCATTACGTCCGCTGGAGCCGATCCCAGCTGACATTGGGCAGGGCCTGGACAGGTCGCCAATCTCAGGGCACATATAGACAATCATTGACACCTACGGGCAATTCAGAGTTTAATTAACCTGAGCTGCATGTCTTAGGACGGTGGGAGGAAGTCCGAAAACCCGGGCTGCCACGAGGAGAACATGCAAACTCCGCACTGAGGGACTGTCCAGACCAGGAACCGAACCTGGTCTGAACACAAGGTGACAGCGATAGCCACTACACCACCGTGCAGGCCGAATACTAAACCACCATTTCCAAAAACAGCAGTCTGGTGCTGAAATTATTTTTAATTTAAGTTACTGAAGATATTGGTCATGCTGTCATGCCTGAATTTAAAATGAAAAGGGCACTCCAGTGATTTAGTATAGCACTTCCATAAAGTTGGGGGACTCACAAAAGACAGATCATAAAAAGAGAAGTCAAAACTAAAGCAATAGAAGGCCATATATCTTGTCTTTTTGTCCCTAGTATGGATTATTAGATCCTACCTTTCCTATGATTCAACTTGGAATGCAAGGCTATAACAACTCCAGACACCCATATTACAGGCTCTCTGCTAAAAAAAATATGTAAGGCTCAAGATCAAGTAGAGATAACCCCGATGACATCACTTTGACATCATCAGGGTTATTTTCTCTCTTCGAATCCACAGAAGACAGTTTTGCACAGTATGAAAAGTACTCCTTGTGACATAAACTGAACTTGATGCGTACAATCAGTGGAATGTCCTTTTAATAGTGACTTTTTTTTGTAAAAAATACAATTATATTGCAGCCCAACTGTAATATAACAAAAGTGTATTTGTGAGGACACAAGCCACAATTGTAAACTGTAGCGATCTTTTATCCCAAAAATCTTGTTCCTGCAGGCTTTATTGTTCCTGCAGGTTAAATCGGCAGTTTAACAACATTACTCACTCCGAGTCGGCCTGTGGCATATAGGCCAGTTATATTTGGTATCATTTATGTATATGGTAATCTGAGGACCACCTTATATAAGAAAAAAACACAACATGACAAAAACTCAACAGGCTGTATCTACGTGTTATTAATGAGCTAAAGGAGATTATGAATCAAAATCTAATGTATACAAGGTCATATTTCCTCATCACGCGCTTTGGAGTGTTAAGTCTCTGTTCGTACAGACTTTGTCTCCTGCATCACTTTTCTGTTTCAAAAGACGATCCATTTTTTGTCACAGCATCCGAGGGAACGCTGGCAAACCAACAGTGGCAACACCCATTTGTCTCCACCTGATGATGAAGAAGAAGAAGAAGAAGAAGAAGAAGAAGAAGACCCCAGCTTGTTCGCTCCGGCTTCGGCTTCTGCCAATCGGCTCACAGCTCTGTCACTGCGAGCTAAACACTCAACTAAGTCACAACTGTTGCTGTCCTGGCTCCTCAATGGTGGAATAAGCTCCCCATTGACATCAGGACAGGAGAAAGTCTCGACATCTTCCGTCGCAAACTAAAAACACATATTTTTCGACTACACCTTGAGTGAGGAAGGCAGCGCCGTAGTAGCACTTTAGTAGCACTTAAATAGCACTTACTGATAGAACTTTGTAGTTTAACTTTGTTGAAGGAATTGTACTTTCTTGATTCTTGTTGTTCTGAGTTTGTACTCATGGTTGAATGCACTTATTGTAAGTCGCTTTGGATAAAAGCGTCAGCTAAATGAAATGTAATGTAATGTAAAGAAGAAGAATCATCATCCCTTATTAGTCCCAGTGGGGAATGTATTCTTTGCATTTTTACCCATCCTTAGTATTTCAAGGAGCAGTGGGCTGCCCCTAGTGAAGCGCCCGGGGAGCAATTTGGGATTAAGTGTCTTGCTCAGGGACACTACGACATGCAAACTATGGGGAGACTGGGGATCGAACCGGCTACCTTGTGGTTGCAGGACGACCACGATGTGTCGTGATTGGTGGGGTTATACTCAAACATGCATTTTAATTTGATGCTTTTATTTATGTGAATTCTTGAGCACATTTCGAAAAGAAAAAGTCTCCCACAAATAATATGTTTCTAATTTAATTGAACCATTTGGCAGTACCCCGTGGCCTACTAGATGGTACTCTGATGTTTACCAGTGGGCCCAATGGTTGAGATTAGTTGGTACAGGTAAATGATGGAATTTGTTTTTCTTATAAAAAAAAAAATCTGTAACTTTTACAAATACTATTTTAATACTATTATTTCGAAATATTAAACATTTTCAGGGTCATCGCCCCACACATAGCTCGAGTTAACACTAGTTACTCCAACCTCGTTTTCATTAGCAGAGGTTGGACGGACTATTCATGTGTTTGGGGAATAATCCTGCCACATATTTAGGAGAATTTTTTTAAATCTCAAAAACACGAAACGTAGGAGTGTGTGTGTGTTTGTGTGTGTGTGTGGGGCATAAGATGAAATCCTGGGCACCATATTGGTTGGTCTAATTTACCTAAAGTCAAATGACTTTCAGGGAAATTATAATTCACGATGGCATTTGTCGATCAAATCATGTTCTCCTGAGAATTATGCTTGGACAAATTGGCAGTAAAAAAACAACAACCTTAAAATACAATATATAATCCACGATGCACAACCAGGAAAACAACGGACATAACTCCCAATTTGACTACACGACTATTATTACAACCACTACAACTTAATTATTACATGTCAATGTTTTTTTTAATTAAATCTGGGAATATTTAGTCATGCTTCTCATTGCACTGTGTGCTTTTTATTATTCAATGTTATTTCTTCCTCTTATTTCTTTAAAAACACATTCATATTTTTATATTTCTGGTTGTATATGTTACATCTTACCTTACAGCTTTTTTCCTTGGAAAAATCATTCATAACTCTATGTGGCACACTTACTTAAAAAAGAGAGTAATACTATACCTTTATCATTATTGCTCTTAATCATCTTTAATGCCCTAATAATCTGTTATGTTAATGTTTAATAATGAAAACAAATACTCATTACATTATCATGAACGTTCTCAAATTAACTGATAACAATCTTTAACTTGTTCACATTTTAAATTATTGTTATGTAAAATAAAGGTACTGTGTAACATAGTTACACTCCTGTTTTTTATGTAAAAACCCAAATTACTTTTATTCAAGTAAAAACCATGTAAAAGGACAGTGACGGCAGCACCCGCCCCTTAAAGGGCCACAATTAGAAATTCAATTACACGCCTTTTACCTGTGTGCCACGTGACCAGGAACTCCTGCGCGCCCTCTTCCGCAGTGTGTTGTCGCCTCGCTAAATGTCACGCGTTGTGTTTCTTTTAAGTTGCTGTTTATTGTTGTTTGAAGCATTTGACGTCTCGGACCGGTCCGGCAGGTTCGTCCGAGAGTAGAGCAGGTAAGGCGAGGCAGCGGAGGGGGTGGAGGTGGAGCAAGAAGAAGAAGAAGGAGGAGGAGGGCAGCCACCGCCGCCTGTCTGCTCTATACAAGCAGGAAGAAGAGGAAAACATGGTGCGGTGACAACACGTCCCGGACACCGACTGAGAGCCGCGTTCACCTTTTCAAACAACAAAGAAATCTGCCAAAGGACACGGGGTAAGTCTAGTTGAATGTGTGAATGCTCCTGCGTGTTGTACTTTGAGGTTTTTCATTTGTTTTTCAAAAGACAGACTGTCGTTTAAAATGCACAGAGGGCAGGTGAGGGTTTCACCTGGGCGTCTCTCTCTCTCTCTGTCTCTCTCTCTCTGTCTCTCTCTCTCAGCCTTTCAATTGTATCAGGACTGTTCTCTTTAAAAGTTAGCAGACTGCCTCAGTTTTAGCAATAAACTGTACATAAAGGAAGGCGATGATAAAAGTAGCCGAACTCCTCATTGGTTTTTAATTTCTTTAAGATACTGCGCAGTTTCCCTATTTAAAAAAACAACAATTAAAACCTGTCCTACAAATTAAAAACTTTAAAGATGTTTTATTTTTTTGTTCTGCATCAGTTACTTTTTCAAATATTTGATGGTTACTTTTGGAAATTCACATTCTTCACATCAGCATGAATTTATCCACCACTGGTTCCCATCTTATGCTCCTGTTATTTCCTTCTCCCAAAATCATTGGCGAACAGGAGTTCAACTTCAACTGATAGACCGTGCACCGTAGCGTGATACTTGTACACTCTGCGAAGAGGGTCTTGGAGACATTTTAATCGTTTACGATCTAATGTAATAATGTTGCACAACCATCATGTACCGTATACCAAAAGTATCGAATCAATATCTGTATTGTCAAGCACCTCGCGATACGATGCGTATCAAGACGCAATATATTACGGTGCTATACATATTGCAATAAATAGAGCTAAAATTACAACTTGCTGTGTACCACCTGGATAGTCTTATTAGACTATCCAGGTGGTACACAGTAATTTGTAGATCACATATTGATAACTCGGCGGACAAATTGCATCAAAACTACTTCCAAAGGTATTTGCATTGCACATAGTTACTGAGCAACACACTGAACTGAAATGCACTTGCCATGAACAAATATGTATAAAAGTATTGTATTATACATATTGTATTCTCATTGTGTTATTTTTTTAAAACTTTAATTCACTCGCCACAACTTTATTTGAAAATAAAATGAATGTCATCTCATTAATCTTACATCCATAAACATCATATGAAATAAAGTGCGTTAAGGTCTCGGGAAGCTCTTTCCTAGTGAAGAGAGATTCTGGGTGGAGTGTAACTCTTCCGTGTCACAACACAAACAGGAGCCGGACTGGTTGCGAAACACGCCCACACGGTCAAATAGCTGCTGTTGCTTTTGTTGTGTCTCTAAACGCAAGTGATGCGTGTTTCTTATTCATGTTTTTCCGTAAACAATCAGCAGAGTTCTCCTTCTGCAGCCGAAGCAAGTCGGAGTCCTTTTTGCTTATGCAAATGTGTGCCTTCTTATGGAAATAGTTAAGACCGCGAGACCAGTGACTGAGAATTTTGAATTGCGTCTTGAGTCAAATTGGACTCGACGGTTTCGCACCGGTGACAACGTCACAGCCTCTTCTATATCTCTCTCACACACACACACACACACACACACACACACACACACACACACACACACACACACACACACACACACACACACACACACACACACACACATTAAATATAAATTACAACAATGCATAAAGGGAGGAGAGGGGAGGGGGGTAAGTAAATTATGAGTCAAATACAATTTGACTACAAAACTAATCTTGGCGTGAGTGACGACAGCTTTAGAGAGGAGTCGAACCCCTAACTCTGGCAGTGTTAGTGCCTTGCTCTGTGGATTCGTTGTCAGGACTCAGCTGTGCGTGAAATTCAGAATAATCTCAAATTATCTCAAATTATGTAACCACAGAGACTTGACTCATTAGGCTCTATTAACAACACACACATACACACAGTGTCATGCAGATGTCCAGCTTCTCCAGAGGGAAGATTTACAGCTATTTATTTCGTTATAGCATTGTTAATGAACGTGCAACTAAACATTTAATTTAATAATAAAAAATTAGCCGATAGATGAATTGATAATGACAATAACTGTCAGTTAAAGCCTTAAGATTTACTCTACAAGGCTATAAAACACATTTCAACACATTTTTGGTCTTTTTAAAAATGGGCCAAAGTGAAAGAAAGAGTGCTTGTTTCCTGTCATCTGGCAAGTTGTTTGTAGATCCAAGAAAGTTGTAAATAAGGCAGTTCCCCTTTGGAACAGTGCCTTGTGCTGCGTCCACAGATGTGCTTCTTTTGGTTTCCCTAATAAAACATTTTCCAGACGCCCGCGATGTGAACAGTAGGAACACCCCATAAATTCAGTGTGTGTGTGACACTACATTTGTTAATGCTAATTTCCTCTCATGTTTGGCATGAAAGCTTTACATAATTTCAGTGTCCAAACGGTGGCATGGAAATGAATGAGGAAGCGGCTTCTTGGTTCCTTTTTTTATTTTTATTTATTTTTATTTTTATTGAGCAAAAACTTTTAACAAAAAATGCAAAAGAGGATGGGTAAAGCTAGAGAGCGGCACCTGTGCCGCTCTGTGGGCAGAGTCGCTGCGTTAAGTGGTATTCCAGCAGAAAACAGGCAGCCTTTTATTCTTTTTGTTTCCCACCTGTTTTGTTACAGACTCATAACAGATACCCTCCACCCCCACCCCAAGGTGCTGCAGAAACCCGACTCCGCATTAACCTCACACACACACACACACACACACACACACACACACACACACACACAATTACTTCCCCCTCCGCTTTTGCCCGGAGCTCATCCCGATTCAGAACGAGTGGAATAATAACTTTCACTCGTCTCGAACTCACCGGCTCTGCCGACCATAGGTTTTGAGTTCTATTCCTTTTGTTAGCAGGAGAAATGGAAAACCAATCAAATTTCAATCTTTTTTTTTTTTTTTTTCTAAATTCAGCCACAGACCTTTAAAAAAAAAAAAAAAGAAAAGAAAAAAAAGAAGTGATATTAGACTTGGTGGATCAGGTTTGGTGTCATTGAGCAACAGGTTCAACACAACCTGCAGGATAAAAAACAATTGGAAAATGTACTATATTATCTATTTTCTGCCAACATTAATGGATCAAAGACAAATATGCCCTGATTGGTTTAAAAATAAATAAATAATAATAACTTTTGTTGGTTTTCTGATAAGAATTGTCAGGGTCGAATACAAGGAAATTAACAAGGATTATTTTTTATCTTAGCCCAAATCGTCTCCCATGTCCTGGAAAATGCTTTTGGCTTACACTGTGATTTTTGGCATGCTTCTGCTTGGGTGTCTGGTCACCGTTGTTTGTGTTCACTAACTAAAGACGATACTACGTCCTGAAACTAAGACGCAAACCTCATATCGCGCAAATATTAAAGGTATATAACTACCGCTCAATATAGTAGTTACTTTATAAAGAATAAATACACCCAGAAAGTTTTATAAAAGTTTTATAAGTTTTATATAAGTCCTGTATATTTGCTTCCCTAATACCTGTATAATGCAGTTCATGTGGTTGAGTGGTCGACTGAGAGAAATCGATATTGGTTAAACCATAGTTTTGTGGTCTGACAGATCTGTTGAGTCTCTGAACATTTCACGCGTTAACATCAGAACCATTTAATCTTCATGTGTAGACAGACATTTCAGAGGAAGACTGGTCATGAAGATTTGCCTCAAAGACATGTAACAGTCATGGACATGCATTGGTAAAATCATGCAGGAACCCTGTATGTTTCCCCCTTGGATTAGTTTTATTTTTAGCCAGTAGGTTTGCTCTGGCAAGAAACTGTGATCACAAATGTGAAACAATATTTGAAGAGTTGATCTTTTCTTTCCAGGACTCGCAGAGCGTTAGAACCGGACATGACAGGACAATAGAAAACGAAACCAGTATTTCTGTAGATCCTCTCTGTGCTTTCAGGGCGTGGGTCACCGGCGTAGATGCAATCTGTTTCTTTATCACTTTTTTATATTTTTTTAAGCCTCCTCCTCACCTTTTGAGCGAGAGCCGCACCTCCCCCGTCTCGGGTTTCACTGTCGTCGCTCAGGTATGCTCTACTCTGTCCCAACCCCCCCATGAATCCCTCCCTCTTTGCTCTTTGTCGCCATAGCGATGCTTGGCACAAAACCAATTACCAAAAACCTGTTTTCCGAGATGGCCGCTTCCCGCAGACCTGCTGCTGCTGCTGCTTTTTTTGTTGGTAATTTTCAGCTGTGCAGCAGAAGGGCAGTTTTTTTTTTTTTTTTTTTTTTTTTTTAAAGTTCTGAACGTAACGGTAGCATACTTTGTTGTCCAATTGATCAAATGATTGACGGAAAAAGAAACGCAAACAGTTTTAATAATTGATTAATCGTTACATTTTCATGCAAAAAAGAGCCTCTCAAATCTGGAGATTTCCTGCAGTTTTTTTGTCTTGTATCATACTAAACTGAGTATCTTTGGCTTTCGGACAGACATTTACACCTTGGACATTCACTATTTTCAAACATTTTATCGGCCAGATGATTAATCTAGAAAAATAATCGGCAGTTTAATTTGTTACGACTGAAATTACTTGTTGCAGCCCAAGACTTTGTCTCTTAAAACAGTGCTGCTGTGATTCACGCCTCGGACTGTCTTCTTCTCCATGGGCTAATGGGAATTGCAGTATTGACACCCGTCTGCCGTGCAAAACGGATGTAAACTGGTGGCCATAACTTAAATATGTAATTTGTAAACCATGCTGTGTTGGAGTATCACTTCAAGAAAAGCACTTCTGATACCAGCGGCTCTTCACACCCGGCTAACAATACCAGATAAACAACTTAATTTCATCGTTCCATCTTATTCTTCACATCTGTTTAACTCTTGATGACTCTTGAGCGCTGCCAGCACCAGAGCAGTCTGGGTTGTTTGTTTCCACATGGCTCACCCCGGCCTTTGCTGTCAGACTTTTGTTCTTCTTGTGTTATTTGCATGTAAGGGAGACGCCACACAAGCAGAAACCAAAGGGGATCTGAAGAATCCTGCCTGAAGCTTTAGAAATGGTCCTTTCTCTCTCGCTCTCAAACTTGTGCTGCCTGACATGTTGAGCCGATCAGCTTAATGAGTTGACTGTATCAATACACCTCAATGATTTAATATGTACCGTATGATATCTAGGTAGGACACCGGGCCTCATTTAGACCATGTATTTTTTGACACTGAGTGTAAGTAGAAAGTAAGGGTTTCTTTTCTTTCACAATGGAGGAAGCTTTTATTTTTAGCAGCGCGCATTCCTCCAGCGATGACGCGTTTCTAAACGAGTAACGCATGGCGTTTAGTGGAGGTTGGGTAATTTGGTGTGGCACGTGATGTCGTTTGACTGTATTTCACAGACAAAACCACGCCAGTCTATCCTCGGATGAAGACTTCCAATGTCAAAGCGTCTTTAGTCCATCTTGACTCAAACGGCTGAAAAGTGTCTCAGACTCATTTTAAGACCAACGGTGGTCATCTTTGAGTTAGAGTTTGAAAATCAGACACTGATGCCAAAGCACTGGGTATTACATATTTTTTCAAGCAAAAATGCTTTGCGCTGGTTTGGTGGTACTTGGCTGAAAAAATATTTCACAGGGGTACATCACTGGTTGAGAAGGCTGCAATAAAGAATCTGCACGTAGATCCACTTTCACTGCTGGTGACAAAACCAAAAGCTAAAGGTTAAAGTACTGAAGGCGTAATAATTCTTATTTGAAATACCTGCTGAGAGTCTAGATGTCATCTTGTTTACTCCCTCCTCCTCATTCTTCCCCCTTCTTGCCCTAGATTAAAACATTCTCTGTTTTACTACCCCCCTCCTCACTCATATGGGGGACCCGCCAGAGTTCATTCAGTCACAGAATACGCAAAGAAACACTCCACTACTGATCTACCCAGTAGTATACAAAGTATCTAAAACATGACATTGCATGTATTTGTTAGTGCTAAAAGCAGAATAATGAAATATACATTGTTATGGGGCATTCTGTATAATAAGTACTTATCAGCAAAATATACTTAAAAGTATAAAAAAGTTAATACTTTTACAGTAACCTTTTGAGTACAAAACGTCCTCCAACACTGCCAAATGGATTAACAAGAATCCACAGACATGCTAGCAGCCTCACAGGGCTTTTGAGCCAAATGTTCATGTTATTAGACTTCTGCCCCTCATGCGCTTGCAATAAAGTTTTAAAATACAATGTGAATTCCTACCAACCAAGAAAACAACAATCTATGTGGTGATGGAACAGAAAATGGACATATCTAGACGGGGGGGTGAAGACATTTGGTCTGGACTATAAACTATAAACTGAAGTTTAAAAAGTCTTTCAGGTGCACTTTTTCTCGGAAACCGGACTAATGAACCGTCTCACCTGCTAATGCGCTCCGCATCATAAACATTAAGCTGATTTAGATCGACGTGCCAACCCACTATCGGCACCTGCTAACCAGGAGCTGTTGGGCGGATGTTGCTGACGATGATTTTCCAATGATGCAGTGGATTTGCTGTCTAAAGGCTTACCGAAACAGCTGGGCACTGTAGTTTTTTTTTTATTTATCAAACGTTACTCAAACCAAAGGAAATGGTGCTTTTGTAGGGGGCTATTTTCAGCAGCAGATTAATACAGTCGTTGATCTAGTGAGTGTTTCCTGCGGCAGGAATGTGTTAGACTGGGTCTTGAATCCTCCCTCCCCACCGACTTTTGAGTTGCTGCTGTGTTTTTTACTCTGCTCCCTCCACTCTTTAAAAACTCTGGCAAAACCAGTACGTTGGTGTGTCTACGCATCAGTGTAGACGCACAAGCGCCGTTGGATTCCGGCGGATACGTTGGTCTCTAGTGAGGGGGAAATCGTTCGGTCGAGACGGTGCGGTCACATTCCTCAGTCGCAGATGTGTACATATTCATTACGACACTTTAACACACAAACATTCACCGCAAAGTCATCACACGATGTATCACATGACATCAGGAGCTAAACCCAAACTGCAGCACTCTATTTCTGTATTTGTTTATTGGGTGTCGATGGCTGTACACAATAGATTGCGTGTAATTGGTCCATCGGGTGGATGGTAAAGTTAAGATGTATTGCGCCAAATAAAATTCGGTCTTATTTCCGAACAGCTGATTCATTTATCATCCTTTCTTCCTGACTCACTGGATCTGCATTCCAGTTCTGTTTGAGCTCTTTCTTGGCAGTCCGGTCTTTCCGGATACATTTAGTTTTTAAAAGTACAAAGTCACGATGTGTCATTTCTTTTTTTTCAACATGTTTGGCTGGTCGATGTAAAGAAAGCCGCTGTTGCTGCAAACGTTTGCGGCCTGTCTGAGCCCATACATTTAGAGCAAATGTATGGGCATCAAAAAGCAAGTGCATGTACTGCCCATACAAACAGGGCCGCACTGTCAGTTTCTGATGGGGCGTTTCCAGCGCTGGTCTTGGCTCAACGCCATTTTATGAAAACTACAAAATCCCAAAGACCTCGACAGGCTTCAAATGAACTAGGTTAGACTGCGTCTAATTTTAGATGCATTCATACCCGCTTCAACCGACAGGGCTGAGAACAAACGGTCATGACCGACAAACGCAGATCATGTAAATAACCGTTGCTATAACTTGGAAATACATTCAATAATCTGATAAACCTGCTGGCAAACTACAAATGTTACATTGCTGTTGCTGAAAGCTGCTGTGAAGTAACTTTTTGTGAGTTCTTAGAAAGAAAATCGCCGGGTCGTAAATCATAATCGTCCGAGACAACTTCAATCGAAGATAAAGCCTCTCTAGCTTAAATGGCTAAAGGGAGTGTAATTGTCAGATTGTTGGTTTTGGAAAGTTAAAAAACCTGTTGGATGCAGCCCCCCCACCCCCATTTGTTTTGTGATTGCTTAAAAAAAAAAGGTGTCATGTTACATACATTCATTCATGAACTGAAACTCTTCTTCTTTCTCAGAGATACCGGAGGTGCCAAGATGAATCGGGATCGTATGGACTCCCTGGGGCCTGATGATGAGGTCATGCCGTACAGCGACGACGAGACTGATGACGAACTGGACGTGAGCTCTGAAGAGGAGGAGCCAGAAGAGCCGGCAGGAGCCCCGCAACCCCCAGTGGAAGCTAGACCCAGTGGTGAGACGCTATAGACATGCTTCTGACTTTCTTTTTCTTCTTTGGATGAACTTCACACACAAGAAAATGTATTTAGTTTCAGTTTGTGCATCGTACTAAAATATTCATTCTGTAGTTTACATATTACATTTTAGTTAAGGAAACCGTATTCAATATTATTTTCTGTTTCAGAGATGGCATGGAAGGTGAAAGCCAACGACCGACCTTATCACCACCTGCCAGAGTTTCAGAAAAAGGTCTTCCTATGCATCAAGAAGAGCAGATACTCTGTAAGTTCTGTCATGCCTGACATAAAACAGCTATTTAATGGACTTTAATTGTCCAAAGGTGCCTTTATCCTCTCCCTTGTTGGTCCTGGTAGACGCTAATCCTGAACTGAGCGAAGAGATTTTGTGTTTGGAATGTTTTAAATGAGCTATTCATTGTGCTGTCTATTTCAAATCATCCAGCAGGTAGAAGTTCTTCCTTCAAGGCTGTCATTGGTTTCACTTTAGTAGGGCAATGGATCCTTAAACTCACAGTTGGGATCAGAGTCACAGATCGGTTCATCACAAAAGGGAAAAAGGGAGCAAATAACTTTTGCAGATCCCTGATCGTGTTTTTTGCTGCCGATACTAATTACTGATCCTTGATGATTCATATGGGCAGATACAGATCACTTTTCTGTTTTGATTATTGTAGCTGGTCTACAAATATCCAGACTTGTATTTCTTCTTTTTTTTGCCACTGTCCCCAACATTTTTTTCCACTGCTCTCAAGTCTGTATACAATCAATAATTTTATACGTTATCCTTTTACTTTGTTATATTAATTTATAGTGGGTTTATTTCTTCATAAAAACACACAATTCAAATAAGATAGTATTTTTATTCATGAAAATAAATCATGAGTAGTTTTAATGATTTTAATATTATTAGAGCTTAGTGTAAACGGCTCATAATTCATCTCTAATATCAAATTATGTTGTGAAAACATCTTCAAACAAATGTATGTATTCAAGTCTCTCACCAACACTACATTTTACAAGATTACATGTGAACACGTCATGATAACGTTATAATTTACCTTCACCCAGTAATCATTTTCTCTGAACAGAGCCTGAACGCATCATAATATAACTGAACGGAACCTTCGTTCTCCTTCTGTCAATTTACAACACCCCTAGTTCATATCTGTCACAATCAACCTGCAGAGAATTACATTTGCAGTAGAGAGATGTTGTTGTGACCACGTGGACAAGTCTGCTCCATGTGGCGGCGTCGCAATCTGCTGCACATGTACAGAGCGCTTCCTCCAAGCAGACAGGGTAAAGAGAACTATATATAACTACTGTATATATATAATTATACTCCAAACTCTGTTTGGAGTATAAAACCCCTTATTGTATTGAATCATGCGTTTTATTGCTCGTCAATGGAACCTTTTATTTATAAGAGGATATGCTGTTTCTTTATTCAAAAGTAACATGGTTAAACTTTAAATCATATGAATGCAGCTAGTTGGTTATCAATGTGCCATTTTTGGTGTCTTAATGAGACAAAGTGATCTCTTTTTTTACTATTGAACCCTTTTTTTTTTTTTTTTTTTAATGGCAAAGAAATTCATTCACCATAAGTGATGTTGGTATGAAATACTGAATTCATCTTTAACTGAGCAAACAAAACCATGTGTAAGATGGGCATCAGTACACTTTAACCTACCTCATACGATACATGTCTGAGGGATTTTAGGTCTGGTACAACATTTGATAAAATTCCCAAAGAAAAGTGAGAATAAAACATGAGTCCCAGGTTAAACTTGATGTACAACACCAACAAGGAAGTCAGCTGTGTTTATTTGAAATTAGTTTTTCGCCTCTCTGTTTTTGCTGAGTCATTTGAGTGTTTTTGTGTCATCGGTCTTTGCGGAGGCTGAAAGCTGATCGCCCAGTTTAGCCGACCTGGATCCCTCTAATGGACACATTAGACACAGCAAGACTCTGTGGGACTGAACCCAGAACATGTTTCTAACAACTTCAACAGTAACCCTTTGTACATTTAGAGTCCTAGATTGACCAGAAAACTGTTTGAGAGCGATGGTAGAAAAGGTTATGAATGTTAATTTAAAAAAAAGAAGCAAATGAAGGCTATAACTTGTCAGAGTTCTGGTGTCTGTAATGACAGACATCTCCTGTCATTACTGTCAACAAACTACAAACTGAAGCCACTGCCTGCACAGTCAACCCGGACACTTACTAGTGCTTCGGTTGTAGGGGACACATTTGTTCCATTGTGGTTATAAGGCAGCCAATTATATTTTAGACCGTAGTGTTCTTCTAACTTTGTCCCAACACTTTATGTTTGACCCGGTGCACAAAGTCAAATCCATAAAGAAATAAAATGGGTTTCCCCAGTTTGGTGTGGAAGAACTTGATTGTCTGTGCAGAGCCCTGACCTGTAATTAAGCAATAAGGTACGAGAGGCGGTACTGTATCGTCAATAATGTACTGTTCAAGGGTGTTGTTAGGGCCGGTTGAAAGCAGGGTGGAGGATGACACTCAGCCACCGATGTAAAGAAGTGCTCTCGCTGCTTCTGTCCGTCTTTTCTCCGTCATTTTGCTCCTCCATAATGTTTAGAGAACTTGCCTCGCGTCGGGAAATTACCGACGTAATTATCTCTCACTGGAAATTATCACGTTTGTGATCAAACCCTTTTCATTCCTCATCTTTAGGTTAGGGAGGAAGTGACGTGTGTGTTGTCGTTCGTTATGCTAGTGTGGGGGACGCTAAGTGAGCTTGTTAGCTGTTCCGTTTGAGCTACTGTTAGCGAAGAGCCCCGTTGCAATACTGTGAACACTCAAGCAATGAACCTGCAAGTTAAGGAAACCAACGTCTGCGAGTCGTTACTGCGGACGTTACAATATCAAAGTTTACACCAAACATGTTTGGTAACTGTCAAGCTTGAAATGACAACTAACGGTCGTGTAACTTAAATCAACCTGTTATTTTAAGTGCGCACTGATATGGAACGCTCTAAATGTAAACAGGCTGTACAGTACTTTATGGCTGAATAAAATACACCCCGTGACTCACTCTCAACCAATCAGAATGCTTGATTTGATCTACCCGTATTATAAGCGTGTATAAATTGGATGTCTGGTCCAACACCTTTGGGGTCAGGTGGAGCACTGACTGGCCTCCAGACAGCACAGTCGATGTTGTTCTGTGAAATAAAACTCTCGGAACAGATTTGGAGTTGGTAGGGCTTCAGTGTCTTCGTAGGGGACACTGTGGGAGGGAAGGACTGACTCTGCTGAGTGGAAACCAGGCTGTTATGTAAAAGTTCAGAAGGTTATCTGCTGAAACGCAGCACTGCTTCAGTACTACAGACACCATAGCACCTGCCGATTCTGGACAAATGGCTCATGGTGCAATTTGTTGTCCGATTTGAATGCTCGTACGTACTATGAGACAATGACTCTACTTCTCTCTTGATTTATGGTCTCAATAAAAAAAGTATTCTTCAATACAGCATGATTAATTAGTAAATGATGGTCCATTTAGAGTCTAATGGACGATACAGCAGCTACCATGTGATTGACATGTCACAGAGCTGTGTACGGCATTTCTACGTTGCGCTGCCGTAGTCCAACTATGATCACTCCCGCTCACTGGTTGCAAAATAATATAATGGTAATGGCCAAAATCCAAGATGCCGACTGCCAAAATGTCAAACTCAAGGCTTCAAAACCGCAGTCTGCAAACCAACCTTTTCTTTTTATAGATTTGATGAGATCAATAAGCTGGATGACATCACTATGATATCATCAGGGTTATTTTTTGAGTATCTTACAGGCAACATCATGCAACTGTTTTCACAGGTTGAGTAGTATTCCATATGACCAACAAACCGCTTTTCATGTGTAAAATTGGAGGAGTGCCCCCTTTTTTAAGGTGTGTGTGTGTGTGTGTGTGTGTGTGTGTGTGTGCGCGCGCATACATACAGTGTGTATATATACGTTTATCAGCACAGGATAAAATGCTCACTAACTTTGCACCCATCATATGCTTCTCCTCGGCAGGGAAACGGCATCAAGACGTACAAGTACAACGTCCTCACCTTTCTCCCCTTGAACCTGTACGAGCAGTTTAAGAGAGTGGCCAACCTCTATTTCCTGGCTCTGCTCATCTTACAGGTACATCTGGAAAAGAGAGCAACCCTTTCTTCTGATTTACAGAGTTGTTATAATAAATAACAAAAAAGGACCAATAAGTGCCATCAACTGTTTTTTTATTTTGCTAGATTATTCCAGACATTACTACTCTGCCCTGGTACACCACACTGATTCCTCTGGTGGTGGTGCTGGGAATCACTGCAATCAAAGACCTGGTGGACGATCTGGTAAGACACTCACACACACTCTCACACACACTGATCAATCCATGTCAGGTTTTATCATTTTATTTTAACAATTTCAATTAGGATTATTTTTAATCAAACAACTTCAAGCTCAGGCTGTGGCAACATGTGTTTCCAGCAATGCTTCATCCAAAGAACTTTGAGAGAATCCTGGCATTGCTGGCAATAACTTTAGAGAATGTAAATACACTTGATACCAGTCAGTATTAATTTAGCCAATACACAAGGATGTACCTTTTGAAGCCAATTATAAAATGACATATTATTAATATTCTTTACACAAAATCTGAAATCCATTTCAGACAAAGATTTAAAAATCGATTGCTGTTCAAGCGACAGCACATTGACATGTGATTACATAAGTATAACATTATCTGGTTTGTCTTGACTTCTTTTTTATTAAAATTGTTCCAGGCGCGGCACAGGATGGACAAGGAGATCAACAACAGGAAGTGTGATGTGCTGCTGGAGGGCGGGTCAGAACAAAGAACATTTTCTACTCTTATTATAAAACAAGATATCCACCATCTTTAAAAACTGACGCCATTTTGAGAAATGCCAGTAGCTCAAGTTCTCGGTTGTTAACGTGGTTTAGATTCTGAACAATAAACCAAGAAGTATTTTGAGCATTCATTTAGCATTTAGAAATTAATCCACTTTAATATCTGACGCATATCAAAGTGTGTTTTGTGTTGTATTTGAGGTTTGTTCTTGTACAATGTGGGCCAGTAAGTAGATGCTCCCCAAACTTTCTTCATTTAAAAAGTGATGACAACATATAAATATAGAAACTCTGATCGGTCTCTTCTTCAGGTTTCAAGACTCAAAGTGGAGGAACATCCAGGTTGGAGATGTGGTTCGTCTGAAGAAGAACGACTTCATTCCGGTATGATGATTTATTTTTCTCTGAAATGTATAACAGTAATTTGGCTGACTGACTGAAGCACGTAAACGGATTGTTCAAATGCCCTTGTGTGACTTCCTGCCATTTCCAGCTAACCCAAAGGGGCACCTTGAAACCAACAGGCTATTAAATGTAGCTAACTTTGAGAAAATTGCTATTATTTTTTAATCTAATTTTCATGAATTTAGAACTATTGATACATTGAACATATTACATATATACATATCATATTACCTGGTTACATCTGGCAGAATGGGTATCCTAGTTAGCTAGGGATAACGTGGCTAACTGCTTTAGATCTGTTCAGTATCACGGTCAGTAAGTAAGCCCAACTTAAAGCTAGGGCAGGTAATGTATTTAAAAAAACAACCTATTTTTAGGCCCTTTCCTAGAAAATTGCATACCCAAACTAAAAAGGGTGTATCTCTGCAACCACTTTCTACATGTGAGATTTTGTTCAGATGTGTAAATATAAGTCAATATGTTACTGGTTAAGAGTAAATGAAGATGACGCACAGAAAAAAATTAAAAGGTTTCAGGTCCTCCTAGAAATAAAAGCACTTTCAGGATGATTATTTCTTTGAAATGATGCAGCTGTAAGGTCCAACTCTAACCCAAATCACAGCACAATATGTGAACATTCTCTAACCCAAATCACAGCACAATATGTGAACATTCTCTAACCCAAATCATAGCACAATCTGTGAACATTCTCTCTGCAAAGGTTGACTTTGATAAAGTGAAGCAGAACAAAGTTAGAGAGGATTTAGTACAGATAAATTATCTAATAATATCTGATGGGTGCTAAAGTCAAAGGTTCTGTTGAGATGAACAAAGTAACGGGGTCTGTTAGCTTGGAATAGGAAGAGATCATATGTGACTTTTGTGAGCAGTACTGTACTACGAAAATTTATAAACCCAGAGATAGATATATATATATATATATATATATATATATATATAAATTTATTTAGTTGTGAAATCGGCTGATTAACAACAACGACAGTGGTGCTCTGTGGAGAGGACCCATTCCCCATGTAGATGTATATGGCACATTCTTAAACATCATTTTGAATAATATTTTCCATTTCTGCTTAATAGATCCCTTTTTAAATGCTACACACTGGCCCCTTTGAAAGCAGGGCAGAAATGCACCTGAAACAGATTAGTGGTCAGATTTGAGTTTTAAACCCTTCAGAATCCTTGATGAATTCCCTTTTTTTAATACTGTATATATGTTGTTGTTTTTTCCTCTTCAGGCTGACATCCTGCTGTTATCCAGCACCAACCCAAATAGCCTCACCTATGTAGAAACAGCTGAGCTTGATGGGTAAGACTCCAACTTTATTTGACCAAAATCCATTATGTTATCATACTTTAGTATTATGGATACTTAGTTTTGAACTGTAATATTGCCGTGATGTTGAAATTAAGCAATGGAATATATTTTGTTTAGAGTGACGGCTGCTCAGCGTTTTTGTTCAAGAGTTCAATCAACACATGACTCACCGATAAGAGGAGAGCAAACTAGCAAAGAGCTATACAGTGTGAACGTATGTTCTGCGATTAAGTGAGAAACGCCTTTTAAATCAAATAGAGGCCTGCAGGTGGCTCGACTGGAACTATTAACTAGCTTTGTGGCACGCAGCTTGCATCAGAGAATTAAAAAAATGTTCTGATCACAACTTGGAAAGAAATTAAAACATTCCTTTCCATATAATTATCCAAGAGAAAAAAAGTCCTTTCCCTCTGAATTCAACTTTTAAGGTCTTGTATCTGTTTGGCTGAGATTCTGCTTTCCTCAGGGCTTGGTTTTCAGTCCGTATGTTTTTTTTATTTTTATTTTTTTTCCTGCAGGGAGACCAACCTGAAGTTTAAACTGGGACTCAGGGTGACTGATGAGAAGCTGCAGGAGGTTCGTCAGCTGACTGAGTATAATGGTAGGCATAGTTCACTACAGTCACTCAAACAGACTTTTCTGAGAATATAAATAATTTTAGGAATGTAAAATGTTTTATTTAAAATAACGCTACTTTATTGAGAGGAATAATAATCATAACCGTAATGGAAAAAAGCGTAAAACATTTTCATCTATACCAACATGGAAAAAAGAACAACTTAATTTTCTTTAAGAGCCAGTGAATGACGAATATTCTGTGTTTGCGTTGCGTAACGAGTGCAATATTTGATGCAGGATACTCTGAAGAAGATCGGCGCTCTCCTTAACTTCTTGATATTTCACTTTCTAACGTAATTGAAAGCCGTCCTCGTGTCCTTTTTGTCTCTCCCGAAGCCCTGATCGAGTGCGAGGAGCCGAACAACCGCCTGGACAAGTTCATGGGGACGATGCTGTGGGACGGAGAGCGCTACCCTCTGGACCTGGACAACATGCTGCTCCGAGGCTGCACCATCCGCAACACCGAGGCGTGTCACGGACTCGTCATCTTCGCAGGTGTGAACTGATTAATTCATTGTTGATTAAAAAGAAAGGAATCGGCAGCAATTTTGATAATTGATTACTTACTTTCTTTATCTGACATGATTGTTAGTTGAATATCTTTGGGATTTTACAAAGGAATACATATGAAGAGGTCTTCTGCGTTTCTCATTATTTTTTTACGTTTTACACTCCAAGTGTTGAGAAAAATTCAAATAATCCAGGTGTTGAGAAAAATTCAAATAATTATTAATGATGATCGACAACTATGACCATCACCATTTTGATATATAGGAAACGACACCAAGATCATGAGGAACGGCGGGAAGACGAGGTTCAAGAGGACCAAAATTGACGAGCTGATGAACTACATGGTTTACACGGTAAGACAAGTAGGAGGTGAAATTCATCACCATAACAAAAATCTTTTTTAGCGTAAATACTTAGATTAAAGTGGTAATTTACAAGAACAAGATTGCAAATTTGCAAAATTTGAATATGGTCTGAGATTATAAAGTCTTAAATTTGTGACGCAAAAAACTTGTCACGCAACTTTGCAAGGTTTAATCAACCGCACCACACCACAGATGCCAACTTTTTAAAGACTGTGGTAACCAAGTGCCAACATTTTTTATTATTTATGATTGTAAACGATCACAGAAAGAACTTGAAATAAAACATGTGTGTCTTTCCGGAACTTTGCCTCGCCCAGAAGCCATCCTTAGCAATACAAAAGTCAGACGATGAGGGGGGCGTTGCCACGGTTTTGCATTTGGCGGCTCAAGTTACAGCAGTGTTTAAAGATTGCGTCTGTTGCGTGGCAAGGTTGATCCAACTTCGCAAAGTGAAGCGATGTGGTTCTTCTCATGAATTCATAATATTCTGGCATTTTTCTTGGAATATTACCCCCTTGCCTCGTAATTTATTGAATTTTGACCTAGACTGGCCCTAATACGCAGTCGTAGTCGGCTACATGTTCTTTGTGTGGTTCACCGATTTTACTGGTCCTGTTTGAGAGCCACCCATTGTGTAACTGTGTTTCTGTTCCCTCCCTGTAGATCTTCGTGCTGCTGATCCTGGTGGCGGCAGGTCTGGCCATCGGGCACACCTTCTGGTACGAGGAGATCGGCTCCGAGGCCTGGTATCTGTTCGACAACAAAAACCAGAGCGCCTCCTACAGAGGCTTCCTCAGCTTCTGGGGATACATCATCGTGCTCAACACCATGGTGCCCATTTCACTATACGTCAGGTAAATAAAACTTCACCCAGATGTTGGGGTGAGTAGTGTCAAGGATACTGGATTTGAGTGTGACTGTTACGTTCCCCTTCCTGTAGTTTTAAAGGTTTATGTAAAAGTGAGATCTTTCTGTTGAGTATCTTTCTGACTGCAACAAGTAAACCCTCCTGTTACTAAATGCTTCAGAGAAGCCCTCCTACTACTGGCCTTTTTCAGAGACACTGTAAAGTATCTACGCTTCATGGTAAAGACTACTTATGCCACAGCATTTCTATAATCTGGCTAGACATGGGTGAAATGGGATTGTTACCGCTCTCCGGAAACCTTCGCTTAGTCCCTCCCTCGATGAAGACCGGCTAAACATCGGCCGGCACTAACCAGGGTCCGACAAACTGTCGTGCCCGGCTCCGTAGACTCTACTGCAATCAAGAGTTTCTTTCCTTTTCAGGCTGGTTTTGTAGATTTTGAGCTGGTATAAAGTTGTGTAATAGTGACACTTGCTTCCTGCAGAGGAAGAAGTTTCTATGCGATGGAAGAAATGTATGGAAATTCTTAATATAGTTTGTTTGACCCTTTTCTAAAATGTAAGAAGAAGGGTTTTGACCTATAAATACGTTGGACCAAAAGATCTTCTGTTCTTTTGAGAGCTGTTAAAGGTTGACAGACAGATGTCATCAACATGGCTCAGAATGTAACTTTACTTTCCTCTGGGAAACATCTGTAAGGATTTTGCATAGTGCATCTTTAAATCTTCAATTAATACTCTTTTTAACTTAAACTTACAAACACAGAGCAGCGTTAGCTGGTTCCTGGTTAGGTTTGATGTCAAGTTGGCAGCAGGAGAGGCTTCATGGCATTGGTTTCCTCCTCTCTACCACTTTTCCTCTCGACTTCAGCAAGAAAACCTGAGGAGTTCAGACACCCCGTTGTCTGAGAGCAGCTCCACCTCCAAGAAATAGTTGTCCAAGTCCAGACTCATCTCCTGTTTGTGTGCTTTGTGTTCAGTGTGGAGGTGATTCGTCTCGGCCAGAGCAAGTTCATCAACTGGGACATGCAGATGTATTACCCAGACAAAGACACACCAGCTAAGGTACATTACTCCTGCTTTTAGAAGTATTTTTAGATTCTAAATGTAACATGCGGTACATCCTGTGCACAGAGTGTACCAATAAATTCCTGTTGACAATGTTTCAGTCCATAGACCTTCATCAGGTAAATTGCATTATGTACTGAAAAGTTTACACTTGCCTGAGATGGCTTGAAATGAGGCGCTAAATGGTTTATGGAAACGCCTTTGCGGAACATTTAACTCACACGACCTATAATCTGTTTCCGCTGTCGACAAATCTCTTGTGGACGGTTAGCCGGCCAAGACGACCTGTTTGTTTCCGGTTTGCAACCTCTACTTCTTCCACTCTGGTTACTGGCGGATAACCAATCAAGCTTTTTTAACTGCTTCTCACCGTTTCCAACAGCAAATTGGTCATTTGATCAGCAACTGAAACATAGAAAAACTCAAAGATCAATATTGAGATGATAAGTAATGGCCGCTGACCATTCTGAACTGAAGAGCACGGAGGAATAAAGTTGAAAAAAAAGTAGCAGATCGGCAGTTATATCTTTGCCCTGATCATTTTCTCACTTTTCATGATTGCAGGCTCGAACCACCACCCTGAACGAGCAGCTTGGTCAGATTGAGTACATCTTCTCCGACAAGACGGGAACTCTCACACAGAACATCATGGAGTTCAAGAAGTGCACCATCGCTGGACGCAGCTACGGTACCGATCCGCTTTATTTCACACAAACGCAAGAATGCATCTGAATCTTTGACATTTGAGTGAGAACTGAGACTCAGGTTAGAAATAGAAAGGAACCCATTAAGAGGTGGCGGTAAAGAGAAAAGCGAAAGGAGCATGCGACACCTGCTGCCTTTTATCAGAATGAACGCTGTTTTATGATACCAAAGCCATCTACAGTGCACATACAACCAGTTTCTGCAGGTCCTCAAGTGTGTTTTCTCTGCCTGAATCTATTGACAACACTGTTATCAGAAAGATGAAGAACGAGCCTTTGAATGATCCCTTTGGTAGGAAACCAGTTCACTGCTGCAGGGAGTAGTTGGATTTAGATAAGAGCAGAAAACTGATTGTTGAGTGACAAATCGACCAAAGATAACAGATTAAAAGTTTGCAAAGAGCTCCTGTGGGTCGCTTTCACAAGCCTGATAATGTTATATTCAGTCTGGTTCGGTGCCAACGTGCAAATGCCGAGAGAAGGGCCAAAAAATGTTTGCTCCCACTTTGATCTCAAATTACTTTATAATAGTCACTATTTTTGAGAGTATGATTACTGCGGTTCACAACAGACTCAATATTTATTGTGAAAGGGGTTGGAAAAAAAGCATGTACAAACGTCATGGAAATCAGCAGGAGACAAAAAAAAATAATCTTTATGAGATACTTTGCCTCTATCCATGTGTATGCGTTCTTTATGAGTTTTTACTGCCATGACAAGTTTTTGCTCTCCTGTCCACAGGTGACCCGACCACAGCAGAGGGAGTGACGCTGGACCGAGGAAAGGTAACGTTTAAATATATATATTGTTGCTTTAGAAGCAGAGTTTAGTTCCAAAATAACATACTTCACATGTAAAATGTGACAACACGTTTTGAAGGTTTATCAAATGTTCCTTTGCAGGAGAAAATATGAAATGGAAAAATTATATTAAAATGATGAACAACAAATATACAAGTAGCTCTTCTCATGTAGATTGTTTTGACTGCTAAACTAAAGAGGAAAAAATTATATTACAAAAGTGGTATTGTTTTTGATCGGTGAGCTACTCAACTCACTGGAATAATTGCTGACTATTTGGATTTGTTTTTCCGCCCCGTTAGCCGGTGGACTGGAGCTGGAACCGGCAGGCTGACAGAAAGTTCACGTTCATGGATCATGCTCTGGTTGCCCGCATCCGATCCGGGAAGGATAAAGATGCTAACGAGTTCTTCAAGCTGCTCTCTCTCTGCCACACCGTCATGGTGGAACACAAAGACGGTAATCCCAAGATCCTTAGTTTGGGGCAAAGGGAGTGGAGCTAATGAGTAAACCGCAACCAGCGTGGCTGACTGCTTGGCGGCAGCACCTGTCTATCAACCCTAATGCACCCTAAAGAGAATGTTTTGAAATGTGGTTGTATGAGCTGTGTTTTATTTACAGTGGTAAATGATGGTATTTGGAGAAGCAGCACTGGAGCAAAGCGATGTGCTGCTGTGGACATATTTTAGACACCCAACAGAATCAATATCAGTTCATGTGTACGCTATATTTAGAATATTATCACGTCTTTACCTCCTCTTCAGAAAGCCATTTCTGACGGAACTGCAGCCTTTATCTATGCTCTTTTCAAAGCCACCAGACTTAATTATCCAAAACAGTAATTTTAACACACAGAACAAAGATCTTTGATTGGTTGGTTAACTTGTGTTGTGTAACCTTTGTGTTTTTAAAAGGGTTACTTTGGATTAATCGGAGTCACACAATAACAAACAAACCGATCGAGGCCACGGTAGACCTGTGATGTAATATTATTGTTTCTGTCAGTGGAGTCTGGTTGCCTTGAATAGGGCATAGATGGATGTAACTGCTTCAGTTTCCCGTTGGAAACGTCTGTCTGACGGGAAGATGAAGCTGTGAAAATATTCTAAATGTAGAATATACATTTCGACATATTACAATTTTTTAGGGGGCACAAATAGTTTTTGCTGCTGTCCCTGTCCACAGCAGTACCCCTGTGCTGGGACTACAAACTGGGGATCTAACCTACATCTACTGTAGGTTACACACTGGCTATGGATCAATACCTCATGCTACCCCACTTCAACAATCCAAAATATCCCTCTGAAGCTGCATTAAGCAGCATTTTAGATATTTTCAATGAATCGAATGTATAAAAGAGAGAACTGCGGGCACCGCATCGGACAGGGCCTCCCTCCTCATGTACTGGTTCACATCTCCCCCTCAGGTGATCTAGTGTACCAGGCGGCGTCTCCCGACGAGGGCGCCCTGGTGACGGCTGCCAGGAACTTCGGCTACGTGTTCCTGTCTCGCACGCAGGACACCATCACCATCAGGGAGATGGATGAGGAGAAGACCTACGAAATGCTGGCGCTGCTCGACTTCAACTCCGACCGCAAGCGCATGTCCATCATCTGTACGAGTGCACCCACACATGCTACGAATTCAGAGTCCAAAAAAATAAACTTTGTGTCAAGGCTAAATACTCTGTTTATTCTCTCTCAGTGAAGTTTCCTGACGGGCGCATCCGTCTCTACTGTAAAGGAGCCGATACGGTCATCTACGAGCGACTTTCCCCAAACTCCAGACACAAGGAAACCACCCAGACTGATCTGGACGTGAGTTTGCAGAGCTTGCCTCTCATGTGCACTGTTGTATTTCACTGCTGTATACAGTGAGAAACCGCAACATGCGTGTACGGAGCTGCTTCTGTTTGAAGAAACGTGGTCTGCATTTTTGTGCTTCAGGTCTTTGCCAACGCGACCCTGCGGACGCTGTGCTTGTGCTACAAAGACATCACCACAGCGGAGTTCGACGCCTGGTCCCGGGCACACAAGGAGGCCCAGGTGGCCATGTCCGACAGAGACGCCGCCCTCGACCACGTTTACGAGCAGATCGAGAGCAACCTGATGGTGAGTGGAAAACAACAATGGAAATAATAAAATGGAATATAATATTCATGTTTTTATTAGGGTAGAAGCACTTGAAACTAAGACTGGCTGTGTTTTCATGAGCATAGAAGGCCCATCATATCTACGTAGGGAGCAGGTCCTCTTCACAAAGCCCACTATGTTGCACCTCAATCTTTCTACAGCAGCTCAGAAGGGACAAACCGAACACTGGCTCTAGAGGGAGCCTTTTGCTTTTTTACATTACCTAATACGTGCATAGAAAAAGGAGGGGGGGTATTCAGTTTATTTCAGTGCGAAACCTCACCGATAGGTGCCACTATATCCTACACACTGCTCCTTTAGCGCTCTTTTTCATTATTTGATTAAAATCTGTAAAAATTAACCGTCCGTGTCCCTCTGTCCAGCTGATTGGGGCGACAGCCATCGAGGACAAGTTGCAGGACGGTGTACCGGAGACCATTGCCACACTGGCCAAGGCCGACATCAAGATCTGGGTCCTGACTGGAGACAAGAAAGGTACCATCAGAGTCGCACTGTTAGCTGACTTGAACTCGTGATTATAAGGCAGTCTGAATAGGGGGGAAAACAATTGTTAATTGGTTGAAGTACATTTTGGGATTTATGAATGAACCTGCCCTCTCTTTATTATAAAACATTAAACTGGATCGACACCAACAATCTTAATCCAATAATGTTGCTGTTCAGCTGCTTCTTTCTGGATTTTGTTACGTAGAAAGTGAACCGTGGAAATGTTGTTTTTATAAGTTACAGATCAAACCATTTGATTAAAACGCGCTGTGGCATCTCCTTGAATTAATGATAGAAACATCTTTTAATGATTTCTCCCCTTACTGGAATGTGTTCCATCTTTCTCCCCAGAAACGGCAGAGAACATTGGATATGCTTGTTCACTTTTGACAGACGACATGCAGATCCACTACGGAGAAGACATCAAGTGAGTTGATTTCAAAAGTCACTGCTTAAATAGTAATTTATTGATGTCTAATAAGATGTCTCTGGAACTCGTATATGAACTCTTATATTACTATTAATCACATTTCAATTACTATTTATTGCTTTTATCATCATTATTATTCTATTCTTCGAAGATATCAGCTGTTGTTGTTTATTATTATTCTGCTACTGCTGCTATTACTATTACTACTGTTATGTATCATTTATGTTACGACTGTTATTTAACATGTTGTTCATTGGGCGCACATGACATCCGTCGCACTTCTGTCCATCCTTGGAGTGGGATACCTCCTCTGTTGCTCTCTTTTTTTTTTGGGAGAGTTTTTCCTGTTCCGATGCAAAGGTCCTATGACAGGCTGTGGTGTGCTGTACATATTGTGAAGCCCATATTGTGAAGCCCGCTGAGACAAATTTGTGATTTGTGACAGCGGGCTATACAAATAAACTGAATTCAATTTGACATGGAACCGATCCCTCACTCCCTCACCTCAACATCAGAGCTCGAAGTATTTCCCTCTTGAGTCGTGTAAGAGTTTGTCTGATATTCCTGTGTTTGCAGTGAGAAGCTGGGGATCCGTCAGGCTAACCGGAGACACGGGCCTCAAACTACCCGTCGAGGCAAAAAGAAAACCGCGGAGCCTTTCTTCCCCGCGCCGGGCAAAAACGCTCTCGTCATAACCGGAGGATGGCTGGTGAGTGAGCTCAATGTCAAGATGAACACCGTTTTCAAATGACAAGTTTCGAATTTCGATGATGGATTGTACTGATCTGTTCTTTTTTGCCAGAACGAGATTCTGTACGAGAAGAAGAAGAAGCGCCGTCGCCTGCGCCTGCGTCGTCTGGGAAAGCGGGCGCCTGCCAGCAACCCTCAGGACGGACAGCCGATGGACGACTGGGAGAAGGAGATGAGACAGGTGAAGCGGCGTGAATGTTTAAACGTTCTATGCGATTGCATTGATGGTGCCGTCACATGACGGGTTGACTCTAACAAACGCGGTGGACTGTTTCTGCAGATCGACTTTGTGGATATGGCCTGCGAGTGCGAGGCGGTCATCTGCTGCCGCGTCACACCGAAGCAGAAGGGCAACGTGGTGAGTTTGGTGAAGAAGTACAAGAAGGCCGTGACGCTGTCCATCGGAGACGGAGCCAACGACGTCAACATGATCAAGAGTGAGGATGCAAACAAACTTCCCTTTTTTAAAGGACAAACCACCGCCTGCATGCAAAGCATTCCAGTGACTCTAATCTCTAACCCTCTGGCTCTCTCTCCTCCAGCTGCAGACATCGGGGTGGGCATCAGCGGTCAGGAGGGGATGCAGGCCGTCATGTCCAGCGACTACGCCTTCGCTCAGTTCCGCTTCCTTCAGCGCCTCCTGCTGGTTCACGGACGCTGGTCGTACATCCGAATGTGCAAGTTCCTGCGTTTCTTCTTCTTCAAGAACTTCGCCTTCACACTGGTCCACTTCTGGTACTCCTTCTTCAACGGTTACTCGGCACAGGTCAGCAGCACTGGTCCCCGTCGGGTGTTTTTGAACCATAAACTAATTTTGTACCCAATTTTCTTTTATCTATCTATCTATCTATCTATCTATCTATCTATCTATCTATCTATCTATCTATCTATCTATCAATCGAGGCTTGAACCTGCATTCTCTCTAATGACCCTTAAGGGCGACTCCTCTGGTTTTAAAACAAATATATTATAATAATTGTCCGATCGTATAGAAGTCTGAGAGAAAATGACTCTTTTATTCCCTCAGTAAACATTTTAAACATGAGTTTATGGTTTCAAATCTTCAATACAGTATGATGTTCATTGAGTGAATTAAGGTCCCTCTAGAGTCAAATAAACCATACATTGGAGTATGCTTTAGGGCTTCCTCGTGTCCCTTCTGGTTGCCAAAAGGAAAAAAATGGCATCGGACATCAATGGGTGATGTCACGGTGACTAAGTCCACTACCTCACAGTTCTCCTTCTATCACAACTTTCGTAACGTGCAGAGGTGATCAATATGGGCCTGGAAATCAACAAAACACACTGACTATTGTTCTCCTGTTTGCAGGTCGCCTACGAAGACTGGTTCATTACGCTCTACAATCTCGCTTACAGCAGCTTACCTGTTCTGCTAGTTGGACTTCTTGACCAGGTAATACACAGCCTTTGTTGTGGACACAAAGTACAGTCCAGATAAAGGTCTTTTTTTTTTTTTGTAAATCTTCGTTCAAAATATCAACATTGTTTAGTGAAAGTTAATGTTTAGGATAAGACGCAGGTCAATGTGTTAGGATTAGTTAGGGAAAAAACAAACTTTGTTAACCCTCCTCTTTGTTCTCCTTCTCCTCCGCCTCCTCTCCTCCTCTGCAGGACGTTAATGACAAACTGAGCCTGAAATTCCCCAAACTCTATCGGCCCGGCCAGCTGGGGTCGTTGTTCAACTACAAGAACTTCTTCATCAGCTTGTTTCACGGCATCTTCATCTCGCTCATCATCTTCTTCATCCCATATGGAGCCTTCGTGCAGACCATGGGGCAGGACGGAGAGGCCCCCTCCGACTACCAGTCCTTCGCCGTCGTCACCGCCTCGTCGCTCATTTTTACCGTCAACCTGCAGGTAAGCCGACAACTTTGAGAAATGAATATATGATGCTGTTATTATGGCATAATTGGGTTTTTCAAACCTTAAAGCTACTTAAGGAGAAGTACATGGTGGCTTTATTTTGCGTGAATGACCTGCTGACCTTCGTCATCTCCTTCCCCCCTTGTTCATCAGATCTCTCTGGATACATCCTACTGGACCTTTGTGAACTGCTTCGCGGTCCTGGGCAGCATAGCCATCTACTTTGGCATCATGTTTGACATCCACAGCGCCGGGATCCACGTCATCTTCCCCGCACCGTTCACCTTCACCGGTCAGTCACCAACCGTCCACCACAGTGTGGTGTATTCTCCTAAACACTCAGAGTTGCTTCTGAAACAAGTATTTTTTTAGCCAGAAGAAAAAAGAAAAAAAACATCTTCACTATGACAAACTTGCATGGTAGCCCCTGCTATCAGTGTATGAATGGGTGAATGACGAGTAGTGTTTTTGCGCTTTGAGCGGTCGGAAGACTAGAAAAACGCGATAAAAGTTAATTTACCTTTTATTACTCGCGTGCTGCCACCGCCGCCGGACATAGAAAAGTATCCCCTTCGGCACACAAAGGCTGACAGCAGCGCTTTGTGTAATTTATACCTTATCACATCCTGTGATAAGGTATAAATTAGGCTATGTGAGAGTAACAGCTGAAATGTATACACACAACAATGGCAAAAAAAAAGAAAATGTTCATTAAAATATGTATTTCATAATTGGCATATCAGGACCACATGCCACTGGTTGCGTTGCTCAACATCCTCCAATCCTTTTCTCTTGTGTGCGTCTATTGTTTTGTTTGCAGGCGCAGCGTCAAACGCTCTGCGTCAGCCCTACCTGTGGTTAACCATCATCCTGACTGTGGGCATCAGCTTGCTGCCCATCATCTGCATCCAGTTCCTCCATAAAAGCATCTGGCCCTCTGTAGGCGATAAGGTACAACACACCTGCTGCTGAGCTTGTCTTTTAAAATGAAATGGTAATACAATGTCACTTCTCCCAACACAGCAGTGTTTCGCTAATGTTCCCTGCTCATCCCCCCCAGATCCAGAGGAACAGGAAGAGGTACGAGCTGGAGATGGAAGAGGAGGAGAGGAAAAAGCCACCTACCTTCCAGCGTGGCCAGCGTTCCCGCCGTTCCGCCTACGCCTTCTCTCATTCCCGCGGCTATGCTGATCTCATCTCGTCTGGGCGGAGCATCCGGCGGCGCCCGACGGGCCGTGGCGGGCCTCAGGACAGCATCAGGGAGGTTCCCCAGAGAGAGGCCGAGAACATCTAACAGAGCCGAGCGGGAGATGGAGCAGAACTGTATCCAGAAGGAGTTTGAGGAACGCTTGGTTAGTCTTCATTTTGGTCTGTGGAGTCGCTGCTTAAGTGGTCAACATTGGAAACGGCACAAAGAAACAGCCTGGTTGGAGTTTAGAGCGACCTCTTCCTGTGGTTTATTTAAGTCCCTTAGAGAGAGACTTTGACTCCACCGCCTCCAGTTCCTCCTCTATGCACAGACTCCTGGTTAAAATTCAGATAAAAAAAGAAAAGGAAAAAAAAAGCTCACCGACAAGACTACTGCCGTTATCGGGTTTTTAGGTCATGCAGCGACTGTGTGACTGACAATGTGGTTCAACTCAGGATTTTTAAAAATACAAGCCTTATTTTTAGTCAGTTTGTCCCTGGTTACGGCTACTGTGACTGGATATGGAGCCGTAACGTTATTTAATATGATGCTTATTTTTGGCACTTAGTTTTAGCCGGATGTCTTGATATGTTCGTGTTTTATTCAAATAAAATAAAAAATCTATTTATGCCAGTCAATTTGTCCGTTATCTGCATGAAATCAGCCGTTTAGTTTTACTTCCATCCGTTAGTTTAGTTTTACTTCCATCCATTGAGATGCAAATCCAAAGATTTTCCTTCAAATTACAACAATGGGCTCAAGATGAACATATCAAGATATGGTATTTTAATGTTTTATTATAAATAATGGTGGGATGTTGCTATGCAAGGTGGTTGGATGTTCTAAAGTGTGACTTAATTTAAAAACAACTTGTAAATAGTGTTTTTTTTCATATTTTTTTTTTCTTCTGTGCTGCATCACATGTCCAAAGTGTCCTTACAGATGGATATTGTAGTCACTACTTTAAGGGACCTCAACGTTTTGTTTTCGCCTTGAAATATTTTAAATACCTCTTTCAAACCCGAGTCCTATCATTTGTTCTATATCTCATCTTTTTGTTCTTTTAATATACCCTGAGATGTCTGAAACACACTGTAGGAAAGCTGGAAGGAGCTCCAGTTTGTCTTCCTTCAACAACAGTGTTTGCAGAATGTAAATTCAAGCGCTCCTTACTTCCAAGGGAAAGAAACGCAGCAAGGATTATCTCCATTTGATAATGTCTAAGTAGTTTGTTGTTTTTATACTTCTTGGAAGTTACATCGCACGTGACACAATAAACCCAAAGGTGATATTTGTCTTTTTCCGGTCCTGATAATCAGAGTTAGGACTTTCTTAAAACAGCAGTAAGCCAAAACTGACACATTCCTGTTCTGTTATTGTATCTCCTCGTGTTACTGTATGCAGACAATGTCTTTTTATTACTGAATGAATGAATGGAGGCTTCTGGTGATTGTACCGGCAACAGTTTGGTCTCTGTCATATGACTGTATTTTATCACGTGGTTGTTAATAAAAGCCAAGGGCAAGTGAGTGTTTATTTTATTGTGATGACTCGTGCCTTTTATTTTATTTGTTTTAATTTAATGTGATTAAGGCAATAGGGGGAGCAAAATAAATTCCTAGTTATATGAAAATGTATCTGTGGATTATAGTGTGAACGGCAGACATTTTCTGGAGAGGATGTTGCTGCTAAAACCATTAACAGAATTGAATACACAGACGCTCTAGATCAGAGGTGGGCAAACTACGGCCCGCGGGCCGGATACGGCCCGCCGAGTATTAATATACGGCCCGCCGAGTATTATAATTATTATAACATTAAAAAAATATATTAAAAAAAAGTTATTAAAAAAATATATTAAATTTTTTATTTTTATTTTAAATAATTATAAATTATAGTAAAGACCGCTGTAGCGCTTCTCCGTTCCCAAGTTCAGTTTCCCGAAGCACGATGACCACAACAGACCAGCGTTGATATTTCTTCATGCTTATTTATTGCACAGCGCTCTTTTAGGCTTTTCGTGTGTGTTCATATTATTATCCGTAGTCCCACAACAGTGTCTGAATGACGGCCGCTGCCAGCGCTGGTTCAGGCGAAGCAGCAGCAGTTTCATTCGGGACCGGCAAGACGGCGGTGATGACGGGCGGAGCTTCTCAACGCTGATTCTCAACGCTGATTGGCTGCCGCAACTTTGCGTCACGCGAATTCTCCGCTGGAGTTGGGAGAATTGAACTCACGCGAATTCGCGCCGCGTCCTTCGCTCTGTTCGCCCCTCGTCAAACGCTCTGTTCGCGCCGCCTCAAACGCGTCTATCGCGCCGCCCCGCGAAAAAATCGCCGATTCGCGGGGCGGCGCGTCTGTGGATTGATTTTGCATGTAATCTGGTCGCGCCGCAAATTCGCGCCGCGTCCGGTGTGAACACGGCATTACAGCAGTTTTTACGTGCCGTGGAGACCGCTGCCTGCCGTGTTCTGCTGAACTAGAGCGCACACACAACACTTGCAATTCCACCCCTCCCCCACTGATCCCACAGACAAAAGCTCCACTTCTTAGCGGTCAGAATCCTTTTTAATTATGTCGTAAAGCGTTAACTTTAGAAGAATTACAGTAATATGAATCACTTTATGTCGCCGGAGACAGGGTTTGTACTACAACAGTTTTAGAGTTGTAAAATCTCCATCCATCTGATATTGGCCCGGCCCGTCTGTCAAATTTTTTAATTCAATGTGGCCCCTGAGCCAAAAAGTTTGCCCACCCCTGCTCTAGATATTAGACACCCAAATATGATGTCCTTACCTGAGTAAAATGTCTGGCTATTTACTGAGGCAGCAACCACAGTGACGTTAAGTACAACATGAATTTTCATTATCACTAACTATTTACATATTTAAATATTGGGAGAGGTTGTAAAGTGTATGTAAGGATACACTTTACTGTGCACAATAATACCTGTACTGGAAACTCCCAGTAATGATCCCCTTACCATGATCTTTTTTTTTTTTTTTTATCCGTAGAGGAAATGATAAAGAGGTGTCACAGGACTTTGTGGTGCTTTCAGCTAAATACTAATCAAAATGAAAATACTAACATGCTGATGAAGCAGGTATAATGTCTACAAAAGCCAGTGGCACTACATAAAAAGTCAAAGTCAGTATGATTCATCCACGCCACCATGAATGTCTGTACAAAAACGGACGTCAATCCATCCGATAGTTGTTGAGATATTTCTGTCCCGACCGGCCGGCTGGACTGACCGACCGGCCGGCATTGCTATTCAGAGCCATACAGCTAGCACGGCTAAAAGACATCACAAGTTAATAATCAGTATATTTGTATGCAGTGACACGATGTAGCATTACCATATGTTTAAGTGAGGATAACATCTGATACATTTCACCCAAGTTAGACGTGGAAGTGAGTTTATCTGACCTCTGTGCAGCCCAAACGCACCCAAGTCTCCGGCCAAACTGTTGGTGGTTGAGTTGCATTGTACTCTATACGGGCAGAATAGAAGAAGCAAAACCAAACTGCATTCAATCCAAGAGTCTCGTTTCTTTAGTTAATGGCCTGACAGTCCTATCCACATTCTGCTTATACACATAGCCGAGTTAATGTTAAAGATGGAAAATAATTGACAGGTTTTTGTAGCTGAAACCTTATTATGTCACTCAGCTTCTCCAAGCAGACTCACCTGTATTGCTGTGAAGACTGGGTGTGGCGGTTATGGCAATATCCATCATTGCAATAAGTTTCAGCTGTATACAGTGAGCGTAATGATCTTTGCTCTATGTAAAGGGGGCCTATGAATGCCGTCCAAGTACAAACCATTTCTTTTTCAGGGAACAAATCAAAGACTGATCTGATAAACTCTCTATCTATATTCATGTCATTTGAAGGGTATTTTAACACACAGATTTTAGATTAAAAGAGAACAATTTAACAAGAATTTCAATAAATAAAATTGATTTTCTTCCATAAAAACTAGATAAAACTAGACAGCAAATTAACACATAGATTGAAACTAACATCTTTGTTCTGTTGCGATTGATAAAAAATAAAAAAGATGTCCACAGTGAGTGGGAGTTTTATAGGAGTTCCATACTAAATCACTGAAGAAATCTTGTAAACATTTAATAATCTCAGCTCAAAGGTCCATTTAACAAGCACTTCAGAGCTCCAAGCAGTGTTGATATACACACCTAATCTTCATTGTAATGTCTATTCACAATATACAAAATGTATAAAATCCATCCATCCATTTTCATCCGCTTATCCAGGGTCGGGTCGCGGTGGCAGCAGGCCCAGCAGGCTGACCCAGGCTTCCCTCTAAACCGCAACATTTTCCAGCTCATTCTAGGGGATCCCGAGTTCCCAGGCAAGCTGGGAGATGTAATCATTCCAGGGTATCCTGGGTCTTCCCCGGGGTCTCCTGCCAGTTGGATGTGCCTGGAAAACCTTGAATGGGAGGCATCCAGAAGGCATCCGAATTAGATGCCCGCACTGATCCGCCTGTCGATATCCCGCTCCATCTTACCCTCACACATGAACAAGACCCCGAGATACTTGAATTCCTTCGCTTGGGGTAGGCACTCTGTCCCCACCTGGATGGAGCAATCCACCGGTTTCCGGCAGAGCACCATGGCCTTAGATTTGGAGGTGCTGACTCTCATCCCCGCCGCTTCACACTCGGCTGCAAAACGCCCCAGTGAATGCTGGAGGTCACGGTCGGAGGAGGCACACAGGACCACATCATCTGCGAACAGCAGAGAGCCGAACCCGAGGCCCCCGAACCTAACGTTCTCCGCCCCCCGGCTGCGCCTAGATATCCTAGCCATGAAAGTCACGAACAGGACCGGTGATAAAGGGCAGCCCTGGCCAACACCCACCGGGAACGTGACTGAATTATTACAGAGGATACAAACACAGCTCCTACTACAGGCGTACAGAGACCGGATTGCCGGTTGCAACAGGGTCCGGACCACATATTCCCGCAGTACCCCCCCACAAAACTGGATGACCGCCAGAGTTCTTGGTCACTCGGAATCTCGTGATTTCGCGAGAAGATTCCAGAGGATTGATCTCAGGACGACGCCAGAAGTTATACCCGGCTGAGGGTCATCCCGACTTTGTTGTTATAAATACTATAAATACTACAAGCGCGAGATGGAATATATACAGTGCAAAACACTGCCTCTGGCGGTCATCCAGGATTCATAGAACCGTAGTTACCTTCGTAACTTTCGTTTTAGAGCCAGGCGCCGCAGTAGCTCTCCACCGACTGCGTGGCCCAGTGCATGATGGGAAACGCCTGGCTGTCGCCACATCAGAGAGCTGATTGGCTCTTAGATTTGACAGCAAACACCACGTGTTGTAGAAAATTCTTATTTTTATGTGTAGTTGAAATAATTAACGCTCAATTGTTGACTATTAGTCTCAGGTTTAATCTAAAAACATATCTTGTGTGGTTGATAATACAAAATCTTATTTATACAACACACATCAAAACCAGTAGTAATGTATTTCACAGGCAGACATAAAAAGAACAAAGGATGCAACTACAAACACATTTCTACATAAATATATATATATTTATAAACACATATGAATAAATCCAAATGTGATCTGTAAACTACAAGAAACCTAAAGTTCGGAACTAACAGGAAGTCATTTTTTCCGTGACGTCCTGCGTAAACTTTGAAGTCAGCTGAAAACTGGCCGACTTGACCGCAGTTTTTTGTCCACGCCCCCTGCTGCTGCCGCCTGCTCTCGTCTACATTCCAGGCAAGGCGCAGCTCTTTCAAACGAGCCTATTGTCATGTGTTGTTCTGTTTGTCAGTTTCCCTGCATCCTCCTGGCCGGGCCTTCTGACTATTTGTTCCCTTGCCACCAATAAGCAGGCTCGTCAATAAATCATTTAAGTAATCCTGCTTCCTCCTTAACTCTCTGCATTTGGGTCCAATCCCTGTTTGAGTGTTCCCCGCACTGTGACACGGTCAGGCTATAGTCCAAAATACAAGACAGCTACTGGGTTGTAAAAAGCGAGAAATGAAGTGAACAAAAAGGAAAAAAATAACTCATAATTAATTAAATGGGTGTGTTGAACAGATGTATTGTGTCATACAGCTGCTCCAAACAAACCAAAGTCTACTAAAGGGAGAGAGGACGAGGTCAACACATCAACCTAGAACTGACTTCTTCTCTGAGCAGGGTAATCTGGTTGTGCTATGTGAGCAGGATGTATTTTCAGGTGGAATCTTTCCAATCTGATCGGTATGGGGTTATTTCAGTCTCTTTAATGGCAAATGCGCACAGAAAGATTCACAAATATATTCAATTCACAAATGCACACAGAAAGATTCACAAATGCGCACAGAACAATTGACAAATATATTCGATTTACAAATGCACACAGAAGGGTTTACAAATACATTACAATGATTTATATCAATGTATCACAAATATATTTCTGCATTTGTTTGTGAAAAGCTTCACATATACGAGTTGCTTTTATGAGACTCCCCTGCCGTCCTTTGGATTCGTAAATGCATTTTTTCTATATGGACCTATCCGTAGCCAATCAGATGTCACCCTCATTTTCAACCACTCACATGAGTGCAGCTCCCCCCTCCCCTACCCACGAGGGCGGAGCCAGCGTACAGTTACGGAATTAGCGGAGCTCATCAGTCAAACAATGGCGCTGGTACACACAACTGAAAGTTGACGTTCTCTAAATACTACAGTTGTTGAGTCACAACATGACATTTTAGGATGTTTTCAGGCGAAAAGTTAGTTGTTTAAGCATCAAATCTGTGGTCCGTTCATCTAGAAGCCGCCGACTTAAAAAGATACCCCGACGGTTTGAGTTCCTGGTCGCGGGACCATGAACCCCGTCTGCACCGGGCCGTCAGCGTTCTGTTGCCCGCCGAGAGCAGCCTGATCCCGGCAGGACTTTTTGAAATGATCCGCTGGCTCCGATTTCTCCGTAGCGGTTAAACATGAGATATAATTCAGTTTTGAGGATCTAACGAGCAATCTTTATTAGTTTATTATTTATTCACAGTAACGTTACATCAGTTTGACGGAGGGAAAGGTTAAGATTCATAACTTAAGATTTTAATTTAACTTTTACTTTGAACTACAGCGGTGTCTTTTGACGTTTGACCGAATTTATTGCAATTATATGTGTATCTATATAAATATAATATTAAGTATTTATATCAAATGCATAAAAAAATACATATGAATTAATTGTGAATTACAATTAATTATTTCATATTCATAATATATTACATATAATATATATATATATATATATATATATATATATATATATATATATATATATATATATATATATTCAAAATAAAAAATACATATTAATTAATTGATAAAGCAGGATATGCTCCAAGGAGGTCAATTACAGTAAAAATAAAATCAATAAAATACAATGTTTAACCGCTACGGAAAAATCGGAGCCAGCGGATCATTTAAAAAAGTCCTGCCGGGATCAGGCTGCTCTCGGCCCGGTGCCGGCGGGACTCAGCTGTCCCACGAGCCGGACCTCAAACCGTCGGCGTATCTTTTTAAGTCGACGGCTTCTAGATGAACCGATCACAGATTTGATGCTTAAACAACTAACTTCTCGCCTGAAAACATCCTAAAATGTCATGTTGTGACTCAACAACTGTAGTATTCAGAGAACGTCAACTTTCAGTTGTGTGTACCAGCGCCATTGTTTGACTTATCACCTCCGCAAATTCCGTAACTGTATGCTGGTACCGCCCTCGTGGGTAGGGGAGGGGGGAGCTGCACTCATGTGATTGGTTGAAAATGAGGGCGACATCTGATTGGCTACGGATAGGTCCATGTAGAAAAAATGCATTTACGAATCCAAAGGACGGCAGGGGAGTCTCATAAAAGCCACTCGTAAATGTGAAGCTTTTCACAAACAAATGCAGAAATATATTTGTGATTTTTTTTTTATACATTGATATAAATCATTGGAATGTATTTGTAAACCCTTCTGTGTGCATTTGTAAATCGAATATATTTGTGAATTGTTCTGTGCGCATTTGTGAATCTTTCTGTGCGCATTTGCCATTAAAGAGACTGAAATAACCCCATAGCTCTGATCTGAAACACATCACTTCATGTTTTAAAGAGGAGAATCCAAAACACGCCTACTTGCTTCAACCACTTCTCTCCCTGGAATTTATCAAAGCCTGTGTGGTGGCAATTTTGCAATTCCACTTTGACAATGAGCCACGAGACAAGAATCCCTTACAGTATTGTCACACTTTACTAATTCTCAGAGCATGATCCACAAAACAAAGGTGAGTTCCCAATGAGCTGCACCAAGCAGAAACTGTTTTCTTCTTTTAGACCTAAGAGCGGCCTTTTCTTTGATTCCTTTTCTGTACATGCTCCCTCCTACCAAGGCTTTTTCGCCTCACAAAACATCCTTATCTGGTTTAAACTATCAGCCTTGGCCTCTCTGATTGTTACCAATTAGCAAACCCTCGGCTAGTTCTCCAACAGGTCAAAGCTTAACCTTTTTGTTAAAGGTACAGTGTGTAGCATAAATTACATATAATATTATTAAGTATGTTTTCTTTTGTGTACAATCACCTGGAAATAAGTTGACCATTATGTTCCTACGGTAGCCGAGATTTGACAAACCAAACACAGACTACCAAACACAGACTCTAAATAGGACCATTCGTGTTTTCGCTTCGACCATCAAGTTTGAACCTCTGCCGCCACATCCTACAAACTAGTTCTTTAATGTTTTCACAACATAAGACCACTCGTCTCAGACACACCGTTAACTGGTCCTTCTCCTAGTTCTACCACCTGACAAAATTTTATATTCTTGTGAGGGTGAACTCTAAACAAAGCTTTCTTGGTCATGCTCATTCCATGAACCCTTATGTTACATTAATGATACTCCGGTAAACAATCATGGAACAAGATTCAGAAGGATCAAACATCGTAGAAATTAACCATCATTACACGTGCAGTAAAGATGTTCAAACATGATTATACGTGTAGGATTGCGTAATGTGTCATTTTAATGCAACCGTCACAGTTTTAAACAGATGGTTATCATTGTGAAAAGGGTGAATTACGCAACAAAGCTACTTGGTTAGGTTGAGGAAAAATACATTTAAATATGGGTCGTAATATACTGTTTGCACAAATGCTTGATGAGGTTGTGTTTTGAGGGCGGACAGGCTCTGTAATTCCTCTTATGCCGGATAACTCCTCCTTCCTCGCCCTGCTCTCAAGCACAGCCATTTCCAGTCAGTCCTCGTGTTTCCTGCTTCCTCCGCCCCTCACAGATCTGCAAGTTCACATATGGGTGTAACCAACCTGGGTGTAAGGTGCAAGTGGTCACGCCCCATTCAATGCATACCAGTGAACATGAAAAAGGGAGCTCAGGTCCCAGCTGCTATATTGTGTGACAAAGTGAAACTTCATTCTCTGTCTCAATGAAATGGCGCAGCAAGGAATTCAGCTGGACCAGGAAAGGCTCTGCTGTTCGATCTGTCTGGATCTACTGAGGAATCCAGTGACTACTACATGTGGACACAACTACTGCATGAGTTGTATCAAAAGCCACTGGGATGAAGAGGACAGTAAGAATATCCACAGCTGTCCTCAGTGCAGACAGGCCTTCACACCGAGGCCTTTGCTGATGAAAAACACCATGCTGGCTGATTTAGTGGAGGAAGTGAGGAGGACGGGACTCCAAGCTGATCACTGCTATGCTGGACCTGAAGACGTGGCCTGTGATTTCTGCACTGGGAGAAAACTGAAAGCTCTCAAGTCCTGCCTGCAGTGTGTGGTCTCCTACTGCAAGCAGCACCTCCAGCCTCACTTTGAATCCGCTGCCTTTGAGACGCACAAGCTGGTCGACCCCTCCAAGGAGCTCCAGGAGAACATCTGTACTCATCACAACGAGGTGATGAAGATCTTCTGCCGCACTGATCATCACTGTATCTGTTATCTGTGCTCCATGGACGAACATAAAGGTCACGACACAGTGTCAGCTGCAGCAGAAAGGACTGAGCGGCAGAAAGACCTCGAGGCGAGTCGACAGAAGATCCAGCAGAGCATCCAGGACCGAGAGAAAGACGAGGAGATGCTTCAGCGGGAGGCGGAGGCTATCGATCGCTCCGCTGATGAAGCTGTGAGGGACAGCGAGAAGATCTTCACGGATCTGATCCATCTCATTGAGAAAAGAAGCTCTGATGTGAAGCAGCAGATCAGGTCTCGGCAGAAAAGTGAAGTGAGTCGAGTCAAAGAGTTTCAGAAGGAGCTAGAGGAGGAGATGTTTGAACTGAGGAGGAAAGACACTGAACTGGCGCAGCTCTCACACACAGAGGACCACACACAGTTTCTCCTCAAGTACCCCCTTTTGTCACGTCTTATAGAATCCACAGACTTACCCACTACAGATAGCTGTCCTCTGAGGTACTTCGAGGATGTACCAGCGGCTGTGTCAGAGGCCAATAATAAACTACAGGGCATTCTTAACGAGGAGTGGACCAAGATCTCATATACATTGACCACCCTGAATTTTTTACTGCCACAAGCAGACATAAAGACCAGAGATGAATTCTTAAAATATTCACAAAGACTAACACTGGATCCAAACACAGCACATCCTCGGCTGTTCATAGCAGAGGGGAACACGAAAGCAACAAACGTTAGCAGGAAACAGTCGTATTCCAGGCACCCAGATCGATTTCTTAACAGGTCTCAGGTCCTGAGTCAAGAGAGTCTGACTGGACGTCATTACTGGGAGGTGGAGTGGCGTGGGTTAGGAGTGCATGTAGCTGTCACGTACAAGGATGTTAGCAGAAGAGGAGCAGAAAGTGAATTTGGATATAATGACAAGTCTTGGGCTTTAGATTGTTCAGTTGAGGGTTATGAATTCAGTCATGACAAAATGGCTACTTCCCTCTCAGGCCCTCAGTCCTCCAGAGTAGGAGTGTACCTGGACCACAGAGCAGGTGTTCTGTGCTTCTACAGCATCTCTGAAACCATGACTCTCCTCCACAGAGTCCAGACCACATTCACTCAGCCTCTCTATGCTGGATTTAGAGCTTATAGTCTTTTGGGTTTTAGATCATCTGCTGAATTTTGTGAGCCAAAAGACAAAAGCTAGAGCAACTGGGTGAGATTCTGCTGTGTGTGTGTAAATAGATGTTTCTTTTTTCTTTGTTGTTTCTATGTTTTGGTCTTGATTACATCACTGCTCATATAACTTTTGTTCTTCTTGTAAATACAAATATTATTAAATTTTTGGTCATTATTTTTATCGATAGGAGAAACAATCAAACAAACAAATCTATAATTTTAGGGAGGTTTTATTTCTTCTGTTTTATCTGTTTTGTGATTTGTCAGGACATATATCTCTGATTTAAAAAAAAATCCATTGTTTGATTTATTTGTAGATAAATAACTTATATGGATATGCAAAGATTGAAGCTGTCGCCGTTTGGCTCAATATCCAATTGTTGTATTGTTTTTTACTTGTTTCATTCAGGTTTAGTGTTTCTCGCTTTTATTTTGCAAGTTCACTCTCCCTGTGTTTCCTGTCTGGGATTACTTCCTTGTCTTTTGTGTGTTTTCTCGCCCTTGTTGACAGTCCGCCCTGCACTCGAGCTTGTAAGAGTTTTGGAATTAAATCATTGCAAAGTTTCAAATTTTTCCTACTCAAAAGCATTCTCATTTTACAGCTAAACAGTCCACTAAAACCTGCTTTTTTTCACAGATTACCCGTCTCACTACTGTCAGGACATAGTGTGAGAACAGAGAATCAAAGCCAACGACTAGCTTATACCAAATAACATCTGCATTTTATACATGTCTGTCAATACATATATCATTTTGTGGTTATATATTTGTTTGATCATAGCACATAGTTGATGTTTATTTTGTTCTTCTCTCACTCTGAAATGTTTTTAAATGTATAGGAAAGATGTGTAATCAGTGGAAGCCCGTTTCCGCCACAAAAAAAAAAGTCATAATTATGAGATAATAAAGTCGAAATTATGAGATAAAAAGTCATAATAATGAGATAAAAAGTCATAGAGTCAAAGGAAACAGCATATGAAAAAATCCCAGCCTCATCAAACAAATCAATCTTCTATTGAAAAAATGACAACAACAAAAAAGTTAAAAGTTACTTACTTAATTTATTTGACAAGAACAATGGGGAAAGAAGGAACACAGAGGAAAATTGAAACCTGGAATCTTGACCAGATAATAATGCTCTGACTGCTGCCTGACGTGATCTGGACCTTTCCTATACTGTAGATCTGACCAAATTTTTTAAGGTCAGACAGGTTTAAAAATAAATAAAATACAAACCGGTTTTACTGACATGACATTGTGGCTACAACAAGCTTTTAATTAGCTGTGCTTCTAGAAACACTCTTTTCCATGGAATTCATTTGGCAAAGTTTAGACTTCAAACAATAGTCCAAAAAGGAGGTGAACACAAACGGACACTGATGGGAAAAAACAGGAAATAAAACAGAAGAAAAAACAATCAAAATGTCTGCTGTGAAAAATGACTTTTAAAGTCACAGAGGGAAAACTAGGCCAAGGCGGACACCTTGTGGTGACAAAGTGACATGAAAAACAAATCCAACCAAACTGAAGCGTGTAAGAGTAAAGGGGCCGGGAGTGGAGACAGATATATGAAAATAACATTTGACACAATGCCATTTTGACAAAAATAACATTTGCTTCCTCCCCGACTGACTCTTTGTCCTGACAGGCTGCTGTTTAAAAGACAGAAGCAGAAACCATAAAGTGGGACATTGTGCTTTCTAACACCAACATTATGTTCTTCTGCATGAGCAGGTTCACAATGAAAGTGGCACCATGGGTTTTTATTTGTATTGCTCAGTATTTTCTAACATTTTAAAGACCAAACAATAAATCAATTATTTGAGAAAATTAATCATAATTATCATTATTTTTGATATTTTTTTTGATGACTTTTTTTTGATGACTTTTTACACCACAGGGATACCATACTGGTTCAACAGACTGCATTTATGAAGTGAATATGTTGAAAGAAAGACTGAACTAGTACTCAACCAAGATTTACTGATTGCATGTGAACAAAATAAAAAATGGATTGTTTTCTTCCCTTTCAAAATAAAAGAAAAATATTTCTTTTTTATATAACATTTTTTTGTCATATATTTCTCAAAAGTCTGAGTCTGTCTGTGAGTGAGAAGCATATAATATGTTAGGATTTAACTCACAGTGCTTCAGTATGCGTTCTCCTCTCCATTTGGCATTTGTGAGGCATCACTACGGCGGCCTGTGAGGCATCACTACGGTGGCCTGTGAGGCATCACTAAGGTGGCCTGTGAGGCATCACTACGGCGGCCCAAAAGTATACCCTGCGTTATGGTCCTTTTGACTCTAATTGGACCATACTTCAATAAATGAACATCATTCTGTATTGAAACGAGAGATTGAGACCATGAACTCATGTTTACAATGTTTCTGCTCATCTCTTGGTCATGATATCTCTTGGATGTCTCCAAAATTGAATCGCTCTTTTATTGTATTTCTATTCTAAGTGGATTTTGGCCTAATTATGCGCTGCATGCATTATTTCTAGTTTTCCTCCGGACATATCAACTAAGTATCAACACATGATAACAATGAGGGCTGTGTGAGGCAGCTAAAATGGACAGAGATACAAAAATACAGAGAATAATAATAATACATTGTATTTGTATTGCACTTTATATTTGAGCAATCTCAAAGTGCTACAGAGCAGAATAAAACAAGAGCATTTTTAAGATATATTTAAAAGCAAAGCCCATAAAAGATATTTTAGCAGTAAGCTTTCTTAAAAAGGTGAGTTTTCAGGTCACGTTTAAAAGCCTCTGCAGTCTGTGGGGCCCTCAGATGGTCGGGGAGGGTATTCCACAGCCTCGGAGCTGCAGAAGAAAAGGCCCGATCGCCCATAGTGCGGAGCTTGGTTCTGGGGACTTGGAGGGTATTGTTGGCATCAGAGCGGAGGTTAAATGAGGAGGTCTGGGGGGTGAGTAGTTCCTTTAGGTATTGGGGGGCATGTCCGTGAATGCACTGATGAGTGAGGAGGGAGAGCTTATATTCAATTCTGTGTGGGATGGGGAGCCAGTGTAGTGATTTCAGAACGGTGGTGATGTGGTCGTATTTGCGGAGAACCTCAAATGCTAGCTCTGTAGTCCGTGTATCACGATCCTGGACTTTTATTGACAGCAGTGAATGAGTCATTCAGGCGTTTATAACTCTAGTTATGGAAAGAAATGCTGAAAATACAAACCATATATAGCTGTGAGCACTGACTCCTCCCCGGTGTCCTTACATCAGTGCACCATGCTGTGTATTTGAGTGAAGCAGTACCGCTTGGGGCCTCTGGGTGTCGCTGCAGTACTGTGTCTGTCTCCCTCAGCTCTGCTCTGATTCCTCCCATCATGTGTGTAGTTCAGGTGCAGGAGCTGAGGACGGCAGCTCGCATGGCACAGACACATCTCTACAGGTTTTGCTTTTTCACTCATAGGTAATTTTTTCCCGTCATATGTTCCAGCAGCTTCACCTGACTGTGCAGTTTGAGTCCCGTTCAACACTTTCCCCCGACGTAGCCCCCATTCCCTCAGTGAAGGAGTTATTTATTTGACTGTGTTTGCTGTTTTTGTGCCCGAGCAGCACACACTGGACACATTATGTGATTCTTAATTTATTACATGTCTTTGATTTATCGCTTTCATTGTAGACGTTTACTTTTTATCCAAGCGATCAATCGCTTCCTCCTTCTGCACAAGCTTAGGCATTTGTTTAGTTTGTGCTTATTTATCTTATTAAATTTACATTACATAAAATAGTCACTCTTAGGTCATCATTTCTGCTCTGGGAGAGCTGACAGAGTTGTCAAATATCAAGCATAAACTTGGAGGCACTTTTTTGTGAATCCACCCCCAACATTTTTTGTTATCACTGTATCCATCAATCCATCACTGAGAGTAGTAAACCCCGCTGCCAGCAGGTTTGTTATGCGTCACTTTACTAAAGAGTGTGATTTCATTGGACATTCAATTTAATTTCATCATCTTCATCGTCTCTGAGAGGCCTTATAGCCATGTACAGTAGACTGAGAGAGAAAGGCCCGTGAATGAGAGCGATCCGTGTCTTTAACAACAGTCATCGATAAAGTTAATGCAGGTTCAGCATTTTGTTTCTTTTTTATGCAGAATTTCTCTCAAATAGAGAACACACATTGCACTCTGCCAGTCAGAGGTAGATATATTACAAAATGTAGGGCGTGCTACTTGGCAGGTAAATTAATGTAAAGACAAACAAAACATGACAAATCCTATAGAGTTAAAATGAAAAAATGTGAGTTACAAGTTTCTTTCCTATAAAAATATATATTCTGTTATATATTCTTAAACAAGTAATACTCTGCTTCTTTATCAGGACTGCAGGAGTGTATGTCTGTGAAGAGCTCCAATTCTGGTTTAAATGTTGCTAAACTCTGATTGGTGCATTGAGGTTTGTGACCCCGCCAACTTCAAACCTATAAGAAGAGCACAACACATAGAAATAACCAAAACGGAGGTCTTTTCAGAGCTCTTAACTAAATTTAAGTCAATAAATAACTTAATTGTATACCCTTAATTCCCTTACACATTTACACATTAACAGGTAATGGTTTCTCCTGGTTAAAGCAATCCTGCATGACTGACATCAGACCCCATCTGGGTTTAAAAAGTTAAGATTCTATCCAATTCATCCCGGCAACCAATAAAACGACTGCTGTAACACTGCTAACAGCATGCTAAATCACCTTCTTTTTTTTAGCCGCTATCTCTCAGTCTCTCTGTCAAATCTGCATCAGTTCCACATCGGAGGCCTCCAGGCAGACTTAGATAATGCTCTCCATATTTACAGTGGCAGGAGGATTGGGAGTTTTTTTTGACTAGATCCCATTTGTGTGAACCTATTAGCGCTGAGCGCTCTGAGCTCCCTCTGATACGCCTCTGAGATTAGGCAATGGTATTACTGTAAGAGGATCGACTCGCCTCGAGGTGAGGGCCGAATATACAAAGAGAGGGAGAGAGAGAGAGAGAGAGGGAGAGAGAAAGAGAGAGAGAGGGAGAGAGAGAGAGAGAGAAAGACAGGAACGTGCTCACACAGATAGGACCACACACTCCCCAGGAAAAAAATCAGGACCTGGCAGTGAGAGCGGGAAAGAGACAGACGGAGGAACACACACACACACACACACACACACACACACACACACACACACACACACACACACACACACACACACACACACACACACACACACACACACACACACACACACACTTCAGAACCAAGGAGTGAAACCAAGGACCTGCAATGATAACAATGGTGACAGAGGTTGCGTTGGCTTGAATGATGCTGCGTTCAAGCGCTACTCAGTCGCGTGGTTGGAAGGAGATGTTTTCACAGCAATATGAAACACGATATTGGAGCTAGTGTTAGGAAGTTAAACAGGTCATAATTCCCTCTTTAAGCAGCTTATAATACATAATTTAATTGACTGATGCCAAGATTCATTTTTGATCAAAGCAAGTATTTAAATGAATACACAACAATGTATTTCCTAATCATTTGAATTGTTTCAAATGATCGAAAATATCCACTTTAGATGGCAAGATAGCATTGTTATGTTTTTCTGACTTTGGAACGGTTGAAATATTTTTTTCTTGACGGTTCAATTTCAATCTGTAAAAATAAGTATTTTTTAAATTGTCATTATATATTTACAGAGCGCTCTGGAAATAAGCTTCCACTTGGAATAGAAAAGGCTTTCTGATTATTTCTGTCAATTTTCTTGCCAATCAGTGCAGATTATGCATCATTGTTCGCACAAAATGAGTGTCCTCCTGTAGATCTGGGAACACAATGACGTCTGTGAATGTGAGTCGGAGGGCTCAGGAAGCACCTACGGTCAGGTTGTAACATTTGAGTAAACTAAAAAGGTCAAACTGAAAGTCAGGGCCCTGGAACGTAACAATCCCTCATTGCACAAGAAAACACACATCTCCCGTAAATACAGCGGGTCAAAGTTGAACTCGAAAGCCGGTCTGTAAACAATGGTGGATGTTTATCCATCCGACAGTTACAATTTCACTTTTTACCCTATTTCGTGTTCCTAGTTCTTAGTAATTGACTCGGTTTTTCAAGAGACATTATGGACAAAACTATAACAATAAGACCCCAGTTGAATGGAACCTCCTTCCAGTGTAACGGAGTTAATTTCCCTTTTGGGTATTCAAACCTCTGGATGTCTCATTCTCGTTTGCTATGCTACGTGTGTTTGTGTGTGTGTGTGTGTGTGTGTGTGTGTGTGTGTGTGTGTGTGTGTGTGTGTGTGCGTGTGCCTCGGTCACAAGGGGGTGGAAGTCCCCCCCCCCCCCCCCCAGCAGAGGGAGAGAGCTCCGTGTCATAATTTATGCCTTAAAAAGCATGAATTTTTTAGCGCACGGTGGCAGGGATGGCACTTCATGTTTACGACAATCATTTCCTTAGTGAAAGATTCATGTGGATGTGGCGCTTTATGAATCTTTCAGGGTACAAACAGCAACACCGATGCTCAGAGCTTTGAGCTCCCTCGCTGGTCGCCGTCTCAACAGCCGTATGAACAACGGCGTGTCTGGGAACGGAAAACACGGCGAAGTAAGCGTGGGAATAATAGCCTATCCTACCTCCTTCTCACTTTTTGAAATTCTTAAAAAAATAAATCTTCAAATGTTTTCAAAGCATTTCTGTGGAATATTAGTATGGCTTGACGGATGTTAACAATTTGGATCTTCTTCTCTCCTTATGTCGAATTGAATGTAAATTTAGGTTTTACAGGTTTTTCCAATGGGTGCTGACATCACAGACACTAAACTAGGGGTAAGACATTATTTTCCTTTGGGAACACAAAATAGAATTGCATGACTTAACAAATGGAAAGCTCTCTTGACAGTGGGGGCCTGTGAGAGGTCGGAGAGCCGCACATTAACAACGGAGGAAGCTCTCATAAATTATCATTTGATCCGACACACCGGTGGCATCTGGCGGCGTGGTTGCAGATTGCATCCAACTGAATACACCTCTGCCCACTTTTTCCCTATTCCAACATTGCGCCAGCGTTAGCCGACGAGTGCAAAACCCCTTTACCAATAGCAAACATAGTTATGAATATTATATTCCATTTCTGCTAATAGAACCTGATCTTTTATAATTTGTCTGATTATAAACTGTTAGACAAGACCAATGTTCTGGTTATGTGAGGGGAGTCGACATACAAATGCATCGTTTGCATACACTGTGTGAAGCTATTGTCCTGTTCGCAACCAAGCTAAGCTAACGTGCTAATGAGTCTGCTAACTGGGTAGCTGGTGCAAAATGGTGAACCAATAGTCCCGTCCCTACATTAATATTCTTTATTTGTGTGTTGTGTTTCATAATGCTTTTTTTCTAGAGGGATCCTCAAATCTGCAGTTCCTCTAATGGCCACTAGATGATTCTCCTTGAAAATGCATTACTGTATTGAAGTGAATGGTCCCGGGCTGTTTCTCCTCTGTACTACAGTAAGCGTCATTCTTAACTGCCATAGTCTTTGCTGCATCAGAGCTTTGCAACAAGGCTTAAAACGCACCATGTCGGCAACAGCCTTATTTCAAATGTTTTGAGATTTGATCAGATGAGGAGCAGCGAAGCGTGCCAGTCAGTACGGCCAATGTGGAAGCAGACTATTATTAGTCCATCTAAAAAAGGTTGGACGGGCCACTGTCACCCTGATATTCACTGTCGGTCCTCCGCTCAGTGGAAGCATGTCCTCCTTTAAAAATCACATTTATCTGTTGCCTGGAAGCTGCAGTGGCATGGTGGAAATCTTTCATCTTGCCTGTGTAGTGCCCTTCAGAGGGCCCTACCGGCTGTTTGGATTTTAGCCAAGGTTACTATAGAAACACACAGAAGGAGAAGTGCAGGGAAACGGGGAAAGGCTTGCTCATGCTACTGGCCAAACACACACATTTAGTACAAAAAAACACAAAATGCAGCCATATGACATATAATATATATAATATCATCAACATGGAGGTTTTTGAGGAGGCAGATAAACTGATTGATGGTTTAGTTGACTGTCTGCTTGTTGGAATGATTCATCCGCTAAAGGCAGCAGAAGATCAGCTCGTGACGAAAAGACTCCCTCGTCCACAGACGATCATGTTCACAAAAGAGTCGAATCCTTTAAAGGTCCATTCTGCAAATGTAACGGACACACACACACACACACACACACACACACACACACACACACACACACACACACACACACACACACACACACACACACACACACACACACACAGCCTTATTTTGGGATAAATTATACATTATCCCTTTGCGTAAAAAGAAGACAAAATCCTACAAATGTATTCATATTTAGTTATTTTCTTTGTTGTTGTTTGTCTCAACAGAGAGATCATATTAATGTGACTGTGTGTGTGTGTGTGTGTGTAACCTCAGATGAGTGTTATTCTCTTTGAGTTGAGTTTGATAGTCACGGCAGACACCTGCACAGATCACAGTCGAAAGATTTAAATCGTGTTGACTGGGAGAGTATGGAGCCGACGAAACGAACAGATGAATTCATTAAACTGCTGATCAAACGTATTAAATTAAAATGTATGTTTGATTGAAGTCAAACCCCACCGAATGCACTCAACATGCATATTAAAGAAAAAACAACATTGACATGAATAAATGCACACCTGAGTGAGGGAGCAATGACTGACTGGATGAACAAGCGAGACGGAGTGAATGGTAAGTAGACGTCGGGTAAAGTGAATGAGGAAAAGATGATAGGATTGTTTTAGCGATCAGCTTCAAAGTGCAAATGTTGAACGGAGACTGTGCTGATTGACTGACGGCTACATCTTACCTGGGAATGTTGGCGCTTTGATCATATGTGCAAAATGTGAAACAATTTAAATTAAATTAAAGCAAAAGCTGTTTCGCAGTAAGCCCGGACAAATGGCAATGAAATGTTTACAATATTTTTTTGTTATTATAAATCCTTTTTACACAGCTGCAGAACATTTGTGCAGGGCAGGCGGCAATATCCGGTTCTGCCAAGTGAAGCCGATGCTGAAGTGTCTTAAAACTTGCATTCTCGCGACTGGCCATTAGGGGGCAACTCCTCCGGTTGTAAAAAGAAGTCTGATTGTATAGAAGTCTATGAGAAAATAACTCTACTTCTCTCTTAGTTTATGACAGTAAACATTGTAAACATGTTTTCAATCTCTAGTTTAAAATATTCTTCAATACAGCATGATGTTCATTTAGTAAATTATGTCAAGTAGACCAAAAAGCAGAGTATGCTTTATGGTGGGCTTACTGTGATCCTCGACAGCAGTAGCTGTTTGAGCAAAAATGAACACGAAACATGTTTACTTTGAAGGGAAGGCTCCGCCTGGTGGCCGTAAAAATCATGCCTTTTGTCCATTAGGACCAGAGGAAGAAGGCACGTGGACGAGGTCTGGGTGGATGGGTCGGCCAACAAAAACATCGGACACGTCAAGTGAAAGATTGCTGTTTCTAACTGAAGTCGTTACATAGACCAGGGCATGTACACTTGTTAAGCACATAACGCTTGGTCCAAAATAAGCCGTTGGGGAACAACCTCAAAAACATTTTGAACGACGGACTTAATCAGACGGACTGTGATTCGTTCCCATCGTGCTGCTCAGAGTCGTCACAGGGACTGGCTCTATCCTCGGCATAGTCCTGCTTCTAACGGAGCTGACGGCTAACATCAGCGGAGGTTGCGTTGACTGAATCCTGATGCATTCAAGCTCTGGAAAATTATAACTCTACCATGACATAATATTGGATATTAGACAGGGAATCATAACCTGTTAACTTCCTAGTTAGGGCTATTCATGGCAATATATGTTTTTAATCAAATCAAGTATTTATATAAAACAGCATGAATTTATGTTCTAATCATTTGACTTGAGTTGTTATGCAAATGACAATACAAATGTGAAAGGATTACAGCGTTTTCCACAGTTTCCACTGACTTCGGCACAATTGAGATTATTTTTCAAGGCGGTGGGGAAAAAGTTAGTTCGGAACCTTGGTTTAAATTATAATTCTTCGAAAGAAGATCTGAATTGGCGTAGTGAAATTCTATTTGGATTTTTTCATTTGGATTAAACTCAAAGGTCTGGTGCACCGTAGAGATGCAATTGCATTAAATACGCTCCGTATGCTAATGTTTGTGTGTGTGTGTGTGTGTGTGTGTGTGTGTGTGTGTGTGTGTATTGGTGGGTTAACATAAAGCATTTAAAATGTGTGTGTGCAGCTGTGAAGAACCCCTGCAAGTTGTTTGATTGCCCTCTTCTACCCGTTATAACCCTCCTCTGTCCGTCCACTCATTCTTCCGTCCTTCATTTAGGTATTAGGTGAAATTAAACCAATATTCTCGTTTACAGGATGATCTTTCCTCCAGATTTTAATTCAAGTACAGAAATAAATCCTGGGTGTGTTTCACATAAATTAGCACACAGACTTGCAGCATTGCTTTGCATTAGGTGTGAGAACACACTCTTGTTTTCCTGAAGTATCTTGTTCGCTAGCAAACGAGTCACCAATACAAGAAATTGTCACGTGCTCTGTGCTCTCTGATCCACTGTGCTGAAGTCTCTGTTTCTGACACCCTCCTGATATACAATATGTTTACTCTGACTCAATCCCATGTACACATTCCTTCTGTTGCAAATACCCATAGAGCACTGAATGTGTCACTAGATCACAAATGCCTTATTTCCAGCCTTTTGGGTAAAATGTGTCAAAAATGCTACAGTGAGCAGCTGTTACATAAAATATCTGAGCCTCTTTTTTTTCTTTTCAAAATTACATTTTGTGAGGTTTGTAAAGATGTACGTCTCCAGTAGGAATGTATATACTCGCGGCTACTAAAGTGCCACAGACAGGGAAGTCAAAATAGGGATTAATACTGGCCTCAGCCTTTATGTCATAAAACATGTAAAACAATTCTGATTGATGGGATTAAAATGACAATGAAGAGTACAACAGTATGCATCAGCACAGTGTTGGATGCAACACAAAAGCATCACAGCACTGTATAACACTGTGCGGGATATGCTCTCTAAACAGGCCTGTTTTTTTTCATTAAAGCGCTCTCTCCTTTTATGCGTAACCTAATTCTTCATAACATTTCAACTCCCTCGGCTCACTTCATCCCCCTAGGGGGACTCCGAAATCTCTTCCTCCCCTATTCAAATAACTTTATTATCATGAAACATGTATGATATATATCCCATTTAGCTGGACAAAGTTAGCACTCATTTTTAGCATGTGTGGCCCACAGGGAATGGAACTCTCACCCGGGGCTGTTTGAGTGCCTTGCTCTGCCGATTAGGGACAGCGGATCAGTAAACTGCTTCACCCAGGGGATTAAAAAAAAAAAGCCAAAAAAATAAAGAGGAGGTGTGAATTTGAACCGATAAATCAAACTGATACGGTATCGTTATGTAAATTTTAACCTCAGAGGGCAGTTTCACTTAGTACTGATGTAGGTGTGTGTCTGCATGTATCCCACATATATACACACTCAGACATTGTTCTCCGCCAGCTGAGACCCAAACAATAAAAATAACAAATTATAAAAATCTTCTTCGCCTCTCCCTTCCAGCAGAGGCAATACCTCCACCTCTCTATGTCATCACTCTCATCTCCTTTCTTTTCTTTGTTCCTACCTTTCTTTAATTAAGACTCAAATGACGCTTTCTGTCACTAACTCTCTGCCACTGCTCAGCTTTTTTTATTTTTCTTTTGCAGCCGACAGAAAGAAAATACTGCATTAAAAACAAGTATTGTATGTGAAGCTGCTCTAATCAGTATTTTAACCAGGTGGCAACCTCCGGTTCTGAAAAGTGAAGCCAATGCTGCAATGAGAAGTCTGGTTGTATAGAAGTCTATGAGAAAATGACTCTACTTCTCTCTTGATTTATTTCCTCAGTAAACATCATGTCTTCTTCAATAATAACAGCCTAATGTTGATTTAGTAAATTATGGAGGAAGTGAACCAAAAGGCAGCCTGCGCGGGCGGGCACTCGTTGAGATGGACACAAGTAGACGTCAACACAAGCGAGAGTCCGACGAAGACAAAATACAGAACATACTAAATGAAGATCACAAAATAGTGACGTTTATAAAGTGATTCCAGATGAACTGGAAGAGAATGGATTACTGTGCACAGCAGATCGGTGCCTTGTCAATGTGAATACCGCTCGCTATAAAATACGCTATCGATGAGTTGCATTGTTGCTTGTATTGTTGGCCATTGTGTTGCAGAAAAAATGTACTTCTCAGAGTTTCATTATCTCGGTTTTTCTTGTGCTCACGAGCTGCATGTTGCTCAATAAAGTTACGTAAAAGCACCAAACTTTACAAGACGTTTTGATAGATAGTGAAACAAAAATAAAAATAAAAACTAATGAGTTAAGTGCATTACAAAGTATTATTATTTCTAAATCAACTCAAAATGAATAACCAAATTAAATCAAATAATATTTTTTTTCAAAAAGATGTAAACCCCTTGTAAACAAACTAATATGCACAGACTGGGCCTGTTAAAAATCTGTAATGAAAAAATTGTCTTATTTAGATCTTTTGCTGTCACCCTTATTTATTTTTTTGCCATGAGTCGAAGCAGCTATGGCCCATTTGTTCTACAGTTCAAACAAGTGAAATCTGGTTATCTTGCCATGTTTGGATTTGTGCATATTAACGTTCGTATATTGCTCTTTTCTGTGTGACTTTCTGCTTCATTGGATGCTTTGAAGAGTGTCAGGAGAGAGAGAGAGAGAGAGAGAGAGAGAGAGAGAGAGAGAGAGAGAAGGGATATTGCGGTAAACCTAACCCAATAAAGGACAAATAATATGCAAAGATTCATGCTTCTCATCAATAATAATAATTCTGTTGAAAACGTCATTGTCTGACAGACTAATACCAATACAGATTCGGTAAGCAGCATCTGTTTTGTCTGCATTCGCCATCCCCTCTCTGTGAGTCCTAATGTGTGCGTTATTGTTTGTGTCTGCTGGTAAAAAATTAAAGATTGTTTTCGCCATGAAAGCTGTGCGACAACGTCGGTGAATAAGTTCAACCCTTTGAACCGAATTCAGTGCCAATCCGTCCAATAGTTGTCGTTTCAGTCTGGACCAGACATTCGGGATGCCCAGTCTGATCCAATGGCCTTTCCTGCTGACAATAGCTTTCAGTGTCTTGACATCTTTTGGATGGATTTCCATGACACTTAGTGTCGCACATTCAGGCTGTATTGTAATCACTTTAGTCCTCCCTTAACTTTTAATTTATCGCGTCATTAGGTAGAATGTCACTGAGAGAATGTTAACTAGGGTGACCAGACGTCCTCTTTTTCCCGGACATGTCCTCTTTTCGAGACCTAAAAAAAGCGTCCGGCAGGGATTCCAAAAACGTCCGGGATTTTGCTACGTCCGGGAAAATAGTTATTACCCCCTTACAAGTTTTGGAAATGGTATCTCCCTCACGTTCCACCTTCTTGCGCAAGCTCTGACTGTAGAGAGAACTGTCATTGGTCGACCGATCTCAACGTAAATGTAAGTTCACGGCATGCTACACACTACTGCTACCCCCCCCGCGACAAGGTGTCCTCCTCCTCCTCTCTCTCTCCTCCACCCCCCCCCCCCCCCCCCCCCCCGGAACGAAGTGTCCTCTTTTTCACAAACTCAAATCTGGTCACCCTATGTTAACGCATGTGGAAGTCAGTCAGAAACCTTATTTTGTGCCAAATTTCATATCTCAGTGATCTAGAAAAATATAATACTTTTACAAATGTTTTACTTTTTTTTGAAGACATGTGTGCAGAAGTGGAATTGTGAATGTAAGGTGTTCAAATTGTGTCCAGAACGAAATGTACCAACTGCAGACATTTGGGGGAATGCGCTCTTTTGTACATACAACAAAATGTGTCTTTCATGTTTTGTTTTGGCTCGAAAAAATTATTTAATAACTGTTCAAGTATTCTATGAGTAATGGAAGGTTATTTGCTGTTAGTTGCTACTAAAGTGTCCGAACCGACCCCGCTGTCCCCTACTAGCAAGACTGGTTGAGCAGCTGTTAGCATGCTAACTAGCTGAACCAAGGTGGTAAACAACGGTAAACATTCCCTGCATTAACATCAGCATGTTAGCATTGCCACTGTGTACTCGTGTTCATATTTCTACGCTTCTCGCTGTAAGTCTGGTTGTTTGACGTTCGTCCCGGGACACAACAGGTTTTTTTAGGCCTTGTAGCTTTTAGGCCTTGAAAATCTTGTAATTGTTAAGTTGTCAACCCTGCTGTGCAACCTAACAATCCGTATCCAGAATGTCTAAACGGCTTCACCTGTGTCTATAACGCAGTGGCGGGCCGTGGATTTGGTACCTACGATTGCTGTTTAGTTTAACAGCTGATCGCGGTGCAATGAGAAAATAAGCAAATAGGGAAAAACAATTATAATACATGCAGAGTGTATTTGTGAAAAACAATTAAATTATAAAATAGATATAACTTTTAATTATATTTAAAAAAATACATGTAAAAAAAAAATACATTTTTGTGATTCTGTTTAGGCCAGCCTGACGGCCCGCCACTGCTATAACGTCAGTACTAAAGTACAGGAGGCCAATGTTGAAGAAGGACGTGGGTCTGCCAACTGTGATAGATAACAATAATTATATAACAGTCAATTTAATGTGAACAGTTGTTTTCTCTATAAATTAATCTGCCCAACCTGGAGGTTTGTTTAAAACTTGTCTGATCACCTGACTGCTCGTGGTCGTTGACCCGTCACACTTTAGTGATGTCACTAAAGATCTGTGTTCTCAGATCTCAGCTGTTAACTCAGTACAATGTTATTATTACTGATATAAATGATGATGAAGTTCCTTTTAACTACAACTACAACTTTTAAACTGTTTGTCTGTGTGTGTGTATATCCCCATCCTCTCTCTGGCTCTCTCTCTCTCTATCGCTCTCTGTCTTTCTCTCTCTCTCTCTCTAACACACACACACACACACACACACACACACACACACACACACACACACACACACACACACACACACACACACACACACACACACACACACACACACACACACACATAGTCAGTGAAGGATGCAGAGACATGAAGCTCCTCTCTTTCCCTCTTCAGCACGTCAGAAGCATTTTGCCGGGTGATTAATCGCCACAGCGAGCGTTCGAGCCCCGCGGTCGGCCCGGGGGCGTCGCCACGATCCCTGCACCTGCCGCTCTGATCCGCTGACCCCCCCACATACACATACAGACATACATATACACACACACACACACACACACACACACACACACACACACACACACACACACACACACACACACACACACACACACACACACACACACACACACACACATTCTTACACAAACATAAAGCTACAGATAAATGTAAAACTGAGGAGGATATGCAAAGCATTGGGCATGATACTGAAATATGATTTTTTTTTACAAATTGTACAAAAATCTTACAATTAATGGCTAAATTTCTTTTTAACAAAAATGTTAAACCCAGAAAACAAAACAAGAATGGATGAAGTAGTGAGGATACAACAGGAGCCTCAGCACAGCACCTTATGGACCAACTCCAGTTCTGGGACCAGTGCCTTGCTCAAGGGCAACGGCTGGGGGTAATCCAAGTGCACGGAAACTGGGGCAACTGGAGGAAAAGCATGTATTAAGGAGGAGAACATGCAAACCCCAGATTATAGCAACTTTATAATATTGCTAAAATACCCAAGTATAAAAATGTAGTTTGACTAGATGTTTAAATCTTTGAGTTTCCCCCTGAACATACAACATCTATAATCACTTGAGAAAGAGACAGTGCCAGACACGTATATACAGTATATGTTCTATTCTCTTAATTTTGCCAAAACAAAAAAACAGTAGGGGTGGGAATCACTAGAGGCCCCACCAGACGATATTATCACGATACTTAAGTCCCAATACGATACTGTTGTAATATGCTGAGTATTGCGACAGCAAACATTACAATATTTTGCGGTTTATTTCCAATATTAATCTGCAAATGATCCAGTTTGCCAACATCTGTTGGGTCTGATAAGATAACGTTTTCCCTGGGTCATCTCACTTCAGTCCATTTCTAAGATGCCTTTAGCCAGTGAACTATATATATTGACTTCTGTTCAAGTCATCTATCATGGTGATTTGCAAAAAAACTAAGAATTCAAATGGTTAGGAAATACTAATAATATTTGTATCTATAAAAAATCTTTGCTTTAGCCATTGTAATTATGTATTACATGCTATTTAGAGCTAGAGTTAGGAAGTTAAATGTCATAATTCCATCTCTAATAATTTCTATTTTAATGTTGCTGTGAAAAACTCCAACTCCAAATCCAACAACTGGATTTATTTAAGTTTCTCACCAAGAACTACATTTTACGAGATCACAATTGAACACATCATAATAACGTTATAAATGACAAAGACACAATGTTAATAAAAATGCACCTCCATATCAGAGCCGTACGGCTCTTCTCTGTTATAACAACATCACATCAAAAACACGTCCGGATTCTTCAACTATATTTTTTATTTGTATTCCTTATGTGCACAATTAAATTATTCCCTTGTCGTCGCTCCAAATTACAACGTAATATCTGGTGTAGTAATGTCATTCAATTCAGATGGCCTAATCTACATGTCCTCCTCCCATTATTCCTCTTTAAAAAAAGATATTGTTCCGTATGAAAAGTGATGGAGTCTTCTGGACAGCTCTTTCACTCAGGGGACAGGTTCTCTCGCTCCGTCTCTGCTCTCTCACCACCTGAGAAGGCGGAGGGCGAGCATGTGTCTTAGGCCCACACTACATCTGTTGCACTCCAACGTGTGTGTCGCCCCACCGGTTAGCATGTGTGTTTATATATACTCTTGATGGTGCTGGTGAGGTGGTGTGTGTGTGTGTGTGTGTGTGTGTGTGTGTGTGTGTGTGTGTGTGTGTGTGTGTGTGTGTGTGTGTGTGTGTGGAGCAGCAGATGTCATTTGTTCTGAAGTCAGCAGCTGGATCCCAAGTTCCCATTGGGACCTTTTAATGCCTACAACACACACACACACACACACACACACACACACACACACACACACACACACACACACACACACACACACACACACACACACACACACACACACCAGCCTTACCTGTGGACTCTACACTCACTTACATGGATAACCAATAACGGTAACCATTACATTTTAGGGTGGAGACTTGGTTTCAGGTTAGGCTAAACGAGTTAGAGGAAGTCAATGTAATGTCCTCTAAAGTAATGGAAACAGCACTATGTGTGTTGATATTAGCATAGTTGAACTGCTGACCGTCAACATACGGAGCAGGTTATCTGCATACATTAACCACGAGGAACACACACACACTCACAGATGCAATTTGAAAAACAAACCTTTGAAATAAGTTTTCGGAGCACAAAGCAAACTTCATCTGTTGGTTCTTTTTTTTTCTGCTGCAGGAAATGAACGGAAACAGACGCTTTAAGTTGAACAAAACAAAGACAGGTGTTTAGGGATAACTGAACTTATTAAAACCAATTTTTCATTCGCGTTGAAATGAAATGTCATACTATTGACTCTCACATATACTACTAATACAATTATAAATAATAATAATAATAATATCATGCATGTTTGTATCATTCTTATTAATAACAACACTGTAATTAATAACTTGATATTGTGTCAATGTGCTCATTTTGTTTTATTCAAACATTTATACACAAAACTAAGTAATACAATGACCCATTCCTTAATAACTTAATAACGTGAGCCTGTTTTCATTCCTGTTAGTTATATTATTGTTTTAATGAAACATTTTTTTTTTAGGAAACACTAAAAATAATGTTTGTATTTACTTAATAATATAATTGAAGGCGCATATTAGTAAAATGTACTTATAGCTCTCCTACCATATGTATGCTACATAATATATACATTTTATAGGGAAAGAATTATAGATTATAGAAGGAAAAAACAAAATGGAAATAAAGTAAGCTAGTATGATGGTGCACATACACATATACATTATATCTGTACACATACACACACAAAAAATAATAACAATAACTTAATTAATACAAACTATATTTGTAATCTGAACCTATGTTTCTGTCCTAAATTTTGTTTTTAAATGATGTCATTTGTCTTACTGTATTTTAGAAAAGACTTCCACAGATGGTCTGTCAGCTGAATTGATGCCGAGCGTCTCTGAGGCACCGCAGGAAACGTAATTGTATGGATTGTTGTTCAGGATCAAATGATATCCTTTGTGCTTTTCGGTGGTTTGTTTGGGTTTTTTTGTCCAATGTGGGAAGGGATGGGAATTTAAGGACTGAAGCAGCGTTAAAGAGCTTGTTTTGGGCAGTTACTTAACAGTTATTGTAGGTGGACTGTCGGGGATATTTACAGAGTCTGTCACAAATGGTTGCCAAGGGCCCAAAATGTGTAGTCTTTGAAAAGACTGCAGATGTAAATGTGTCCAGGCGCAGTTCATCTGCTAAATAAGCTGTTTGGACACGTGTTGCATGTGAAAGTGTTTTGCTGCTGAGCTTTTACTGGTTGAACAGAAGACATGTCATGAACTGCAAGAGGAACGTTATGAAGGTATGTGAGGAGATTCACAGATGCTCCAAAAAAAAGGAAGAATAGTATAGAAATCTGTGTGGCAGATTATCCATCAAAAGTTTAAACTCAACCGGTTAGATTATTTCGGTAATCAGATGACAATAATAATAATATTAAAACAGACTGGAGCCGCTGTGAAACATGAACTGTTAAGAGGAAATAAGCAGAAGGCCGCTGTGGGAAGCTAAATTGTGGTGCCGAGTGTGTGTAACATATGAAATACTTCAGTTTATACACCTACACTTCTTACATTTCAAACAGAGTTTTATTCTGATACCTTGGTGTGCTCCTTCAAATGCATTCGACTGTTCAGAACATTCAAAGGGCCCTTTGAATGTTCTGAACAGCCGGATTGCATTCACTGAGGAGTCGCCTGAGTGAATAACTCCCTCTGTCGGTGGCACAACGGATCATAAAACTCATGGTTCCGGTTGTTTCACTTTGTTATAGTGATATAGTGTGTGTCCCCCCCCCCCCCCCCCCCCCCCCCTCAAAAGCACACAATTCAATTGATTAGGAAATAAAAGATTGTATTTCTTTAATTCATTTTTTATGAAAACAAATCTTGTCATTAGTAGTTGCTTAGAGGTATTGTAAAGATAATACCTATTTGATACCTATGTGTATGCAAGTTTCTCACCAAAACTACTAGTTCTCCCGATTGCGTATTTTAACTGAAGATCTTTATTCCACACCGTGATGGTTAAACTGTAATTAATTTGAGGGTCCCTATTTGTCCAGTAATATGTACGTTTGCCTCTCCATGTCGTTGACATCATCCCCTGATGTGTGCTTCGCCATCCAGTAACGAGAGCCACATGATGATGAGAGCTGAGCCTGACGAGTCTGACATGTCCTCACTAACGGAGGACAAACCCTTTATATCGAGGACTCTCAGGACAAGCACAAGAGGTACAAGATTCAAGAATTATAATCACATATTTTTCATCCTTTTCACCCAATTCCAGAATGTAATGAGCATATATAGAGTATATAATTCTGTTTTGCAGTGTGGCCATTCCATTCACCTTAAAACGCCCGGGGAGTTCAGCCCTGTAGCCAGGCACCATATGGCCGTCTCATACAGGATCTAGCCTCGTCCTGACAATTAGGACCACGGGCTAAAACCCTGCTGGATCTGGAGCACAGCCAGATGAGAGGAGGACAGCGAGAGGGAAGGCAAAAGAGAGCAACATGAAGACCCAGGGGAGAACAAAAAAGAAGTCAAAATGGACTCGAAGAAAGTGATACGGATGGAGAGAGAATGCGGACACAAAAAGGATGATAGTCAGAAGGACAAGGAAACAGGTGGGTTTGAGGGCAGGATGGTTAAGCAATGATGATAATAATAATAGTAGTAATAATAATAATAATAATAATAAAAGGAATAAAAGTAGAGAAGTGGGCTAAACAATGTTTAGCCAATTAAGCGTTGCAGAGGAATCCATGTGCACAATGAGCCACCCATGACTGAACGCAGAGGCAGAGCTGCCTAATTACAGCCCGAAGAGACGGGAGTCTTCATCAGAGCGGAAACAGAGGGAGGGAGGAAGGAAGGATTGTGAGTCTCGGGAAGGAAAGAGGGAAGGAATGCGAGGACTGAAGGAAGGAAATGAAGATTTGATTTGAGTGTAGTTTTTCTAAAAACATTCACAATCTTCTTGTATTTATTAGATATTACTTCTGATGGAGCTGTGAAATACAAAAAAATAAAACAACACACACATGCAGTCACACATACTAGAGAGAGAAGGGGGAGTGGATGATGGTGAAACAAAAATAACAACCGTGTCACCTCCGAACAAAAAACAAAACAACAACAACAATATACAACTTTAATTTAACAGACAATGATCATATCTAAACGACTGAAAACAAGAAGTAGGCAAGTCAAAGTGTGTTTGAAAAGTGTATTTATATTCATGCGTAGCTTCCAATCAAGAATCCCAAATTTACTTTATTGTGAATAAATAAACCAACCATACAGCACAGTGAAGAAATGCAACCATTACCATTATGAAATAGTCACACTTTAAAACATGTGGTCAACATTATGAAACTGTTTTTGAAGCCTGACCTGAGTTTTGTTGTATGATAAATTTACTTTGAACTGTTGCATCGGCATTTGGGTCCACCTTTATACCAGATCCTGACACACACACACACACACACACACACACACACACACACACACACACACACACACACACACACACACACACACACACACACACACACACACACACACACACACACACTCATTTTAAACTATGCAGATTTCTGCACCTTGCGTGTGTAAACATGAGGTTGATTCCATGAACTGTTTCTGCCGGTTGAGAAGCGTATTTCGGTCAGAGATTAGCCGTGGACGGACACAGAGGTATGGATGCACGTGTACAACTTTGCAACGTAAAGTTATGACAAAACATACAGTGAATATTACACGTCGTCCTTTATGTCCGTACATTCATCTACCTCTTCAACATCTCTGTCGTTGCTTTGCAACTGCCACCTCAAACTCTTCCACCTTTAAACTTCTTTACATTCTTACACTTCTTTAAGTTTCTGCACTTCAATTGCCCTTTTAAGTATTTTATTCTTTTATTTTCATTTCATGGTCTAGGGTTTTTTAACTTATTTGAAGGTGCTAAATATTAAATTCAGTGTCTATATTGCCTCCCCACGGCTCTCTCGGATGAGCCAGTGGCAGCAGTGAAAAGTGGCAGCTATGGGCACGCTCACATGCACTAAAAGCACGTGCAAAAAGTTGTATGTAGCTAATTTAATGTTCTGAACCACATTCAAAAACTTAAAAATAGTTTAAAACTAAACTATTACAAACAGCATATACATACAGAGGGTCTGCTTCAGGAGCACTGGAGCAGCTGTAAAGTAGCATGCACACTGATGGCCTCCTGGAAGGTGTTAGTGTTATAGTGGTATATTGTCTCTTGTGACCTGTCTCTCTCTTCTTTTTTCCCCTTTTTTGTTACCGTGAATGGGTGACCAAACTGGTTTCCCTTTAGGGATTCATACTGACTGGTCTGAATAGGTTATATAACAGACGGGACAAAGAATGAAACCACACACACCACAGAGTCATAGAGAAACACGTTATGGAAAACACGGAGAACAAATAGTTCATCTTCAGCCAGTTAAAACAGTTTGAACCTGGTTTAATGTTACACATTTAACGCAGAACGCAGCAGATTCACTTTATGTGTCTGTGCACGCGCTGCTTAAAGTGGCCAAATTAATAACACTGAACATTTAAGTTTATGGGATGTATCTCTGTCCGCCTGATGTATGAGGGTTATATTGCAGTCCACTGGAGGGGAGGAGGGATAGAGGGGAGGGCGAGAGAGAGAGAGAGAGAAACTTCTTCATTTATTTTCTGCTGTGCTGCCTGGCACACATGTTTAGCCCGGGGTGACAGCGAGCCAGGAAGTATTTCTAAAAACAGGGCAATTCTGGAAAAATCACTGGCAGCTAAACAACCCCCCCACCATCACATCCCCCTCGATGTCTTTGGCTGGGTCATTGCATAATTTAGTAATCAACTACATTAAGGTACGGAGAGATGAACTTGCAGCTCGTGAGCATTTGTGTCAAGTTCATCGGCTTTTGCGGGAAAAACGGCGTCCGGGCAGACTGCCGCGCTCAAATGAATCTCAAACTGCCTCCGATTTTCATCTGCTGCTGCGACGAGGGAGGGGACTAGCTGAGGCCCCTGCACACACACACACACACACACACACACACACACACACACACACACACACACACACACACACACACACACACACACACACACACACACACACACACACACACACACGAAACAGGCACCATTTGGTGTTTATGTAAATGTGCAAAAAAACAAAATGGCTGACTGCCAAATCCTGTCAGTAAACAAAGCTTGTTTGAGTGCCAGGCAGAGTGTTGTTAAGGTGGACCGCTCAGGATGGAGGCTGAGCTGCAGGCGGCCCGGCGGAGCTGAAACACCTTAAACGAGGGCGCCGGTGACCATGTAGAGCAGCCATTAACTTGTGATCGGATGCGGGAGCGTTGGTCTGCATCTCTAAAACAGGTCCTCTTGGTTTGGGAGGGGGGGGGGGTTGTCATGGCAGCCGAACAGCCAATAATCATTGAGAGCAGAACAGTGGATGTGACCTACATCCGCTTGTAGGTTCTGACTGAAGGTCCATTTAAATACCGCCATCTAAAGGCTGAAACCCCACTGTGATCAGGAGTTGTGATCAACTGCAGAGTTTTCTGAAGTCTGAGCGATCACTTCATGTTCCCAGAATGGTCCCCTCAGAGGAAGTGGATAGATGTTTTTTCCTTCCCATAATTCACTGCAGTCGGGACCTATCCAGTGCTTTATAAGGGACACACCATACATTGAAATGAACCTTTCAATATAATGCAAAACAACACTGAATAAAGACTTAAAAATGACCCCAGAGTTGGATCAACTCCTTTAATGATACTAATTAATCCCTTATTAGTCCCACAGTGGGGACATTTATTCTCTGCACTCTAACCCATCCTTAGTAATTAAGGAGCAGTGGGCAGCCGTGAAGCACCCGGGGGTTCAGTGTCTTGCTCAAGGACACTTCCACATGCAAACTATGGGGAGACCAGGGATTGAACCGGCTACCTTCCCCCAATGAGCTACAGCCGCCCTTTCTGATAACAACTAATACTTCACAGTGTTGTCATTTATTACAAGGCTGGTGCACTATGTTGGGTTACATTTAGCTACTGTATTAATCAGGTGCCTGTTTATTATTGTACTATGTATTAACCAGAGGTGGGACCAAGTGATTGTCTTGCAAATCACAAGTAAGTCAAAAGTCCTAAACTTTGAGTTTTGAGTCCTAAACAAGTCATCATGTGCGCTTCACCAAATGTAATTCCATTTTAACAACAGATTTACAATGTAATACGTTTATCAAAATCATAAATGCTTTTCAACAAGTTTATTAAACAAGTGTAACTATAGTCTTAAAACAAGATCTGGGGAATTAAGTGTCAGCCTGCTGTGAATGGAAAATGTGAGTGGATTCTGGAAATCAAGAGACATGAATTGATTGGCAGCGCACTTTTAAATAACATCTTTTGTAATCTTTGGGTTTGGGGGGAAGGTATCAAGTATTTTCACAATAAAAGGCACAAGTCTAAGTGAATTTACGAGTCATTGGTGTTCAAGTCCAAGTTGAGTTGGAAGTCTTGTTTCATTTTGTAGAAGTCTGAAGTCATCAAATTTTTTAACTTGAGTCTGACTCGAGTTCAACTAATGTGACTCGAGTCTGCATCTCTGGTTTACACCTGAGTGAAAGACCAACCTACTGCCACGGTCCTCGGGTTTGTTTGTAGTTTGTTTCCTGTTTTATTTTGTAAGCCGCTTTCTTCATTTGTCTTGTTCAATTCATGATCTTTGTGTGTTTTCCAGCCAGTATTGATAGCCTGCCCGCCCAAACCTGCAGCGAGAATCGTTTCCTGCCATGGCAGTGATTCTCGTTGTCCCCACACCCTCTAGCATGACCTGTTCAACATTTTTCAAATAATGTGACTTTGCTACAGAAGAGGCTCACACTGCTGCTACTTGCAGTACCACCTTGTGTGACTACTGATACTGCTGTTGTTACTACTATTATCTCTGATAATACTACCTGTAATTCAGTGCTTTCACTTCAGCTTCCCTCCGGTCCTTACACTACAACTGCCACATCAATTACTTTTTTAAATCGGGAATCTTAAACTGACTATTGAACTTCTCTACTTTTCCAGGATGCAACTGGCACTCTTTTCGATCTTACACTTCACCGTTCACTTTCATGCATTCCAGTTATGGCGCCTTTGACTGTGGAGCTTCTTTCCATGCCACTTCATCTCTTTCATGTTCTCACCCTCCATCTGTTGGCGCTTCTTCCAAAACAGCCACATTTAATCCTTTATGTCCTTACAAATCAAATACTTCAACCCTTTTTCATTGTTACACATCAACTACAGAGTGTGAATCCAATACCGCTTCAACTTCTGTCATCTCAATATGATCTTCTGTACTGTACACGGTAGTGGTTAGTGTCAATGGTATAGTGCAGGGGTATTCAATTCAAATTCAGCAAGGTCCAGTTAGAGAGAATTTCCTCATGCAAAGGTCCGGAACATCACAATAATGTCAAATTTGTGCCATATAATGTTGTGCCATTTGTATTGAAATAGCCAATAGTTGTATTAACGTCTTTATGTAATCAACAACTGACTGTCAAATTAAATAAAGAAAGTTTGAATAACATCTAAACAATATTTATTATTACAGATTTCCATTTGAACTGAATTAATTATACATAATACATACTCTAAACATTATCTTCACTTATTTCAGCCTTTATTTCAAGTTAAATAAAGGATGGATTTAAAACAGAAAGCTTTTCTCAGATCTCATAGTTCTATGATCTTTCTGTTGTCTCTAACTCAACACCCGGAATTCTTCCACTTCAATTACCTCTCCAACTCCTTCAACCTCTGCTCCAGCTTTTTTCTCCCGAAGAGCATCTCGTTTACTGTAAACTACAGTGGTTAATTAATGTCTTCTTGCAGCAAGGAAACAACGTTTATAATAAGGGATAAAAAAATAGTTAATTTTAAAAATCAGTAAAAACTCAAAACCAGAAGTGTTATTGATTTTGGAGTAGTCTGTCTTTACTCTTTGATGACATGGGGTTCCAGTGACATCATTGCTTCAACAGGTCCTTCTGAGTTGCATGGTTACAGACTCTCCATCCTGACAGATAATCCTTTTACCACATTAACTACTACCTGATAAAGCAAACCTGCATGACCTGTCATCATACGTGTGACTATTTTCAATCAGCCATCACATTTCAGAGTCCTCAGTGTGTCACTGAAGGCCTCAGCAGGTATCTTTAACCCCTTCAGAAACTCTTAAGTGTGTTTGGAGGCTTAAAGGATCGCTCTAACCTTTTAACGTGTTCCGTGCTTATGGGAAGTAAAGGAATAATCATTAGCTGTGGGTGTGATTAATTGGTGTCATTGAGTGCAATATATGTATTTAGGACATTTTCTTGCACCTCAGAGGCAACAAATAAGCTACATCCACCAAAGCACTAAATGTAAAGAAGGTTTATTTTCTTCTGTCTTCTTGGTAAGTGGTTATGATTTTTCTTGGGTGAATCTACAGCTAGACTATGTAATATATTAAAGCGCATATTAAAATGTTAGGTCTTTTTCTTTCTTGTAGTGTTAATGTTCAACTGCTGTTGCATTCAAGTGCAACTGTAATTTTTATTTTTTGCGAGAAATAACAGAAATTAAAGTGCATTTCCTTCTTCCTCTTTTTGGTAACACCAGCTGTTGGTGACGTTAAGAACAATGTTCAAATCAAAATTATTCCACAAAAAATAATCTTTGAAATCTATATCTTTAAACCCACTGAAATGTTTATTATTATAAATAATTTATAATTATGTAGACTATACACTTTACTGTCTCCCTACTGACTGCATATCTTTTTCCCAATTCTTGTCACTAATCTTCCTTTCCTATTTCACCATTTCAGTTTTCTTTGTTTTCATCTTCACATCTTTACTTTTCTCATTCTTTTCTTCCTTCTCAGTCAATCCGATGATACTCCATCCCTCAACTTTTACCTGCTCACTTCTATCCTACAATACATTCCTCAACATTGACACGTCCTTTGCTTTATTCAACGCTTTTTTTTCAAAGACATTTTTGCTATTGTGTCATTCGTGTAACAACTTCACAACTTCCCTTCCATCGCTTTTTATTTCTGTCCTCCATTCTTTCCTCTGATTCACTTTTTATTCGATTACCTTTTGACATAAGGAAAGGATGGATAATTCCCTTCAATCTGCCCCTGGCTCTCAGTTTGTGTAACCGCACAGCAGAACTGATAATAATTAGCAAACGGGGAGTGGATTAATTTGGTCGAAGTGGCGGCGGCAGGCGGGCAGCGCCCCCCCTGCAGCGCGGCACTGTTTGCTCAGCTCATGAACGGACGGGAAAAATACACTGGCTAATTATTTCAGATAATGCAATTAAGATATGCATATTTAGCATAAATTCCACAATGGAAATGTAGACGTCAGCAGATAAGGACTGTGTGTGTGTGTGTGTGTGTTTCCTGCGTGTTGTGGTGTAGCCTATGTGCAGTAGTCTCTGGTGGCGGGTAGCAACATTAATCTCGCCCTGTTTTGGGTCTCTTAACTACACAGAGGTTATAGACTGTATCTGAACATGCATATGCGTGTGTGTTGCCTCGACTAAAAATAAGCCCATTTGAAATCTTTTTTCAAAAATGTTTATTTATCTCTGTCATCCTCGGCTCTGCATACTCATTCTTACACGCTCTGTCTGCAATAGGCCAGGTGCAGCGGTGTGCCTGTCCGCCATGTGCGTGTTTGTGTGCGTAAAGTGGTTGGTGTGTGTGTGCATCTACCTGCTACACTAATGATCTGCAGCTGTCAGCAACACACACACACACACACACACACACACACACACACACACACACACACACACACACACACACACACACACACACACACACACACACACACAGAGAGAGCGGAGAGAAGGAGGGGTGGAGAGAAATGGATTGGGAAAAATAAGAAAAACAAGGAAAAGCAAGAGAAAAGCAAAGTAGGGAAGTAGAAAGAAATGGAAAAGGGAAAGATGAAATTGAAAAATAGAAATTGGGAAAGAAAGGGGTAAAAATAAAGAGACTGAAAAAAAGTAAAGGAAGAACAACAAAAGTGTTTAAAGGAGGGGATGAATGAGGGGTAAACAATATGGAAGGAAATAACACAAGGAGAAAGGACTGGAGGCGGAGAGGAAGAAAAAGGAAAGGTGAGAGGAAGGGAAGAGATGGAGGGAAAGAGGAGTGATGTACAAGTGGTGGAAAGGGAGACACAAAGGAGAGGAGGAAGAGAAGGACAGGGATATGTTGGCATCTGTCCAAGAGACAGCCTCTTCCTCTCCTCCGTTCTGGTTTGAATACTGCTGCATGTCATTAGAGCTGCCAATCAACAGCTGCTGCCGCCGCTCTGCTGCAGCGTGCAGCGCCATGCAGGAGGACAGCTGCAGCCGCCGCACAAACCCTGAACGCTAGTGCGCTCCGGCTCTTCTAATGGGTCTGAGTGGTTACCTGCCTGATGAGGTCAGCAGACCCTCATCCCAATCAGGGTCACTATTCAAATCTCTGACGATGAGATTTCACTTACATTTCACTACATGTCTCGGTGGAAACATCCGGACTGTGTAGAGTACAGAAGAGTAGAATGTGACCATGAGCAGGTTAGACAGATTTAACCGGAACGTAAAACGACAGTAAAGTGCAAGATGGACATACAGGTAAGAATAGAAAAGCTGGTGAAAAAGCATTGCTCCCAGGTTTGCTAGATCAACTCCTCTTCCAAAAACACTTGGAGTAACTCATTGTCACTCACATTCGGAGTCAATAAACGTATCCTTTGACGTGATTTCTTGAGATATGTTTGCTTGTCCAGATCTTGTCCAGATCTTTGAAAACATGATTTTGTTTCTTGTAAAGAAAAGCATTTTCTGATACTTTTAAGAATCCATTTACATAAGTTTTACTTTGTGCCAATTTAAAGAAAAAAAGAGTGGAAAGAAACGTCACAAAGGTGCCAGTCATGGCTGAGAAGAATGTGTTTCATCTGCGGCCTCAACATATTTTTACTCTTTCTTTTCTCTGGGGAGATCAAACTTAGGTGGTCTCTACTCATGCACTTTTCTTTCTTTTTTTAGCATTTCACTATTCTGCCTAAAGAGCAGAGAGAGGAGAGGCTAACATTTCCCAAACACCTCATTCATTTGACTGTTTCCTAACCTGGCTTGGTTTCCCTTCTAGTCATTACCATCTTGTTCCATTCAGTGCGCTAATATGGGAGTACAGTTTATTTTGTAGTGTTGGTTGTACTGTTTAAAATGTAATTAGTTGTATGATAACAATCATCTTCCCAACTGGGTTGCATCTAGCTTTGGATTTTCTTGACTATCTTGTTAAATATAATAACGTGAAGAAATCCAGAGAATATCTGAGAATTATCCAATCCCCTCACAGACACATGAGAAACAGAGTTGTTTCATCTCAAAGTTGTTTTTCTTGGAATTTACCTTTACACCAGCAGTAATGTTAGAACAACAACCTTCTGGGATTTCCAAAGGTCGCCAGATGAATGGATGCTTACCTCAGTGATTCACATGTAATATATGGGAGGCATTCGTTGGTGCTAATCCAGAGTCTGACAATTTTATAGGATTTTCTGAAGGAGATCAAATATAAAGTGTACATACGCATTTTAAGAACAAAGTGAGTGTTGTAAGAAAATTCATCAGGACTTTAGAAACTAGGCAGAACCATTTACCTGACCTTTCAACATTTTTTTAAGGTGACAATGTTCCTTCACACACCTGCTCTGGGGAAAAAGAAAAGCAATGAAAATAAAGACAAAAAGTAACGTCACCAGCGGTCAGATTTAAATCTGATACTCTCATTCATCACAGCAACGTTTTCCAGACGGGGAAATCCAAATGTCAAAATACTGGGACGGGAAGAATGTCTGTTGTCATGGCGACCGGGTAAATATTTAAGGACGCGGCGAGTTTGCTCAACTGGTGAACTGATGGCTGAGGGCTCTGTCTCGCCCTCTGGACATCTGTCTGTCTGTGTGTCCTCAAGTTGACTTTCTCGATGCGTTTCTTTCCCTCCCTCCATATGTATGTATTTCTCTCCGCTCAGTGAGCTTTACTGTTCGGACAACCAAGCAGAAAAAAACACACAATGAAACTTTGTCTCACATCTCAAACTAAATCTATCAGGCTAATTTGCCTGATTTTCAGTGATCATCAACTGGTGAGGGTGCTGACTTTGAGTTTCTGTCTTGTTTGCACCGATATGTCACTGAGTTATTTCGCTATTAAAATGTATTCTGAAAAGTCTCAATAATTTGATTGCTACAGTTTGCCACATTAAGATGGACACAAAGTTCACAACCAATTTCTGGATTAAGACTAATGAGCTAAGCTGATGGTTTCTGACTCATGGTATATTCACATTCTGTGTTCTGCAGTATTTACCTCTGTCAAACTCCTGCTACAAACTTAGCTACAATGTTAATGTGGCTAACAGTGCAGTGTTTTTGGAACAAGCCTGCATGCTGATATTTTGCAAATAGAATATGTTTCTTTTTCTGGTCTCAAAAAGAGGCTAATTTGGCATTGTACATTCGTCAGTGCATTGTGAGTCAACATTAGATGAATGTGCTCTGCACGGCACACTGTGGACATCCTCGCAGAGCAATCACAATGCATGTACACAACGATGGACAAAGAGTGTGTAAAAGCTGATAATGTGAATATACCATAACGCCTGCTTTGCTCTTGTCCTGTCAGAAATACTAAACCCATAGGAACGTAAATTACGACCAACTTTGAGTTGTACCATTGTCACCATGTCGGCCTCACTTGTGTGTCTTCCTGTCACGTTCTCTGTCCCTCCCAACAGCTACATTGCCACATCTCCAACCCATCCAGGGTTATTTTTTGCCCTCAGACCTTTTCTTCTTTCCTGACACTCCCATCGTCCATGCCGTCTCCCCCACATGCACTCCTTAACTCATCAACCCTGCAGTACTCATGCTGACTTCCAGACAACCCGGACAACTTCACATTTTCCGAGCTACACGTGTTCCAGGTGCACGGTGCCCACGTGTACACAACATTGATTGGCCATTTTTACCAATTTCTTGTAGAACTTTTGTGCAGAGAAGACAACTTTCAGAGAATGTTTGCCATAACCAGGTGTGAATAACATGGCGACATATTTTAGGATATATCATATACATACTTAACGTTGCCTTTTCCACTGTAGTGTAACGTTAGACAACTGCTTTTTAACTGCATTAAGTTGGTGTAGTTGGATTCACAAGTTCGCAAGTAGGAACCATTGGTTTGTGGAGTACAGTGAAGTCTCGAGTTCGACATTTTGGCTGTCACAATCTTGAATGATGGTCTCTGCCATTCTGTGTTTTGCAACCAGTGAACAGAAGTGAGCATATTTGGACTGTGGAGGAGTTATGCCGTGTTAGCGATGCCGTATAGGCCTCTGTAGAGACCTGTCAATCACAAGGTAGCCCCGCCCTATAGCGTACCCTGCTTTATGGTCTATTATTTGGACCATACTTTACTAAAAGAACATCATGCTGTATTGAAGAAGACTTGAAACTGGATATTGAGACCATAAACTCATGTTTACAATGTTTACTGAGGGAATAAATCAAGAGAGAAGTATTCATTTTATCGTGTATGTTTTTGAATATTTCCATTCTGAGAACCTGATCGGTTGATGCCTCCGTAAATCAGTCTCGTTCTGGGAAGTAATTACTTGACATTCCCCGATGGTCAGTAGTGAGAGTCCAGTGTAGAAGGAGAAGGGTGGCATGTTGTGTGGAATGGTCTATAATGCCTTTTTTTCAATCACTACTTTGTGTCAAGGACAAACTTTCACACATGAGGTCAATGGACTTTTCTTCTTGATTCAACCAAGTATTGATGGAAAGAAAGAACCCTAACCCTCAATAGAGTCAGGATGACCTACTCTCTCTCTCTCTGTGATTATATCTACTTGTCTCTCTTTCTCTGTCCTCAGCAGCTGCTTCTCCTCACTGCGCGAGGGATCGGACAGCACGGCATATTTTCTCACGAGCTGTATGGGAAATGGATTATCCTAAAGCCTGCAGGTTTACATTTATTACATTTCCGCCTTAAGGCTCACTGCACTGAATATCAGACACACAGCTCACTCACTCAGTGCTAAAGGCCACTGATTGTCCGTGACTAGTGCAGTGCCTGTTAAAAACACACATTTTCAGAACGGGCTGAATACTTGGCCTGTGGTGTTCCTTCTTGAAAACTGCTCATTCAAACGTCTTCACGCTCAAAACTGTGCTTCCTTATGTCCTAGTTACGTCACACGCGCCCAATACGGGGTTACTCACATTCAGAAACGCCGGAGAGATTTGGCCACTTAGCGGCAGGGGTTCTCTGACAGACGCAGTCCGACATACAGTATATGTGTGTTTTAAGTTTTTCTGGATCACTGTTAGCAAACACTAACCTACTGCAGCATCCAGCAGACACAAGAGTTTGTGTTTGTGTCCACCTGATGAATGGAAGTCCAATACTCACTCTTCTTTAATCTCCAACAGCTACAATATGCTGCTACATGTGCCACTTTTTCATTTTCATAATTTTAAATGATTTAAGGCCGATTCACTTCTCATCTTGCAGGTGTACTGATGGTAACAGCTGGAGGTCAGGGAGGATGTAAACACACACATACACACAATCTTTTGTCAGACTGCAGGTGCAGTTGTTCAACTTGCTGCTGTGGACGAAGGTGTGTGTGTGTGTGTGTGTGTGTGTGTGTGTGTGTGTGTGTGTGTGTGTGTGTGTGTGTGTGTGTGTGTGTGTGTGTTGTTGTTGTTTGTGATTTAAGCAGACATTAGATATGAATACATGCCGAAATTGTGAAGTCTGGCTATTTATCTGTGTCTATGGGTGTAGACTGCTCAAATATAAAAAATCTCCAAAAGTCCCTTTAGTTCACATTTAATAGATTCTGAAGAAAAAAGCAGATTACATGATTGTTTTAACCAGAAAAACATACAGCTGAGGTCGAGGCCTGCATTTTCAGCCTGAGTAGTGTCTGCAGTCTTAAGGCCTTCACTCCCAGTCTGCATAGATAACCACAACGACCTCTGCTAAGAAATTTAGGGCAATCTGTATATCGCCTGGGAAACTCAGGCCCAAAAAAAAGAGTCAGGAGATCACTTGTTGCTGTTCTGAAAGCTTAACTGTGACACATGTTATATTTGAGATTGACTTCAGTCTCTTTCACACATCCCTGAAATGTTTGGAAACATTTCCTGCATTGGCTTCTGTGTGAACGGGAGCAGGGTTTACGCCAATGCTTTCGCAGGTGGTTGGACTTGTAAGTTGTTGAATATTAAATGTATTACAATAACAATTAAAGACAGCAACTACTGATAACAGCTCATAATGTGAGATTTCTGAAAAAATAAAGACACTGAATTGTGGGCATTTTGCACATAATGGTTTTCTCTACCTAACTCGTGTTCTTTAAGGCAACAGAGGGGTTTGTTTATATATCATTCATAAGCCTACTTTATACACGATTGTATTCCTAAAAACATGCTGAAAATCTTTTGACAGTATTTTCATAGTGATACAAAGAGATATCCAAATTGCCTCTGTAAAACCGTTTTATTCTAATGTCAACAAAATGAAACAATAATTTTGTACCTGGCTTTATCCAATGTTCACATTGCTGTTTTGTAAATGTGAGCACATGAGATAATGCCTCATTTGCATATTTACAACATACATGTTTCGAAAACGAGTAATATGAATGTATTAATGTAAGCAGTCAACTGGGGAAGTTTCATGGTTGCATCTGTTCAGTCTGGTCTCGTCCAGCATTCATAGCTATACCTGCAAACAAAATAGTTTGCTGTAATTTTAAAGGTATTATCCACCCAATCATGAACGAGGTAGTATAAAGAGCCAACACAGAGTGGAGGTGGATGGGTCCAACAAACATATCGATCTGTAAACCAGGAGACTGCTGTTTGTTCGCCATATTTGTCACGTAATGTACTTCAGTTACGGCACTTAAAGTAGTCATTTTAACCCATACAACGATCTTTTCAATAAACCTAACAAAATATTGTTTTGGCCTAAACCTAACTAAGTTGTTTATTAAGACGGAAGTTTATTTTGTCTGTATTCATGTAACAAGTGGAAATTAACGTGTTTTGCTGGACCTTGGTCGGAAAACACACAAATATTGGTTTATTAGTTACATTTCGTAACCTCTAGACCTGGGGCGACTCGGGCCTCCGGCTAGAATCAACAGTAGATTGCTATCTATTAAATACAAAATGTATCAGTCTACATGGTTTTACTGTGCTTTGGATTAAATGTTGTTGCATTTTTATTCTTTCTCATTTCTCTGTTATCACCCTGCCAGTGGGGTGATTCTCTGAGAGCGTTGGCTCTTGTTCACAATGTCAGCAGCTGAGGCTAAAACACCTGGCTGTGTGTTTAACATCCACATCACCAACAATACGTGTGTGTGGGGGGGGAAGAAATGCTTTAATATCTCTGCAGTAAAAACTGCTGTTTTAATTATTTTGTCTGCTCTGAGGTTTTGTGTGTGTGCGTCATTAAACTCTAAACGAGGTCACATCCCTCCGGCCGGGTGTTTGACTGCAATCTGCTGTTCCGCAAATCAAAAAGGTCAAAGGTCGAGCCAGTCGGAGCCACGTTCGGCTGCTCCACTTTTGCTAATGAAATTAATTAGAATTAATTTTATAGAGTTAATATTTGAATGAAATGTAATGAACTGAGGCCAGAGTAGGAGAACAATCTGGAATCATCTCTGTGGAGGATTAAAGGTTTTACGCTGATTATGTGAATGCCGGATCACGAGGAGCTCACATCGAGGACAGAGAGACGGAGACGCACTCGGGTCTGTTTGGATGTAAGAAATAGTCTTTCCATGGGATTTTTATTGTGGTCCCTGTAGAGTCAAATAAACCATAAAGACGTTGCTACCACGGCGTTGTCCGGTCTGGGAGATTTAACTTTAACCCTTCAACTTTAACCCTTTCACTGTGTGTTTTCAGTTCATAAAAGTTAAATGGAACATTGTGGTTGCCTTAACAAATTCTTATTCAGTGTTGAATTATACCCCCAAAAATAAGATAGAGCAACAGCCAGAAACCAAGATGGCTACGGTCCAAACAAAAAAGAAAAACGGATGGTGTCTCGAAAAAATGTCAGCTGCAGGCCCCCGCTAAGCTACCGTGTGTGGATAGAAAAATGAAGGAACTAAAAGTACTGGGAGAATCGGCAATCCTGCTTTCGACTTCAGAGGTTGAAATCAAAAGGATTGATATTCAAAATGATCATAGTCATAGACTAAAAACTGTGGAGGACCGTCTGTGATCGAGGCACCCACGTCCACACCAGAATGTAGCATCTAATTTGTTTCTGCTCTTATTTCCACACTGTGAACTGTCTAAAGAAACAAAACTAAAATGATCCTAAGGTATAGAATGAATCTTTTCTCCTTCCTTTTCTTTCTCTCTGATGGACTAATTATTGCCGTTGTTCTGCCGCTCGCGCTGCTGGCTGCCAAATGGAATTAAAAACCAATTATTGATAAATGAAGAGTGGCTTTAGCTCTCTCTCTCTCTCTCTGTGTGTGTGTGTGTGTGTGTGTGTGTGTGTGTGTGTGTGTGTGTGTGTGTGTGTGTGTGTGTGTGTCTGGAACCCAGCCTAGACCAGAGTACTACATCTGTCATCCAAACGCCGTGACAACCACTCATGTGTGCCGTCGCATCCTGCGCATTCAACACACACATCTGCACCGCAACGCCTTCGCTGCAGGAGTGTGTGTGTGTGTGTGTGTGTGTGTGTGTGTGTGTGTGCGTGTGTGTGTGTGTGTCAAATATGTTTGACTGGGCATCTGTGCTTTCATATGTGTGTGTGTGTGATGTATATCTGTGACATTTTAGCATGTGCACATGTACGTGTTTGCAGGTGTGTGTGCAGGTGTGCGTTTCTCAGCTGCGCGTTTGTCGGGTGTGTTTGCGTTCGTGTGACAGATTGACATGTGCACAGATGGCGGATGATGAACATATGAGTTTCACTTCACACTTTACATGTTGACATGACAACAGTTTTAAAGCACTTACAAGAGCAATAAGATGAGTCAAATTAAAACAAACTTTATTGATCCATGTGGAGTATTTGGATCACGGCGGATTATGCTCTGAAGAGATAAATTGGATCCCACATCCGGATCCTTGTCCATCCCGGGAAGAAGGATCCCTCCACTGTACACTCTAAAAAAAAAAAAATTGAGTCAACTTAAAAAAGTGAGGCAACCAGCTGCAAAGCCTTTTTGAGTTCACTCAACTAAGGGCTAATGTGTTGTGTCAACTTATGATAAGAAGTTCACTCAAAGTGATATCTTAAGTTTGTCAAACGTAACATTACTATTCAGACCTACTTATGTATTTAAGTTAACACTACTTAAAATATTGCATTTGATAGTTATATCTACTCATGTACTTAAGTTCAGAACACTTAAAATATTAAATTGGAGAAACTTGAAATTGTGTGTTCTTGTAGATTGAAAACATACATCAACAGCACTTAACCTTTTTTGTTGAGAGAACTTACTTTAAACTTAAAATGTGTTGTTACTAAATTTCACTGCCCATTAGTTGAGTACACTCAAAATTCTTTGCAACGTTGCCTTCATTTAAATTAATTAAAATTGTACACCGTTTTCTTTGGAAAAGTCAACAGTTAAAGAAAACAAACTTCTTCAAACACAAAATGTTTATTAACAATAAGTAAACATTTGTTCGCATAACTATATGAATTCCAGGTGTCAACACTTGAACATAGACAGCAGAGGGTCAACATCCTTAAAAATCCAAATGGCTGCATAAAGAAAAGAAAAAAAACTTCAGTTTTGTGAATCCAAAAATCAAGGCCTTGAAACAAGCTTTGGAACATGGTATATGATGGAACATATACACTCACCTAAAGGATTATTAGGAACACCTGTTCAATTTCTCATTAATGCAATTATCTAATCAACCAATCACATGGCAGTTGCTTCAATGCATTTAGGGGTGTGGTCCTGGTCAAGACAATCTCCTGAACTCCAAACTGAATGTCAGAATGGGAAAGAAAGGTGATTTAAGCAATTTTAAGCGTGGCATGGTTGTTGGTGCCAGACGGGCCGGTCTGAGTATTTCACAATCTGCTCAGTTACTGGGATTTTCACGCACAACCATTTCTAGGGTTTACAAAGAATGGTGTGAAAAGGGAAAAACATCCAGTATGCGGCAGTCCTGTGGGCGAAAATGCCTTGTTGATGCTAGAGGTCAGAGGAGAATGGGCCGACTGATTCAAGCTGATAGAAGAGCAACTTTGACTGAAATAACCACTCGTTACAACCGAGGTATGCAGCAAAGCATTTGTGAAGCCACAACACGCACAACCTTGAGGCGGATGGGCTACAACAGCAGAAGACCCCACCGGGTACCACTCATCTCCACTACAAATAGGAAAAAGAGGCTACAATTTGCAAGAGCTCACCAAAATTGGACAGTTGAAGACTGGAAAAATGTTGCCTGGTCTGATGAGTCTCGATTTCTGTTGAGACATTCAGATGGTAGAGTCAGAATTTGGCGTAAACAGAATGAGAACATGGATCCATCATGCCTTGTTACCACTGTGCAGGCTGGTGGTGGTGGTGTAATGGTGTGGGGGATGTTTTCTTGGCACACTTTAGGCCCCTTAGTGGCACTAAGGGGCCAATTGGGCATCGTTTAAATGCCACGGCCTACCTGAGCATTGTTTCTGACCATGTCCATCCCTTTATGGCCACCATGTACCCATCCTCTGATGGCTACTTCCAGCAGGATAATGCACCATTTCACAAAGCTCCAATCATTTCAAATTGGTTTCTTGAACATGACAATGAGTTAACTGTACTAAAATGGCCCCCACAGTCACCAGATCTCAACCCAATAGAGCATCTTTGGGATGTGGTGGAACGGGAGCTTCGTGCCCTGGATGTGCATCCCACAAATCTCCATCAACTGCAAGATGCTATCCTATCAATATGGGCCAACATTTCTAAAGAATGCTTTCAGCACCTTGTTGAATCAATGCCACGTAGAATTAAGGCAGTTCTGAAGGCGAAAGGGGGTCAAACACAGTATTAGTATGGTGTTCCTAATAATCCTTTAGGTGAGTGTAGGTTGGTTATAGGTCGAGGAAAACATGGTGGTTTGGGTTCAAATATGTTTGTTTCGTAACTTTCACAGGTGGCATTAGTTAGGTACGTAAGTTACTTAACAAAAGTAAGGTAAGATAAGTTGACTTTAGGTTGCACAGTCTCCTGGGTGAAAGTCCATCCACAGACCTACTCCCTGTGCGAGCTTTGACTCTCTTTATTCTATGTCTCCCAAATTCCTTAGCGACAGCCGTGTACGTCCAGGTTCGTGATTCCATGGGTTATGTATGAATTATAAAGGATTTTTTTTCTTAGGTACCAGTACGAACAGTGAATGCCAACAGCCATTCAACACATTCAAAGATTAAAACTAAAATCGACACACATTCAACAGCTTCCACTTTCAGTCCGGGTGGCAGACACAGTCACCTCAGGTTTCACTCAACGAGTAAAAAGCAGCAGATTGGTGGTTCAAGCCTTCATTAGTAGAACAAAAGAATGGGGATAGTCCGATGACATCATTCTGCAGAATAATTAGCTGTGTACCTCTGCCTTTTATAGACTCAACATGACACAACATGATAATTACTGTTTGAAAATAGTAGTGACAGGACGAAAGCATTTACACTGTTGTCGCTACCATGGTAAATTCAGATTAACAGCATCACCAGGTGCAGTCGTATATTTTTCTGCAGCTTGTATTATTTCATTATGAACAATCAATATTTCCTGTATGAAGAAGTCAGTTCCAACCCTTCTGCACATGGCTTATGGGCGTGAGACAACCCTGTGTCCTACAAAATTAAGTTCCCATACAACTACACTAGGTGTCGCAGTTTTAAACTTTTTAAAACTGTTTTAAACATGTGGTTAACACTGTAAATTCAAACAAAACCCGACACAAAACTACTTCATTAGGTTTATGTAACAAAACTTTAGTAAACATCACGGTTCGGCTTAAAGCGACTATGTTTGTTACGTTATTAAGGCTATAGACGTAAATTAAAATAAGTCAATGTTGACTTTGGGTTTCACACGGGACACTAACTGACGTCTCCTGGGTGAAAGTCCTATGTTTGTTTGACCCATCCATCCAATCCGACCTCCTCTCTAGGCTGATTTCTAGAAACATATTTGTGATGCATCCAAAACAAACGTAACAGGTGTCAAAATGCGTTTCCCTTTAAACCTAAACTACACTGCAATGTTGTTGAATGGGACAGGGCTGATCAGACTGAACTGTGCGTTGGCGAATGAGACAGTTGAGTTGAAGCTCAGCCAGAGCTGATGCTGTGTTCAGGTGCTTCCGTTTGAGCTCATAACATTTGACATGTTGCACTTCCTCACCAGGATGTTAAACTTGTAAAAGAGGAAAAACTTCATAATGCCGTTTCTGATGTGTGATGTTTATGGACAAACGTCCAAACTGTAAAGCGCAGTGATATATTTGTAGGGCTTGTTATTTTAAGGTCTAGTGTTCATTCTTATTATTTTTAATGATGAATACACAAATGTGTGTAAAAACTGGTATGAAAAAAAACAAAAAAACATTTGCATTACAAAACTCAATCTTAACAATTTATTATTTTTCGAATGACTTTCAGGGACGTTAAGACACAATCAGGGGCTTATTTGTATTTCCTTGCCTTTTCTTTCGTTCCATCTTCGGTAAAACTGATTACCGGGGGTTACCTCTTCTCCAGTAAACCGTGGTAATAAATGTCTTCGTTGCAACACAAAACAACATTTACATGAGTAGGGACATGGATTCTGCATTAATAACAGCCACTAAATGATCTACTTTTTTAAACATCCGTGAAAATGATGAGCCTTAATAACATGATTAATTCACAGGCAGAAAACACACACAAATATATATATATATATATATATATATATATATATATATATATGCATCCTGTTTAAACCTCCCCGAACACATTCGCATACACAGTAAATTATTATTAATCCCGGTGATAACACTATGAATCCATCAACTGATCTGTAAGGACCAGGCTATTTTTAGAACTGCTGCAAGGGAATATGTGTGTTTCCACATGTATGTCTTTATAAATGTATATATATATATATATATATATATATATATATATATATATATATATATATATATATATATATATATATATATGTGTGTGTGTGTGTGTGTGTGTGTGTGTGTGTATGTGTTAGTGGGGGTCGAGGGACTGGAGATGTTTTCCAGAAAAGAGTTTTGTAATTACATCTGCGAGGGGGGAAACTCGCTATCTGCGTTAGCGAGCGGCCAAAGGCGAACGCTTTGAAATATGGCTCTTCAGCGCGGCGATGCCAAAATACTGGTAATAACTGCTGATAAACAAGGCGAGTGTAATTGCATCTATTTGCATTTTTAAATAATGTCGCTGAAAAAAATTAATGTGTTTGCTGTAGACAGTGGCTGCTAGGTGTAAACTGCAAAGTTGCTCGCACACAGGGGGAGGTGCTTTCCTCTAATAATATTTCAGATTAACGTTTCAGCTTTTTAATAAGCTGATATATTATCTCATCATTTTTAAGGATTAATATTAGAATTGTTAGAGGTTTAAACTAGGGAGACGCTGCTGCCCTTCAAAAAGTTTGAAACGCCTTTCAATCATAGGGAACATTTGGGTTTTGTTTACTCATTTTTCTGGTGCTTTCAACGGAGCCAGCTTTTGTTTCTTCCTGTCTCCGTCCCACTAAAAAGACATCTGTCTACTATGAACACTTCAAACCTACTGTGATTACAGTGGATTCTTATCATGTCTATACTGGGGATTTTTCAAATAAAACACAAAGCTGCTTTTGCTGCTTAAAACTAGCTTATATGCGTCTCCTTGGAGATAAAATAGCCAAGACTTTGAGATCATCGCTGCTCAAGCCAGCTAATAGTGGCTGATGGTCATTCACTTTCCACCAGGGAACTCTGAACATACATAAATCATTAAAATCAATCTGGTCAAAATAACATTTTGATGATGATAGAATTTTCATGATAAGCCACACATGGTAAATTAACTGTACTTAATGAGCCTTCCGACCACTCACAACACTTTCACACTACTTGTCATCATTCAGCCAATCACACCCATTCATACACTGATGGGAGGGGCTAATGTTCCACCTGCCCATCAGGACTAAGTAACATTCACACACATCGTAGGCACAGGAGCAATTTGGGGTTAAGTGTCTTGCTCAAGGACACATCAACATGGACTCGGGGAGCCGGGTATTGAACCACCGATCTTCTGATTGAAGGACGACCTTGCTCTACCACTGAGCCACAGTCGCATTAAGCAGTTTTCTATCCATCCCCTAAAAGCCAAAAGTCCACCTGCTGGTGGCGCCAGAGATAAAGTTAAGAGTCAGTGGGATACATCATCCAAGAGAACCACGAATGTCTGTATCAGATTTTATGACAATCCTTCCTTAGTTTAAAAAAAATATATATTTTACATTGCACTGGTGATACCGTAAAAGTTGGGTTACAAGCCGCTACTACCTTCGGTCAGTGTCCCCGTTAGCGCCCCGCTGTAGCCAGCTAGCGCCCCTGCTAGCGCTCCACTAGCTCTCCGCTTGCGCTCCGCTAGCTCTCTGCTAGCTCGCCGACAACCACCGAAGGTAGCAGGACCAGCCCCGGCTCGACACCCGACTCGGGTAGAGGGCACGCGGGCAGTAGCAGCAGCAATGGGGAGTTAGCAGCTGCAGCTTGCTACAGCGGTGACACCCACCGGAGGTAGAAGCGGCTTGTAACCCGACTTTTACGGTATCACCAGTGCAATGTAAAAAAAAGACAGCTATGCACATTGGGTCTGGTGCAAATTGTCCACGTTGCCGTGTTCCATTTTCATCACAAACGCAGAAAGAAAATCTTTTACTTTGCTCCACACAACAAAAACCTATCGAGACGAAAAACATCCATTAACATTAACTACACAGTACATAAACTAATCGGACCCCATGTTTGATGTGAAAATTATTTTCATCAACTCATCATTCTATTGGCCCCATCAGCCTCCACCTCCACCAGGTCTGGACTCCACGGGGGATTTATCTTCATCTGATCAGGGCAGATCCCCTCAATTACAAATCTCCCTGTAGAGTCCAAGTGCCAAAGACTTCATCATAATAAACTATTATCTCTTCTTTATCTGACTGGTCTCTCCTGATTTAAATATTGTCTTTGATTAGGTTGTTGAGAAAGTATTTGCTTTTGGAAACCAAATTGATAAGACGTTCCCCCATTTCGGCAGCACACTTCCTGGAGTTATACTTCAAGGAATAACGTCACTTGGAACAAAGGATTTCATTGGTCGAACTCCCGCAGGCAGAAAGCAGCCAAAATCGAGTTCTGCCAGATCATTTTTTATCAGGTGTGTGCAAGCATTCCTTAGAGGCCACAATACCAGTTGTTTTTATAATCTGTGCACATTCTTTGGATGAAAACTCGTGCTCGGTGTGAAACAAGGTTCATCCTCTGGGCACCGTGAACATCTGTACCAGATTTCACAATTCCAAACAACCAGGTGTTAATAATGACAGTTAATGCTGGCTGCATTCCATTTAGCTGCATAGTGATCAGAACAATTTAGATCAAGACTGCAGCTTCAGCTCTTCAGCTCAGTGATCTCGCAGGTTTTTGTGTTAGCAGATGAGGCTAAGTGGCTACCTGACCTTGCAAACACAGATGTTATACCAAACTGTATTTACACACACAAACGTTTACGGGATAAGGTTATTTATCAGATTAGCTAGCTGCAGATATTATTATTAGCGTGTACGTCTCCTGACCGAAAAGCAGCAACCTCTGCGTGGTCGCAGAGGGGAATTCATTCATCCACATTATGTCTCCCCGTTTCTCTATTTTCCATGTCCTTTACTATATCTAGTTCATTTGCTCCCTCTCTTCCATGTCTCACCTTCTCTTTCGTTATTTCCATTTATTTTCCACGACTTGATTCTTAATATCTATTTTATCTTTTTCTTTCACCCTCTCTCTCTTGGTTTTTAGTCCCTTTTTCTTTTTTCTCCAATCTATATTTCCTGATTCACTCGTGTGCAACTTTTGCTCTCTCCATCACTCTTTCCATTCCCCGTGTTTCTCTCAGTCAGTCTTCCACTTTCGCCTCCTTCCACTTTTGTCTTTCTCAATGTACCAGTCTTGTCTTTCTCTTGGCACTTTACTTGTCCCTTTGTCTTTCTTTCAATATTTGTTTCTCTCACCCTCTCCTCCTCAATTCTCCCCTTCCGTCTCTCTTCTCCACCTTCACATGTATTACAGGGGTGGGGTGGTGTTAGGGTTGGTTTAATTAATACCTCAGCATCTCCCCGCTCTGCTCCCCTCTCCGGCTCCGGACATTAATCAGAGGTATTTTTGGGGGAAGCGAGGCGGCGCAGGTGCAGATCGTCGGGGCAGAGAGAGAGAGAGAGGGAGAGTCGGATGATGTATGGAAATACACGGCGGACTCTGATCCGGACGACCAATCATCATCCATCACCATCCGGTCGCCGGGCGGAACAAGATATTCCCACCAATGGAAAAAAAAGGGAGGCGACGGATTCACGTCTCGCTCATCACGACAAAACAAGGCGGCCGGTTCGGAAGTGGAAAACAGGAGGCAAAGCTCCCTCTGCGTCCATCTGGGTGTTTTGTGGTGCTTCTTCCTCTGACCACACCGTGTTCCATTTAGTGACCGACAGTTCACAGAAGGCCTTCGGATAACGGAGCCAAACAGCATTCCTCAAAGTGGCAATCTTGAAGATTGTCCTTCAAATACATGTATCTTAAGTCACTGCCACCGAAGGAGATAAAACAATGATGATTAAGCCGATGGCCCACTGATGCAAATTTGCAACATTTACATATTAAACAGTTGTTCTCCATTGCATACACACAAAAATGGAATGCACAATTCTGATAAATAGCATGCACGTAGAAATTTTTTGACGCAGCCAAAGACTCCAGACTGCGGAACTCTGATCACAATACCTTCGTTTTCACTTAAATAGAAATTCTATATTAACCGGAAGTAAAATCTTGAATCAATGTCAGGGGAATATACCATATTATCCACATTCTATCTATTGTTGGAAAACTGTCGATGGCGTTGACTGTTTTCACTTAGTCTATTCTATATTCTATATTCTGTATTCTGTTTTCACTTTGTCTATTCTGTAAAGTGCTTCTTGGTGTCCCAATTTTTTTTAAAGAAATCAATGGAAATGATGCAATAGAGTTTATTCTTCGAGCAAAGAAGTAAACCCGAGCAGGCTCAGAAACCAACTGAGTATTCTGCTCTGGGCGCCGTCTTATATAGCTCCTCCCTCTGCTCTGGGGCCAATGCTCCACCTTTCATTTTAAACTCCACCTCTGTTACCCTGGAAATAATCCCCAGACTTCTCACTCTCCCAGGTGTCGTGGCAGATCCCCAAGCTTCTCTGCCAGGTTTCATGATGTCATGAAACTCTCCAGTTGCCAAAAGTGAAACTGGTTAAAGCTGCCACAGGAAGAGCAGATTATTAAAGGTAAACCCGAACATAACACACAAAATGACCAAACCTGAAAAAAAATCCAAGTTGACTGTTCAGACAGCGTATCTCAACTACTGGATGGATTATGACATTTTAGAAAGGCATTAATGTCCTCTCAGAGTGAAATGTAACGAATTCAACATAAAAAGATTAATTTGTCCCACACCGACCTGCAAAACCATTGACATTCTGGTCAGCTTCGGCTGTACTTTGTGTTTAGGTCTAATTATTGCTGACGTTCTGAGCTAAGATGGTGACCATGTTAAATACTGCATGACACAATTAAAAAGGAACAAGAAAGGCAAACGCTTTTGACTAATATAGAAACACGTTTATGGGTCATTTATGATTTGGACTGGACACATTTCAACACCATTTGATGAACAAACAATAGAGCCGCTACTGGAGCCGTTGTTCCTGTTTACGCAAGCGGTTTATCTGAAGTGTTGAAGAAGATGCAATAATACTAATAATACAATCATGCTGTTTCCACGGCGGCGTAGTTGTCCATTTCACTGCCCATCAGATCAGCTGACCACTTAGCTGACAGAACAGATTTTTCACAGCAGATATTTTTTGGGCATGTCATGGCAGGAAAAGCACTGGTGTAATTGATAACATCTAACAAACTACTGATTTCCACGTGCCTGCTTCTGTTTCAGGGTCCTGCTCCTGTACACGCTGGCTCACTGTCATGACTTACTGGGACGCTTGATGGAACCGAGCTGTCGTTAACAAAATGCCCGAATGTGAAAAGGTTTATTCTCATCTTCTCTTGGACGCATTCAAGGAGAACATAATGTCTTTGACGATGACGGACTTTGATACATCCCCACTCTTCATTTGTTGTTCTCCTGAAGGTTTCTTCCTCTTTTCCCTGTGAACAGGCTTTTTCTATTTTTTGCGGAGTTTTTCCCTGTCCGATGTGAGGTCCTGGGACAGGGATGTCGTATGTGTTCAGATTGTAAAGCCCTCCGAGGCAACATTTTTATTTGTGATTTTGGGCTACACAAAATAAACTGAATTGCATTGAACTTGAAATTGGCGGCTCAGGTTTGATTTTTTACTTTAATGATAGCTATGGAGTTGACACAGTCAGATAGAACGTTACACTGCAGCGGCTCACATCAGGGTTCAGGACATGATTTAAATAATGCATAGAGTCAATTAATTGTCGATATTCCTTATCACATTACAGGAACAATGAAAGGACAATAACAACTAGCAGGAGGCAGATAAGTGTGATGGTAATTCCTATACCAATACTGTCAGCGTTATCTGATTAATTATGATAATGTTAAACCATGCGAACACACTCACTCTTCTAACCCTCCCTCTTTTTCTCTCTTTGTCGATCTCTATAACCGATATGTTAATGCCACTGTCCAAATTCATGGATTTACATAATAACTATCTTTTTCTTTTTAATTATCCTGGCATTTGTGTTGCATCTCTTAACCGTAGTACACACATTCTCTCTCTCTCTCTCTCTCTCTCTCTCTCTCTCTCTCTCTCTCTCTCTCTCTCTTTCTCTCTCTCTCTCTCTCACACACACACACACACACACACACACACACACACACACACACACACACACACACACACACACACACACACACACACACACACACACACACACACATACTCAAAAGCAAACATTGCTGTCAGAGGTGTGTGTGTGTGTGTGTGTCAGGTCAGGCCTGGTGAATGCAGATCAAATAGTTCCGGCTAATTGGGAGCTTTAATTCAGTATCAGGCCGACTTATCCGACACACACACACACACACACACACACACACACACGCTTAGTGTTATTACTCGTCATTCAGAGTCTATTTAGTCTAGTCATTATTAGAGCCTAATACCCTTCATGATTAACAGTAAAAGCCCTTTTCTTATAACACACACACACACACACACACACACACACACACACACACACACACACACACACACACACACACACACACACACACACACACACACACACACAAAGGTAATCCCCTCATTTCAATATGTGTGTGTTAAAAACACGGAGTTAAGAGAACGTGTCATTTTGCATAATTAGGCCTACAGTTGTGTGTGTGTGTGTGTGTGTGCGTCTTTGCACATCTCAATTTGTAAATACGTCAAATTAACACATTCTCACTCCCAACCCGACAAATACAGAAATACAGAGGTTTGATAATTGGTCTTGAGTTTAAATTGAAACTATTACACTCTAAACACTCCTCCAGCATCAGTTTGGGATGTGTCAGTTCACATTTGTGACATGAATAGTGTCTTTTCATAATACATGTCCTTCATGGTAAGTTAAGGTTTAGAAAACAAAAACACTTACTTTGGGTTGAAGATGTTGGTCAACTTTACTGACTAATGAGTCACGTGGCTATCAAGTGCCTAACGAGACACGTGAAGTGAGTTAAACAAGTCGTACTAACACTCACGTGACTAGCAACACTAACAACTAATGACACTAATGACTCACATAACTAGCAACACTAACGACTAATGACACTAATGACTCATATGACTAGCAACACCAATGACTCATGAGACTAATGACACTAATGACTCATATGACTAGCAACATTAACGACTCATGGGACTAATGACACTAATGACTCATGTGACTAGCAACACTAACGACTCACCGGACTAACGACACTCACGGCTCACGTGACAAAAATAAATGAAACATGTTGTCGTTGAACGTTTTGCAGATATGTTCAGTATGAACAGTTCTTGACTTCCCAAATCCATATATGTAAAAAATGTCCTCATATTAATGAAAACACAATATCTCACGACATATTTGCTGTTTGAAAAATAACATTAGGAAACAGTGTTGCTTTGGATTATCCAGAGTAACTCAACAGATCTCTCTTTTAGATATTTTTTTTTAATATTATTTTTTGGTTATTTGAGAACCCCAATCAAAACTCAGCCTCGGTGAAGGCCGATTATAACTTTCTATATTTGTTTTATGTTGATTATGCTACATTTCCAACTTCCTGTGTCGCTTGCTGGTCGACATTTGGGCTCATACATTAAATCAAAGAGCCGGTTTGTTAATTGCTAATGAGTACCAGCTTTGTGGGACCGTTATGTTCAGCTGCTGCTGAACTAAGCTTGAGCCCCCTTGTCTTCTCCAGACTTTGTGTTTCTTTTAGAGCAAACCTGAACAACAAAACCTGATTGAGATGTTTGGTAGCTCTGGTCTGCTTGTAAATATGGTACTTCGTGATTTCCGTGACTGACCCCCAAAACAGCCCACTGCGAAGACACCTGATGAAAGTTTACTTTAACATTCTGGTCACCTAAAATGTATTATTTAGCATTCTGTTGTACTTACCTTCACCGTCTCGTGCCACTTGGGGCGACTCCTCTGGTTGCAAAGAGAAGTCTGGTTGTATAGAAGTCTATGAGAAAATTACTCTACTTCTCTCTTGATGTATTCTCTCAGTAAACATTGTAAACATGAGTTTATGGTCTCAATCTCTAGTTCCAAGTCTTCTTCAATACAGCATGATGTTCACTGAGTAAATTATGCTCCATTTAGAGTAAAATAGACTATAAAGCAATGCTTTAGGGCTACCAGAGCCATATATAATGCGTCTATCATGGAGTTGCTCCCCCGCAGTCCACATATGATCACTAGTTGCAAATAAATGCAATGGCAACACCCAAAATGATGAACTCGAGACTTCAAAACCATCGTCCATGAACCAATGAGTGACGGCACGGTGACTACCACCACTTCTTGTAGACAGACTATTGTAGAACTACTTTAGAAAACAGCAGCTCCTCCAATTTTGCACTTCTATAATGAAGGCATGAAGAGACATCTTCATGAGCGTTGGCTCTTTTGACCCTTGACCTTTTATTGAAAATAGCATTGGGGAAAACACATTGAACAATGGATAAAACATTAACAGTGTATGTAGTTATATGTTTTTGTTTGTTTGTTTGTGTGTAGCTGCCTTTGTGAATTTGTCATGTAAACGCTCATAATGAGCCAGATTGTGTGCGTCTGCGTGTGTGTGTGTGTGTGTGTGTGTGTGTGTGTGTGTGTGTGTGTGTGTGTGTGTGTGTGTGTGTGCGTGCGTGTGTGTGTGCGTGTGCGACAGCCAAGCGGCTAAGCGTATGCCCTGGTATTCATTTGGGGGAGGGGGGTTATCCTCCTACGGTTGTTCTCACTTGGCCGCTAATCTCAGCGCCGACTCTCCTTTTAATTTAATTACAGCTAACTGTGTTAATATTTCATTAAAGTATTAGATAGAAGAACGCACGTTTTAATCAGACCGATGCTGCTGCAGCGGTGTTCGCTCAGCCCTCGGGTCGCCCTCCGTCCCTCCCTCGCCATCATCCGCTGTCTGCTCATCCGTTCGCTCTCCCGAGACACACACACACACACACACACACACACACACACACACACACACACACACAAATACTCAAAGAAACACACACTTACGCAACTGCACACATGAAGAGTGTCAGCTAAATGGCCAGGAATAAATGTAAATGAGAAGTTTTCTGTGCTCTAAACACACACACACACACACACACACACACACACACACACACACACACACACACACACACACACAGCTTGTTCTCTCCACAGGCCAGGGCAGATGTCTCTTGTCAATGTGCACAAGCGTCAAACAACCAGCCTGTCATATTTTCATATTTAACTATTCATCTCATTCTAATTTATGGAGTTTGAAACACACACACACACACACACACACACACACACACACACACACACACACACACACACACACACACACACACACACACACACACACACACACACGCAAAGACATCGTCGAATATTTAGCATTAAGCATGAAAGGCTTCTTGCAGGACACTTGAAGTATTGGCACGCCATTGTGACCTTAAGTGTAGCATCATTACCGACAGTCAAGGGACTCTCCTGAAACTGAACTGTTCAGTTCTCTTTAACTGTCATCATACTTTATATAACCGAATCATAGTCTTTGTTTCGTCTCAGTTTGAATATTATTGCTATCATTGATATAATTATCATTACTTTAGTTCCATATTGTTTTCTCTGACTCAAACAGGCCACACATCCTTATAGGGCTGAATCATTAAAGTATTAGATAGAAGAACGCGTGTTTTAATCAGGCCGATGCTGCAGCAGCGCTTAAATGAACGTGATTGACTGCGATGTTGACGTTTAACACGTGTGATCCGCTTAAGAAAAACTCTGCTGCATATCAAACAGATGGGCAAAATAAAAATGGACTAAATTCAGGTGAAGAAGAACAATCTTATTTTAAATTGTATTTTGGCACAAAGATGTGTACATGTGTAAAGGAATGTGGTACAACATGGACGAGAAAGCAGTGCTCCATTTCTTTAAATGTGAAAGTGCAATTTGAATATTTTGTCTTGAAAAAAAATAATAATAGGGATCTCAATATTGATTATTATTATTTATTTTTTTACCATAATCGTGCAGCCCTACATAGAGGGGCAAAGTCCCCGCCCCTTCCGGTGGACGAACCATGGGACTTTATTTTGGAAAATATATATATATATATATATATATATATATATATACGAGTCAACGGTGAGAGAGAAAAAAAAGTGTTATCCCGGTTGTATTGTGCCACGAAGAACACATGATGTTTGTCTATTTAAAAGATCATTTCTTGAAAGTTAATTTGCCTTCACTTCCCTCATCTGCTCGATCTGGCATTCACCCGTCCACCTCCTCACCTGCATCAGCCACTCACCTGCTTCCCAATCTCTCTGCTTAGATCCAGTTCTACAAATATCAGCAGTTCCTTTGTTCCTTGTCAGTTTGTCACTGTTGCAATTCGGTTTATGTCCATGAATTCATCAAGATAGAGGGAAAAGGGTCATGAAATAAACAAGTAATTAGCTCTCACGCTGCAGGGCTCAGATGCCCAATTATTTATTACACCTTGGTGATGTTACGAGCATAACTGCTCTTCATCCGACTGAAGATGTCAGTGCATCTCAGATATACACATGGCACTATCACATGATGCAATCACGTAAATCGAATGTTAATCGAATGCTCTGCATTCAGAAAGTTTCAAGTTCAAGAGTGTCATGTAACACTCAATAAACATCCCCAGAAAACACAGTAAAATGTTGGGTGAAGACAGATTTGATGGCTTCTGTGGATTTTAAATGGTCTTATCTCATCTTGCCAAAAATGTCTGACTAATGTCTGACTAATTGGCCCATTATTCCGAAATCCCAATAGTCTGAAAAATGCCTCTTTGAACTGAAAGCCCATTTGTCCAACAGCACGTTGCCACGAAAACAAACCACCATTATTCCGTAGATTTCTCAGAAAATAAAAACTCTCTCTGAAACTAACAGAAGCACATGGCTTATTATTATGCAACAATGATGTCATCAGACCTTTCCGATCTCAATACCTTTGTTTTCCTACCATGGCGGTTGGTTGACTTACCCTGATATTTTAACCCTAAACCTAACTAATCTCACTCCTCCTGCCTAAACCTAACCAACAGAGGCAACAGGAGACAGAGTGCTGGGTCATGCCTTCACCAGTAGGAAGACAAATATCACTGATCAGGTCAGATGATGTCATTCTCCATAATAATTAACCATGTGCTTCTGTTTGTTGCAGGGAGAGCTTGTATTATAAGAACAATGGTTGTTTTATTTCTGGGATAACAGGCCTTCGGACAAAATGGCTTTTTGTCTTCTTTTTTTGTGTAGCTTTGGCCAAGGCTTTAACATTGTGTACGCAACAGGCTTTGTGCATCTTTTAGTCATCAAAATGGCCCCTGATTTCAGCATTACAGTCATTTGTCTTCCAGAACAGGTGCGGTCCTCACTTTGTCATTGTACAGGCTTTAGTCAGCGTTGGTACCATATAATGTGTGCAGGTGGATGTGGCAAAAAGCAAGGCTACAGCGATTGTTGTGTTTACCTACCATCTGTAAAAAGAAAAAGAAAAAACTGAAACTAGTCCACTTTTTAAGAACCAGCTCAAAGACTCTTTACTTTCTTCCAAGCTGATATAAAGTAGCCCAATCATTCTCTCTCTCTCTCTCTCTCTCTCTCCCCCCCCCCCCCCCCCCCCCCCCACCACACACACACACACACACCTATATTAAAATGTGTGTGTCAGTAGTAATATTTGAAGCTTTGATACACAGATGGTGGTGCTGTCTACACCTGCCCTCCGCTGGGACATAAGTGTGTGTGTGTGTGTGTGTGTGTGTGTGTGTGTGTGTGTGTGTGTGTGTGTGTGTGTGTGTGTGTGTGTCGGTCTCCAACACTTGAAAGAGACTTGTCAGCAGTCCTCTCTGAACTACCTCAGTCGTCTATTAATCTCTCTCTTTCATTCTGTCATCCCTCGCTCTCGCACTCTATCCTCCTCTCCGTTCCTTTAATTCTTGCTCACTTTTTTTATAACCATATTTCTCTCTCTCATTCTAATCTATAAATCTCTCTCATTCCTACTTCTCCCAGGTCTCTCAATTTTTTGCTATCTTACTCTCCCTCCCTCACACTCAATCACTTCCCTCTTCCTCTCCTCTCTAAATAACTAACAAATACGTATTGTTCTGAAATTTTTTTACCTGCTCCTACTGTTGAGTGATCGAGGAAAAATAATGAAAGTAAAAGAGACAATTGAAAAATGTGGCTTTAGGGTCTAAAGACTTTGTTACTTTCATGAGGAGGATGTTGAGTGATCGAGGAAAAATATGAAAGTAAAAAAGTCTAACCATTATAAACATATAATCATTTTCTTTTTCTATGTAACCATTTGAACATATATATAATGTTTGGTTTTTATTTCAATTATAGTTTGTGATTAGACCACATAAAATGCATAGGACGCTATAAGTTTCTATGTTATATACTCTTTTTGAATGAGATGTGTTAAGTGTCCTCTCTGTTCTCTCTGTTAAAGAGCATGCAAGTAAAACCTCCTCTGTCCAACTCTGGTGACAGCATGACTTATGACACTCTGGTGTTTAAAAGGGGGGGTAGGAATGCATGTTTTTTGTGGGTGCCTGGCTATTCTACTAGGAGGAGAGAAGAGAGAAGAGGTGGTTTTTCACCAGATCTCAGGCTTAAAAGGGATTTCACCAGATTCTGAGAAAACTGGATTTAATATGCATCTTTACTAGTTAAGGAGAAAAATCTGATTGGACCTGTCCCAGCTCTTAAGGGTTGGGACAGGTCTCCAGCTTTAGAGTCTAGAAGAAACTTCTACTATCAGGAGTGGGGGTGCCTCGCAATTCTGTGCAGGAGGATAGAAGAGAGAAGAGGTGTTTATTCACCAGCTCTAAAAACTTAACCCTTTCTCTTAGTTATTTGTAAATTTTAAACTGTTTGATTGAATTGAATTTTTTTTGTATGTAAGATAATCTTGAAATAAAACTCAGCCTTATTTCGTAAGGTACTGAAACCAAAACAAAGATTCTGGTTCTTTAAAACAATTTAAACCCTCTTTCCCTGTCCATCCACCGTGAGATACAGAAGTGACGACTGAATCTACCAAAGAAACTTAAGGTAAGTATCTTTGGGTGAAGACTTTTGCAGTGTTTGTCATAATGATGAGATGGTGTCAAATAGGTAGATGAGAAGGTATAGACGATATACGTACTCATCTTGATAAGGGTTGAGAGAAGTTACAGCCCACCGCAGGGGACCTCGAGCGCAAGCTGTAAAACACCCTCGACAAAACCTATAACTTATTTCGAAAATAAACACAAAAACCTAACTATTTAGCACGGGGCGAGATAAAAGACCGAAGGTGTTATGAGGATTATTATTTCCTCCGGGATCACTAGGATAATTAACCGACGGAGTGCCACCGAGTTAGGTGCGAGGTCTTGCCTTTACTAACCAAACCCTCCCTTCCCCTCTTCCCTTGGCAAGACCACCGTTCACGCTACACTACAAACCACTAATGTACCCTCTCTTACCTGAAAATGACGTTGGAGGGTTACATCACCTCAGTGATTCGTTAGGGAAACAGCTAACATTAACACAATCTCAAAATAGATTACATTTGGCAGATGCTTTTATTAGAATTGCAATGAGTGCATAAAAAAACATTTTACACAGACATGTTGGAATATCATATAAGAAATTGAAGGTCCAACGGCGTAAACTAAGTATCATATTGGCTTGATAATAAGACAAACATGCACCTGCTTTTTGAAAGAGATTTTGTGAAGATAAGAAATACTATCATTGGTAGAGCTGGGGCTCTATTTACAGTAAATGATCTAACATATACTGCATATCCTCGGGTCCCCATCAACACACTCACCAGGATGTAAAGTAGATCAGATGAACAGATCTCTAGATATGCAAAGGAAACGACAGAGAATCCTTTAGTTAGATTTGTCAAACACATTGGCTGCAGGTCAGTGGGCAAGAGACTGCTAGGGTGATGAGCTAGGGTGAGAAAAACACTGAAAACTAATTATGGACAGGTGAGAAAAAAGGGTCTTGAATGGCCAGACCAGTGGCAGCTGGTGGCAATTTTTTTTGGTAGGGCCATCTAATCCAGTATGATTCAATGCAAAAAAGGCACGCATTACTACTTTGCAGTTAAATATTTAACATTTATTCCAACACCTTGACATAATAAGGACATCTTATTAATACAATTCAGTATATTCTAATTAGGGATGGGTATCGGTTTTTTTTCGTGCTAAAACGATACTTTTAAAACGATACCGGTCCTAAACGGTGCCTGAACCGATACTTTTTTATTGCCAAGGAACATTTTTTTTATTCAAATTGAACAATATATTAGCTATTTAAAGTATATTATAAATATAAATAAATAAATACAAAACACTTGACTTCAAACTACAGCTTCAAACTTTTTAACTTCAATGTATATATATATATTATATATATATATATATATATATATATATATATAAAGAACAGAAACAAGCATCAGGTGGCCTGATTGGGACCGTGTGCAACAGAACTCCACTCAGAAACTGTTGGATTCTACAAACTCTGCTGCTTTACTGCACTACACGTCATCATATCATCATATCATCATGTCATATCAACTGGGAGATCTTTGTTCCAACAAGCCGAGGACGGTCGGCAAAAGCTTCTGCACTCATGTCTGCCTGCTGCGTGTGCGAGCGCAGGCAGCCCCGCTCCTTGAGCCCCGTCTCTGCATGGAGGCAGCGGAGCAGTGAGTGCGCTCTGATACGCGCTATTTTAATAAAGTATCGATACTAAAAATGTCTAAAATTGGATTATTTTTAATGTACGGGTACCGCCCTACCTTTTTAGTATCGTGCAACATTACAGAGTAGTGTAAAAAAAAGTATTTAAATCAACTCAGGCACCGAAAGGAAGCACCGAAATCTGCTCTCACCCGCCGCTGTCATGTTGTTATAATGGGTGGCGCGCGCCTCGTCTGCCCCGAGGAAGAGAGACGGGAACTCACAGCCTGGGGCGAGATGAGAATAGCCCCTCCGGAAGTCTTTTTTAGGGCGCTGATTGGATAAATTGTATGTCACTCATTATTATCTTTAATCAGTGATTGGCTTAAACTGCGTATTAGACCTGTCTTCCTTGGGGCAAAATCGATCTAGCCCCAGCACGTGCACGGCGCAGCAGAGACGTGCACTGGAGCAGCTGAGAGGTGCACTAGCGGAAAGGACAAGCAGGAAGCATATATTCGGCGCAGATATCCTTTTTTTTGGAGGCTCAAGGTGGGCCCTCTATTGGCCGGCCGCCACTGGACCAGACATTATTAAAGCATGGCAACTGGAATGGAGCAGGAGAAAGTTGGAAGTCGGAAAGCAGGTGGACTAGATAAAACCATGTCAGAGAATCTTGTAGGTTGAATTTTAAACTGACAAATGATCATTTGAAAAGTCAGTACAATATTGCATATGTTTCACCTAGACATGAGGGCAGAAATTCAGAGGGTAAAGTAGCAGTTCTAAGCAGCCTGTCATGACATGTAGAACATGGTTTATAGGAAAAGGATAGCTATCTTTCATGGCCAGGTATGTAGCATATCATAGTATGGTTTGCAGTTTAATTAAATCGTTATTTATTTTAAAAAAAAAAAGTTCTAGTTGCTTTACAATATAGTGTTGAGGTTTTGTCCCGTGCAGCTCCACAGTCCTGAAACAACCAAAATTAGATCGCTTGTTTGCCGTCGTAATAACATTTTGCATGCAGTACTGGAGTGTGTTCAACAGGGGGAGCTCACAAGCACTGTCAAACACACACTTTTTGTTACAGAGCCTAGGAGGACGTCTTCTGACACTTGAAAACATGGACCAGAGGAGTTCATCATAGTATTTGTCCTTGTGTGCCTTGTGAGCCAACATGTCCTCACAAGTAAAAAGGTCCTCACAAATAAGTTTTGCAACTGGTTGGTCCACACAAGCACAAAAAAACAAACCACACACACACACACACACACACACACACACACACACACACACACACACACACACACACACACACACACACACACACATAGATGTGTGCACAAACACATACAAGTTATTGCCAAGAGGAAATCAATAGGTGGTGTGATGTTGATTTCTTCATGTGACTGAAATATGTTTTTTTTTGGCCGTGAGAATCACAACTGAGAAGTTAACATATGTTACATTCCAAGTGAATGTGTGGAGAGAGAGAAAGGGGAAGAGGAGTAGATGCAGATAGGGAGACTCAGGTTTCGGGGATTGCGATTATTCACTTCGTACAAGAACATCAACTCCTGAACATTAGAAGGAACCTAGAGTAAAGAACATTAAAATAAATTATTAAAGCTTTTACTGTCACTATTACTCTGTTTTTGCAGCTGATACTGATACTCCTTGTGCTACTGTTACTACAACTTATAATTCCCCTGTACTACTGATACTGCTAATATAATAATACTATCATCCTTTTGTCAATGCAGTACAATTGTAAAGGTGTGTTCAGACAGAGTTAGAATTTCCACCTTGCGTTATTCTTGCAAAGTTAAGGTGTGTGTCTATGTTCCGTCAGCCCAATGTTCCCTTGGGTTAGTACCTCCAGCAGTGTCATGTCACTGTTCTGAACGCACATTGGACGAAACCCCATCGCTCAAATTACAACAAATAGAAGCACATGACTAATTATTATGCCGAATGACGTCACAGCTAACCAACTCAACCAACGAAGGTGACGAGTACTAGCCAGTCATCCGATATTGTTGGCGCAATATCTAAAAAAGTTATGGACAGATTTTAACATGGGCCAAAGATGATGCTGAGGGAACATAGAGCCTAATTTGGATGGTAAAAAAATAATTATAGGTGCTTAACGAGCATAGGCCTGGACTTTTTATTCACCCCCAAATAATGTACTGACTGTAAAGACTGTAAACTAGCTAGCATGATCTAATCCGCTGTTACTAAGAGTATTGCCACTGCAACCGCAGTTGCCACACTACCACAGGCACATACTTACATTATATTAATCACAAGTTGGATCACAAGTTAGACCCACCCTAAAGCATAATCTTCTTTATGGTCTATTTCACTTTAAATGGACCATAATTTACTCAGTGAACATCATGATGTATTGAAGAAGACTTGAAAATAGAGATTGAGACCATAAACTCATGTTTACAATGTTTACTGAGGGAATAAATCAAATGAGAAGCATTTTCTCATAGACTTCTATACAATCAGCCTTCTTTTTGCAACCGGAGGAGTCGCCCCCTGATGGCCAGTAGAGAGAATGCAGGTTTTAAGACACTTCCGCATTGGCTTCACTTGGCAGAAACTGGAGGTTGCCGCCTGGGTATTAAATACAACTTCAGTAACATATCTGTAAAATATAAATGCATTTAGCGGTCTTACTCCAGTACCTTGGGAGTTGCGGTTACAGCTTAATAGCCAATGATAACTACGGAGTGCTTACTGCTGCCTAAGTAATTAACCTTCAAACTATTAGTCGTGTTCAAACACACAGCCGGACGCTAATGCAGCACGCTCTGTTTAAAAAGCAGCCTGGGTAATTGGATTTTTGGCAACGAGATTGGTCAGTCAGTGTGTATGTGTGTGTGGTGTGTCTGTCTGTCTGAGAGCGAGCATGTAATTTATGTTTATGCTATATTTATAAATGGTAGAGAAATGCCAGATCCATATGAAAGGCTCCTGTTTATAATGTGTGAGTAAAAAGTGAAAAAAAAGTGTTAGCGGAGTTTAAGTGTGTGTTGTGAGGGTGTGTTTGAGAGAGAGAGAGAGAGAGAGAGAGAGAGAGCCTGACATCAGCTGGCTGGCTTTCAGCAGACAATTTTATACACACACACACACACGCACACACACACACACACACACACACACACACACACACACACACACACACACACACACACAAAAAGCAGGAAATTAACATTCCCACACAAACGCCCCCGCCATCTCCACCACAAACCTGCACCTGTTGAATGGTTGGCAGAGTGTATGTGTGTGTGTGTGTGTGTGTGTGTGTGTGTGTGTGTGTGTGTGTGTGTGTGTGTGTGTGTGTGTGTGCGTGCGTGCGTGCGTGCGTGCTTGCGTGTGTGTGTGTGTGTGTGTGTGTGTGTTCCAGACACATACTAGGGTATTCTGCCCATACCAGACTAACTTTTTCCTCTGGTAACACCAGCTACCAACTTTCACAGTTGGTCGCACCCCTTTTTGGCACAGCATGGTTTTAATCAATAGCGGAGAGTAACTTAGTACATTTCCTCTAAAATACAGTACAAATACAGTACAATTTTGTTGCTGATTTCAACGTGACTACATTTCAGAGGGAAATATTGTAATTGGTACCTCACCAAATGTACTAATAATGAATTTATGAAATATAATACATTGTTCTATAGTATATTGAACCACCCAGCAGTATTATAATACATTAAATAACCTCTATCATAGCCAGCCACAACATCAAAATGCATCTTACATGTTGCTGCATCAATAATGATAATCTAATATTATAATATATAATAATGTCCACCTAAAGAGCCTTTTTGAGTGCATGTGAGTACTTCTTACATTTATACTTTAAGTTCTTTTTTTCATGACATACTTTAATTAGGTAAGATTTTGAATGTAGGACTTTTAACTAGGAACATGTTTTTTTTTAATTGTGTTATTAGTACTTTTACTTAAATTTACTGTGCCACCCGGACGTAGTGCTGGGAAGGAAGGGAGGCACGAGAGAACCAGGTCAGACCCAGCTGCAGTAAAATCAGAGGTTTTCTAAAGGGACTCTGGGGCTCAGAGACACTACCACGTTTGTCCACAAGGATCACTCAAATCTATACACAAAATATCTTACCAGCCTCCTCCTCTTTCACCTCAAGTTGCTTTTGAAAATAATCAGCTATTGACCGCTTCATCTTTGGAACACTGTAACAGCTAAATCGATTGTTTTGTAAAGTTTTCCGTCGCTACACCTCCACGAATGCGTGACATTTTAACTCTCACAAAAAAAAAGAACGCACATCCGAATGCTTTGCTCGTAGTCTGACGGTCTGCATATTCTAAGATAAATCAGCATTCCGTCACTTTACACATCGTAAAACGTATATCAAGCTCTCTTCAGTGTGGATGCTTGTTAGTTCCGATGCTCATTACTGTTAATTGGCATGGATCTATTAATAAAAGACTGTTGGAAGGTGAAAGGTAGTTGAGGAAGACGTTAGATTGACAGGTAGAGGATGTTATGGCATTGGGTTTGACGTGACTAGAAGTATTTTACATCTTCCGACAAGTGTCAAGAAGCTCCTTCACACTTTTGCACTGACAGCAGTAATGACCCGCAGTAGATAACATTCTTTGCTTATCACTTGCCTGTTTTTGTGTGTGTCTTTTTCTTCGTCTTCGACATGTTTTGTGCATATTCCACCGGCAAGCCCATGTGCGTCTGTGTGCCGTTAAAGGCAGGAAGAAACCGTGGTGCGGAATGACAATGACGGCAACATTTGCATTTTCTCACTGTTTTTGTGCCAGATTCACATGCGAGCGTATGGCAGTGAGCGCGACGTGCACGTCTGTGTTTAATGTGTGCGACAGCAGGTCTGAGGGTCGTAAAGCACCAATAAACCCAAACCTGAAATCATGAAGAAGGCGCCACGCTGGGCTTGAGAGACGCGGGGGACACTAAAGCAGAAGGAGAGTTTGAACATCATCAACACAGGGACGACATCAGCTTGATTATTACACACAGCCAAAGCGTCCCACGGTCTGTGACACCCTTGTGTGTATACTTTCTGTCCAAGTTCTGTTTGCTTAAACCACATGTAGCTTTTTACTGACTAACTCACATTGTGTGTTCAAGTATTATTAAAATGTGCACAACATTATTCTTAATTCTTACGGAGAAGTTTCCAAATATATAATATGCTTGAGGAAAAGTATATTTTTTGTATTATTTTTTTTTACATATTATATTGAAATCAAACTCTGTTTTTGATACACAAAGACTATATGCGTCTTTGTGTTAATCACATACAGGTGCTATTCAGATCCTGAAAGTATACTGTGCTTGTTTAAGCTTATGAAAGGTGGAATATGGTCTAAAAACATTATAAAATGCAAGTCTCCTTCAAAATCTTTTCCAAGGCACAGTGTATGATTTGTGCAAAATTACAATAGTTTTTATTCTACATGGCAAAATGTATTTAAAATGGCCGACGCAGGTCTTCATCAGACTCATTGCTCACTTGATACTATTTATGGTTCCGCACTAGCCATTCAATTGAATTACTTTAAATTATTACCTCTCTAAAGTAGTCCTTAATTAGTGTCGGAGTCCGTCATTCCCTCACCGGCCTAAAACATCGGTCACATGCGTATACAGAAAACGAAGCATGTATGGAATTTGACCAAATCAATATTGGCTTCAGTGTTGTGTTCACTCTCTTTACACAGTATTAAGTCGCCGCTAATGCACTGCTGCTGTTTCACATTTAAAACTAGCGAAACACTACATGTTTGCCACGGCGGTTAGCGATCGCTCATCGCTAACCGCCGTGGCAAACAAGACAAAAAAGACAAACAAGACAGTTTTGTTAGATGGGGGTTGATCAAGGCGTGATGAGAAAACAACTCCTGCTCCTGACAAAATTACAATACCTTTTATTTTACATGGCAAGATGTATTTAAAATGGCCTACGCAGGTCTTCATCGGCCATGGCAACCATGAGCATTATCAAATCAACCAGGACGGTTTTATGCTAGAAACGCTGAGATCTGAACCAGCAGTAACGTAAATGAGCCAGAAAACCGAAACGAGGCGCTAAAAGCAGCTAAAAAGGATCTGCAGAGCTGCACGTTGGTAATAATTGAAGAAGGACCACTTTCACGAAACACATTCCCATTTGATTTAATGATAGTGAATGCATGAATACTCAAGTACTAAATCTCAACTGTTTTTGTCGCCTTATCAAAGGAGTGAAGAAAGGTGTGCACGTTTGTGTTTTGTCGGTGGAGTCCCACGTGCACGTACATACGCAGACGGTCGCACCTGTTCTTGCGAAAACCCTGGCAGAGTTTTGTTGTGCCTGTTCGTCTGCTTGCCAATTTGTAGCGTTCCCCCGTCCGTCTCCGCTAATAGACTCTGTGACGGAGCCAGAGGTTCAGCGCGTCTTAAATCACTCCGCCGGTCCAACTCTGACAGTGTGTTCTGTGATGTTTAATTAGGAATAATGGTTTCTAATATTCCACCAATTAGGGCCTGTCTCCCGCTCAGTCGGGGGAGTTGTGTTAAGTGAAAAAGAGGCAGGGAAAAGAAAAAAGGCAGAAAACTAGAATAAAATGACTGTTTAGGTAATGCCAGTTTGGTGCCCCTGGGGTTTTTATTTCAGTAAAAAACTGGCACTGCATACGGATTTCTGACTAATGATTCATTTAAGCTCTTCTCGGTGGAAATTGCTAATTAAAATGAGGCTGAAAGTCCAACCGTTCAAACCAGCAAAAAGAAATTCTAGGAGGAAATTTAAAAAGGGGCTCCTGGTAGGTACCTGCATGTGTGTGTGTGTAGGTGCTGCTTAAGGTAGCGATTCACAAAGGCTGGTCGGCGAACTACATTATGTTAAATGGTTGCGCAGCCAGAGAACCTGCTGTGTTGTGGTGCCAAAGCCTAGGCGGGTCTCCAATGTAATGTCTGCTGAATGAAACATGGACGCTTCTCAGCCGGGTCACTCTCCAACCGATATACAGGATCAAGGATTCGGTTTGTCCAGAATGTCCAAATGTGCTTCTCTTCTTTTTGTTTGCTCAGATTACAAACGCTTTAAATCCTTACATCAAAAAGGACAATGAGACATTTCACACATAATTGTCATTCAGTGGGGACGTTTCTGGGAACTGAGGGAATTTTTTGTGAGGAGAAATCACATTTGTTTGGAAAGTTGGGACATTTAGGAAAGAGAACATATTTGTAAAGTAAGAACACTTGGAAAGAGTATATTTTTGGGAAAGTGTGAACATGTTTGGTGACAACACTTTGGGAAAGTGTGGACATCTTTGCGGAGGGACATAACTTTTACATTTTTGGGGAGTGATAACACTTTGGGAAATGTCAACACTTTCAGAAAAAATTTACTGAATATAACAATAATAGAATATTAACAAAAAATAAATAAAAATGTCTTCACTCACAAGGTGCAAACCTGAAACTGGTCCAAACAAACATAGACGCACCATAGCTAAAAGAAAGGACAGATATAGCTACACACACACACACACACACACACACACACACACACACACACACACACACACACACACACACACACACACACACACACAGTGTGTTTCTCAGCTTGAGCTTGTAGTCCAAAAATATCCTTTAATAAGCAAGGCAAAACAGAGAAAGAAATCAACACAGCACATATAGTAGGCCTTTGTGAATGTGTGTAGCTATATTTTATTTTTTGGGGTCCAGGTCAGACACAGTGTGTGTGTGTGTGTGTGTGTGTGTGTGTGTGTGTGTGTGTGTGTGTGTGTGTGTGTGTGTGTGTGTGTGTGTGTGTGTGTGCACGTGTGCATGTTTGTGACCTACTTTTACTGAGCGGACATTCTAAAACACAACATCCTCTTTCTCCCTCAGTGGGCTGATAAATCCGTTCGAGGTGATTCTTTCTTTCTCTTTTTTATTTGTTTGTTTGTTCCTATGTTGTTGCTTTAGACAGCAGTGGACATGGTGTGTGTGTGTGTGTGTGTGTGTGTGTGTGTGTGTGTGTGTGTGTGTGTGTGTGTGTGTGTGTGTGTGTGTGTGTGTGCGCGTGTGTGTGCCTGGTCCTATTTATGGGACAAAAGCCTTCAGTGACCCAATAAGGGAAACCGAAATCGGAGCATTTCATTGTGAAACAGCTTTGCTGCTTTTATCAACAAACCTCTGTTAAGAGAAGAACAATAAAAAAACAAAGAGACACAGATATAGCGATACATTTCACTTCCATCTGATGCATGCAATTGAAACAGTATTTAATACTAAAGTAGCAAACATGAGCAAGTATGAGTAAAGTTACGACGTTGAATACTATTTCAACACTTTTCCTCTTTTCTGTTGCTCTCTATGTTCGTTTGCACCAGTTTCCACATTTATAACTTTTGAGTGAGGACATTTATTTTTGTTTAGATACTGGGGACATTTTTGGAAATTCAGGAAATTTTTGGAAAACTGGGCCATTTTTAGTGGTGACATTTCAGGGTAAGTTGAGGACATTTTGCAAAGAGGACATGTTTGGTAAGTGGACGCATTTTGGAAAATCAAGCACATTCTGAACAGCCGGGAAGTTTGTGGAAAGTAGGGACAGGCGAGTAAAAAGTGATTGTTAGTGATGTCATCAGGGTCTTGGGCTCGAGAGCAGTTTTAACAAGAAGCTTGTGTCACAAAGTTTGAAAAGAGTGGATCTAAAAAAAGACAATATCAGGTTGCATTATGGGAAACGTAGGTTCCAGTGTTTTTTGGATGTGGACCCATTGATTTGAAACCGTCTTTCTCTTAATTTGTCTCACAGCCTCCCCGTATGGAAGACACGTACAGTTCAAGTGTGTGCATGTCTTCATCTGCACTTCAGTTCATGTCAGATAAATCCGGTAAAATCTGAAAAAAGGACAAAAACACAAAAGCAAACGTACCTCTAAAAAAACTACACAGCGACAGGAAGTAGCTGCCGTTTCCAGGGCGCGCTTGATTAATGTTTTTTCGGTGATTTTTGATTTTTTTTTTTACATTACCAACGCCTAATAAAAGGTTCACAAACCATCTGTTTCTGTTTCCCCCCTGATGCCTTGCCCAAAGGTCCCCCCATCCTGGGACTGGCACCACGCCCAAACACATCCATCCCCCCCTCCATTCCTTCACCTGCTCCCCCCGCTCTTCTGGATTCCTTTCCTACCCATTTAAACCTCTCTCGCCCGTTATGCATATTCATAAACCTGAAAACATTCCCATCCAATAGCGTTTAATCCCTCCCTGTATTAGTGTGTGTGTGTGTGTGTGTGTGTGTGTGTGTGTGTGTGTGTGTGTGTGTGTGTGTGTGTGTGTGTGTGTTAAGGGTTAAGAGAAGAAAACACACACACACACACACACACACACACACACACACACACACACACACACACACACACACACACACACACACACACACACACACACACACACACACACACATCTCCTCCTTCTCCCAAACATCTAGCAGCTGGCCGACAGATGGGGCCCGCAGCCAAAAAAGCAGCAGCGGCAGCGCCACAAAAATAAAAATTTACAAGACGCCAGTGGAATTTATTTAAGGGCAGGATGGGGGAGGGGGGGGGGGGGGCTGCACCTCCTCCTTCTCCTCCTCCTCTTTTCACCTCCCTCCATCACCGCCTGTCTCCCTCAGTGCCTAAAATATGTTAATGCACATGATTCTCCGGCCAAATCAAAACCCATCTTCACATCTCCACCTCCTTCACTCATGCACTTCAGTTTGCACCTTAAAAAAAAAGAAGTGTTTCATCGTTGTTCGCTTTGTCTTTCCTCTAAGATTCACCTCTTCAGTCCCCTCTGATGTATTCAGATGACACTTTGTGTCTGAAGAATTAACGAGACAAGAGGACCAAACTCAAGACAATTGCATGAAAAGGGCCGCTCTGTATGATGTGAAACTGCACATGGGAGGATTCACTGCAGGACTTGGTTTACCTGATGAACTGGTCACTGATGATTGTAAACAGAGGAAGAGGTAAAAGGACAAAGCAGAGCGGTGGTGTGCTACAAGAATCTATATTAGTCTATTCTGCAGTGTGACTGGTGTTAGTTTCTGTTTATTTTTAGCTGTTCTTGCTTTTCTTCCTCCTTGCTATTTCACATTTAGCCCTTTTTTAAGGACAGTACAAGCTTTTTGAAAAAATGTTGGTGGTTTTAAGTTATTTCACAGCTTCTGTTACCATACGACAATTTTAAATGATGTACTTACACTGCTTTTGTTCCTGTTTCCTATTGTTAAAGTGAATTTGGTGTCATTTATTTTCATGTTCTTTTGTCAGCCTGTTGCTCATTTCTCATTCCTCTGTTGCTCTTTGCTAAGTACTCTTTTAGTTATGGTCAAGTGTTCTCATGTTTAAAAGACAAATATTTAGACTTTATTTAAAGATACTGTGAGGAAATTAAAACTGCTTATGAAACCGTTTTAATGACGCCTCTATATGACCTTGTAAACGGGACCATCAGAGAAGATTGTCTTTCTATATTATAGTTATTCTTAATGCTCGTCATTAGGGTTCAATTCCCCATGAAATGAGACTAAATGCTTTATGGCATCCAGGTTCACCAGAACTCCTTCACTGAGGCCTCCAGCAGAGACCAGGCTACCGATTGGACCGACTCCAAATCGGGCTTCGCTGCAGCCTTCGATGTGCAGTCGGAGCTCCGGTGGGAGGCTAAGAGCTCGGAAACCACCAAAATCAACCCATTTAAATCGGCTTTCATTTTCATTATGTGTCCATCCTCAATTGCTCCATCTAAATTTCTGACTATCCTCCTTCACCCTTTTCTTCATCCTCTCCTTTCTGTCTGAATCGCATTAGTGCTGAGTGTATTTTAAGTTCTATGAATGAAACATTTCCTAAATCCATCTGCCACAGTGGTAAAATGTTACATTTTTCCCACCATTAGGTGCTCGTTTCTGACCCTCTTTTCGGTCGGTGCGTTCAGCTGCTTTTAATCAGAACGTCTGTGTGTGCATGTACTCTGTGTGTGTGATGTATTAGAACCAATCTCAATTTTCGGGAAAATTTGCTTAACCCTCCCTTCCATTTACTCCATTCACTCCATTAACTCCCATAGCGTACACACACACACACACACACACACACACACACACACACACACACACACACACACACACACACACACACACACACACACACACACACACACACACACACACATTGAGAGTAGCAGACGGAGAGAGGAAGGGGAGTAAAAATGAGGTGAAATTGGAGGAGTGAGACGATGCTTTTTTTAGTGGTGCAGGTGGATTTTCTTTGGCCAGATGACCCCTCCTCTCTCTCTCTCTCTCTCTCTCTCTCTCTCTCTCTCTCTCTCTCTCTCTCTCTCTCTCTCTCTCTCTGTCTCTCTCTCTCTCTCTCTCTGTGTCTGTCTCACTCTGCCTCGCAACCTCACCGTGTTACTCCCTCTCCTCCCCTTCCATTGCGAACATCAATGGAAAAGGGCACAGAGGGCACGAGAAGAGAGAAAAAGGGACAGAGGCTGTGAATGATGAAGGAAAAAGAAGATGAAACAGAGGAGAGGGAGGAAAAAGTAGGGAATGGGGGGGAAATTATAAAGGAGGAAAGATGAGGAAGATGGGAAGCTGAAGAGGAAGAAATAACAGGAGAGGAGACTAGAAGGAGACTCAACCCCAGGGGGCACTGTTTGTCCTTGTAGCACAGACACACACACACGCACAGACACAGACACACACACACACACACACACGCACACACGCACACACACACACACACACACACGCACACACGCACACGCACACGCACGCACACACACACACACACACACACACAAAGAAAACACAAGTGACATAACTTTGGTAAAAAATGAATAAGAAAACTTCACTTCCAGTCAGTTCATCGTTTCCTTGGTGGTTTGATACTTCCTGTGCAATTTACAGCCTGCTATGTAATATGCCATGCTCCCATCATTATAAGTTTTTTTTTTTTTTATCTTATTTGCATAGTTATATAATGTTGTGTTGTTTTATTATTATTATTTTTCTTATCTTTATTGATTGAAACTTACACTGAACCTCAGTACAGTGTGGCAGCAGTATCACATCCTTTGCTTAAGTGAAATTAGCACCACCTTGATATAACACCAAACAGAAAGTACAGCTGAAGCTAATAGCAATACCATTCAAATTGAAGTATATGATAGCCATTTCAATGCTCTTATAGCTCATAGAGAATTGATAAACATGTTCAAAAATACCTTGGAAATACCTCAAGACACTAAGAGCAGGAGGAACACCATAGACAATGCCATGGTTTGATTTGGTATCAAAAACCTTTGATATTTGGAGATTTCTGCAAGAATCGCCTTTTTCTGCGATTGTATGGAAACTGCTCAGAAACCCCTTATTACCTATTATATAAAGCCATACATCCTCTGAATGGCCTAGATCTGTAGGTTTTGGTTGAAATGTTTCAAGAGGCTGTGATTATGCGAGAGTTCACAACAGGTAATTATATACAGTGTCGTCAAGTTTAAAAAATAAATGCCTCCTATGTGAAATGGACACTATGGTGGTTAAAATAACACTACATGTCATTCACTCATTCATACACTGATGGCAGGGGCTACCATGCAAGCTGCCTCCTGCCCATCAGGACTAACTCATATTCTTGCAGCATTCACATTACGAGAGCAATTTGGCGTTAAGTGCCTAAGACGACCCGCTCTACCTCTGAGCCACCTCTTCATTCACATATCTTAAAGGTGAGAGTTCGAAGGACCCCTTTGAAAATGTCCATGCCAGCTTTTCCCTTGCTTAAATCCCTGACAGGCTAGCAAGAACCAATGGATCCTTTAGGTCGCCTAGTTTTATATGATACCAGTATCTTCACTTTAAAAGTCGTTATAAGACAGCGGGCCGGTGGATCGCTAACAAGTTAAAAGAGGACAGTACTTGGAAGTAGAACTGCTTCTAACTAGTAAAAAGCCATTGACAATTGGCTGGAAGATTGAGAGGGCCCAGGCCTCGTTGACCTTCTTTCATCATCTGTAACCTATTAATTGTTCAGTTTATTCAACAATCATCTGATTGCAATGGAATGTCATGGAATGTCTCCAGATGATGAACTCTTTTGAATTTAATGACATTTTCCTCTTAAAAACTTAACATGTTTAGCTCTAAAAATAACTGAATCATCAGCATATTGGTAGTTCCGGGCCAGCACTTTTATATTGTGGCTTTAATGAACACTGCCGCTTCTAGAGTACGCTAGCAGCTAGTCCAAAGCAACCTAAGAATTTATACACAGTATATATTTTATTCCCTGTGAAAAATAAACATGCAAGCATGACTGCAGTCAAACATTCTGTTACGAGTCCATGAGATCAGGTGTGTTTATTTTGTAGACCTTTTCATCCCTTCCCCCTGCTGCCCACCTGCGCTGCACCTGACGTCAACCCCACTGAGATACGCACCCGGTGGTCAACATAACAAACACACATACAGGCAAATAAGCATGCACACACACACACACACACACACACACACACACACACTAACAAACACCCAAACACCCCTGAGCTACACCGTACAGAACGTCAGCATCATCAAATCTGTCTCCCATTTGAATTATTTTCAAAGCATGTATTCTTTCAGAGCTGCTCATGGCAACTAGAACCCAACTTGTGGCACACACACACGCACATTTTTGTCCCCATCTGGTCACCATTCAGCCGGATGCATGCTTTCTCTGTAGCTGTGTGTTGAAGCGGAGACTCTCACAACCCTCAGTCAGCTCTGTTCTGCAGATTCCCTTATTGATCTTTGACCTTTTATGGCCTCTTTTGGTGGCTGGCAGGAACTGCAGCAACGTTTACAAACGGATTTCATGCAATTGGCCCTGTACTATAGCTCTGTGTTGAAAAAGTTTTATTTTATTTTGGCTTGTTTGTTCTTTTGTCTGTTTATTTGGAGGATTACGGAAAAGACTACTGGCCCTGATTTTCATGAAACTTGGTAGAGCGGATCATAATCACGTGGCGGATACACACATTATTTTTCACTCATGGAAATGGCCTTGGCGGAGGTCTGCTCTCGCCGAGTGCCCTTCTAGTTATTTATTATGATCATAAAAAATTATTGGTTCAGAGCAATTTAACTACAACACTCGTGCAATAATGGGCCCAAGAGTAAAGCAAAGCAGCTTCCTTCCTTTTGAGCCTGTGTCGATGGAATATAATGATTTCTGATCTCAGATGATAAAATGGATCAGTTTCATCTTCGTGCAGAGATTGGTCTGGGATCTGTTTGGCCTAGCTTAGCACAAAAACTAGAAGCAGGGGTAAGTGCTAGATTAGCTCAATAAAAAGTGAAAAAGACCATTAGAAAATTATACAGCATATTCTGTAATTTTCAGTCAATGTTAATTCCTGGAGGTTCTGATGAACATGATAGCTCTGCCATTATCAACTATTATGCCAACATTAACAATCAAGCTAATATAAATTTCCATTTTTGTGCCCTCATTATGTCGGAATTCTATCCTAGTCACAAGGGCACAGATTTCTGTTGCTAATTTGTAAAAAAGCTAACGTTCATGCTAACAACCTCCACTCTACAAAGGGTTAACTACTTATGAAGTCACCATTCCCGCTGGATGAGAAACGGTTTCCATTGCTGTCTGTCGGCTTCGTTCCCGCCTCCTTTACGTGCAGCGCTGTGATTGCTGGAGTGCATTTTGAGTGAATCAGAAACAGAGCAGTGTGCTGAGTCAGAGTCAGAGGAGAGTGAAATATAACGACTTTTCAAGAACACAGATATGTGGGAAATGTTTTGATGTGCTCACTGTTTGAGTTGACGCCTGCAACAAAGCGTTCCAACCACTTTGCATGCAGGTGACTTTCCCTTCACTGTGTGTGTGTGTGTGTGTGTGTGTGTGTGTGTGTGTGTGTGTGTGTGTGTGTGTGTGTGTGTGTGTGTGTGTGTGTGTGTGTGTGTGTTTGTGTGTGTGAATGCCCAGAGGCCCAGGATGATAGGATCTATAATAATCAGCTTTTTTTTTCCCAAGCAGCCACCTGTGGACAGCACTGTGTGTGTGTGTGTGTGTGTGTGTGTGTGTGTGTGTGTGTGTGTGTGTGTGTGTGTGTGTGTGTGTGTGTGTGTGTGTGTGTGTGTGTGTGTGTGTGCATATTAGTATTTTTTCATTGGATGTCCACGATGTGGTTTGTGAGTTTCATTACAATTTTAGCGTATTTCTTCGGGTTGTTTCACGCCTGGCTTTACAGTCTTGTGTGTTTTACTGCACATTCTCATTTTTGCCCCCACTCCTTCTGGTTTCCCTGAAATGAGATCGGTGGGTTTCTTACGTAACTGAGCTGTTCTCCATGCACACTCCAAACCGATAGTTGAAAAGATTTCCCAGAATTGCGAATGGGGCAAAAAGAAAGCGGACAACCACTGAATAACGACTAAAGATGTATGTCAGCCGTTCTTTGAACATACATTGTTATGAAACAATACATAATTTCACTTTAAATTCTCAAATAAAAGTATTTTCTCAAATAATATTTTGAGGTGTGTTCAAACAATTTCAGGATACAACCAGTCTAAATATTAAATAATGGTAATTTTAGACTATTTGTCTTGACCCCCTTCGGATTGCCTAAACCTCCTTCTCAAATAAATGCTTAAAAAAAAACAGAAAAAAAACTAGGTTGTAAATATGTGTTTTGCCACTGCCAATGTATTGACCAACATATATATTTACTCAACACAGGCTTTGGAGCTTATTCTGGCGCAAGATGTTTCCCGCAGGAGCTAAACACGTTTGTCTTTACCTGATGATGGGACAAGATTGGCGTGGGGATTCAAACGTAGCTGGTCATTGTGATTATGCATTTCAATTTGACCCTTTTAAATGATGTGAATTCTTGAGGACATTCGGATCAATGAAAATAACTAGCTTTTTATTTCCAAAAAACAACGTTTTTAATTTAATGGAACCATTCGAAAGAACCTCTGTGGCTCACTAGATGGCGCTTTGTGGCACACCTGCGGGCACTGGTTGAGAAAGCTGGTCTCAAGTGCTCTTCATACTGATAGTTTAGCCATAAAATAAGGGTTAGACAAATACATGTAGCTATTAGTTGTTATTTTAATTATGAACTGGGTTCAACTGTATTATATTCATCCGGTTATCCATCTGGTTATCATCTTTTCTGAATTTGACATTCTTTTTTGGGATGTGTAATGTGTAATGGAGAAAATAAGCCGTATGTATACCAGAAATGTGGTTGTGTGTGTGTGTCTATTGTCCTCACCTTGTCTCACCCTCTCTCACCCTGTCTCACCCCTCTCTCCCGTCTCCCTGTGTGTTGACGTCAGTATCGGTGGTGAACCAGACCACAGTGGCTGCCTGCAGAGCCCTTTGATCCCCACTCTACTCTATTAGAGCTCTCATATGGACTTCACACGACACACGCCCCCCCCGCACACACACACACACAGATGGTCTGTAGCCTGTAATTTGTCTGTGGTTTATTTAATAAAGTTCTGTTTGACAGACTGACTGAGTGATGAACTGATCCGTCCTGATATGTCAAGTGGACCAAAGCTTTGCATACATCATACGTGATCATGTTATACTGTAGTGCTACAGCACGATACCGCAGACTGACATTTGTTGCATGTTATAACTACCTTATTCTTTAGAGATAAATCATGCTGTAGGATATGTTTATGCCTTATGTAATTTAATATAATGTAAGTACATCATTCAGCCCCTGAACCACATGATTACACGTTAAAGCTACAATATTGTCGTATAGTATTACATTATTAAGCTACAGAAAACCATATCACCCTGGAGAACTACATTATCACACTATAGAGATACATTAACACAACATGGATTACAATATGACAAATAACAACAACACTGTATTTTGATACAGCAATCTTGCACAATCATAATACAGAACTACATATCATATCTTGGGGCTACATTTCCATACCACAGAACTTCATTTTTACACCATATAACTACATTGTCATTCCATAGAACTCTATTAATATACCATAGAACTACATTGTCATACTATAGAACTGCACTGTCATTCCATAGAACTGCATTGTCATACCACAGAACTACATTATCACAACAAATAACTATATTGTTATTCCATAGAACTACATTAGCATACTATAGAACTACATTATCATATTATCATGCAATATAATTACATTGTCATTCCATAGAACAACATTGTAATTATGAATAACTATGTTGACATTCCGTAGAACTACTTTATTATACCATATAACAACTTCAAACCATAGAACCATATTATTATTCAATAGAATTACACCGTCATTCCATTGAACTATATTATCAAACACAGAACTACATTACCTATAAAAGAACTACATTGTCATTTCATAGAACTGCATTATTATACCATGGAACTAAATTGTCATGGTACCTGGTCACCTAAGTATGGAAACAAAGACCATCTTTGAACCTCGATAGGGTTGTACACAACCTCCTAAATTCTGAACTTCAGTCAGCTCAGGGTCCATGACAACTAAGCAAACTCCATCTGCATTTGAAGTCTGTGAGATGCCATCAAAACTCAGAAAAAAACTTTGGTGCACCTTGAGTTAAGATTGATTCAAAAAACTACTATTTCCCAGGTCAAGAATAATGGTAATTGCTCAATTGCAAGTGAAGTGCTGGTTGCACATTTTGGACCACTCTATAATACAGTACTAATGCAGTATTGGTGAGGTAGAGACATGCAGAAGGGTTTCAGCTCTGTGGATCAAAACAGCAGACACGGTGGTGAATGGGAGAAGCATACAACAAACAATTCACAGCAAGGCCTGTTGAGAGAAATCAGCTTATTTGTGTAAAAGGTGTCACCTTCTTATTGGAGTCTAATAAACTGTTTTCCACTCGGTGAGCAGAGTGGACAATCATTCTCTGTCAACTTCACGACACCCTAATAGAGGGGAAATAAATAATTCCCCGGAAGAGATCAGCTCACACCGCAGCTTTTTATTCTGCTCAATCTTCAGATCTTCATCCTCTCGTCCCAGCTCTCCCTCCTCTTATCTCACCCTGCTCCCTCATCTGAGGTGGAAATGCACCCAAAGGGAGTCTCTCTCTCCTTCTCCCGCCTACACACCTTCCTCATCAGTTCTGCCAAGTTCCCCCCAAAGGTGTGCTGCATCTCACCACCTCGCAGCAGGAAATAATAGTGAGCTCAGAAGAAAATGTTCTCACCTGTTCAAACTGTTTATTTTCAGATGTCAAGGCTAAATGAGGAATCCCATATTGCATTTATTGTTGCATGTTGCAACTCTGTATTGACATACTTTCTATTTATTTTATAAGTGTAGTTGAATCCGAATTAACAAAAAAATATCTGCAAAGGCACACTTTTGTTGAAAAATAAAAATATTTTCATACATTCCGTTTTCTTCTCAGATTTACAGAAAAAATGTGTAATCACATTTTTGACAATCATTTGAAGTTTGAATGACTGTTATAAAATATATTATCTCTTTGTTCAGTTAAAAAGAGGCTGTTGAGGTGAGAAATTCTCACCTTCACAGCTTTTGTCTTCTTTTGTTGCTCATCCTCTCATGCTGCTGCTGTTAATGTAGTTAATGTCAGTGGGAGTTCATCTGAGCCTCCAAAGGGAAAATGTGTTTAATGTGTCTGTAGATATATATATATATATATATTTTTTGTGTGAAAAAGATTGTTCCTTTAATACCTTCTCGCTCTTTGCACTCCATCTCCTGACTTCCAGAGCACTTGCTCTGAGCAACGATTGCCACAGCGTGACATGACGTGCAAAAGGACTGGAGAAAAAAAAAAATTTTAGAGGAAGATGGGAAAGCAGAGTGTATTGACGGGGCAAAAAGTAAGAGGATGAGCAGTGGACAGACGTTCAGGAATCAGAAAAGAGATGGAAAGGAAGAGTAATGCTGAGAGAAGGATGATGAAGAAGGATGATGAAGAAGAAGAAGAAGAAGAAGAAGAAGAAGAAGAAGAAGAAGAAGAAGAAGAAGAAGAAGAAGAAGAAGAAGAAGAAGAAGAAATAAACGGAAGAAAAGGTGGAAACTCACCTGAAAAGCATGTCATCACCCCCCCCCCCCCCCCCCCCCCCCCCCCCCCCCCACACACACACACACACACACACACGCACTAAACTGTCTCCCTGACAGAACCAGCTCTGTGAACAAAATAAGTCTTAATTGACTGTGTGGACTTTTAATTACACCGCTTTGTTCTCTGCTGAAAGGTGGTGTGAAAGGAGACGTACATGTCTACACGGGAAAAGAGGTGTGTGTTTGTGTGTCTATGTGTGTGTGTGTGTGTGTGTGTGTGTGTGTGTGTGTGTGTGTGTGTGTGTGTGTTTGTGTGTGTGCGCGAGCGAGCGACAGATTCCAAGGGACACTCATTACCTGTTTCCTGACTAAGAGTCCCCATTCAGTCTGAGAAAAAGCTGAAAGTGAACAGTCACAAATAAAACATCCTGATGTAAATGATCAAGAATATTGCTACACAAACACACAGTCTTTTTTCTGTTAAAGTCCGACTAAAAACTTTATTTATTACTTTATTTAGTATTTACCTGTGAATACCACACACAATTACATGATTAATCCCCCATTGCATTTGGAAAAGTGAGTGCTATGGTAAATACGGTATAGGGCAAAGTTGAGGATGGGAGTCAGTCTTTAAAGTTAAGGGGGACTCTCGAGGGACTGCATAACAGTGCCTTTAAAAAGTACTAAAACTCTGCACAGCAAACAGGGTAACAAGCTTGTATAACAACCTGCTGTACGGCTTCATCCCTTCACCTGTATTACGTGTTGATGAAGCAGCATGGGATTCTATTGTAATCAATGCAAAATGTAAAAACAATCATTATGACAGAAGCAAAGCCAACAGAGACCTGAAGCAAGCAAAGTTGATCCATCAAAGACCTCAGTCAGCTTTATTGGGCACATATAATCAATTTGACTCCAACTCTTAATGCACAGATATAAAAATAACAGCTCGTGACAAGGACAACAAAGCTGGACGGATAATAAAGCTAATGTAAAAGCAGGGCTGTTATGTACACAAGTAGGGAAAAAATAGGAGTAAATGTTTTATTAATATATATAAAAAGCGCAAATGACCAACAATGTAATTACAAATGAAGTGTATTCAATACAAATAGTCCCGATTAGTAAATAGTGAATGAATATATAGACTGGATGATTATGTAGCATGTGCATGTAAAGATGCACATGTGTATATACAGTTTGTAGGATTTACAGATATTTAAAGATTTGTGCATTAAAAAACTGAATAATAACAAATCCTGTGGTTAGTCTAATTTGAAGGAGAAAATGAAGCCAACGGATTTTAATTTTTTTACCCAAACTCCATTACAGACATCCATCAGTTTGGGTCCCCTCGAGGGACCACTAAGCCCCGCAGAGCGAGGATAGCGAGGTAATCTGCTAGCACGTTTAATGCCAGCTGACCAACACTGGCCGTGCAAGCTGTCAATGTCGCCTCAGAGACCACGTGGCTGTGGGTTTCGACCACGTTGTTAACAGAAAATGTAACAATGAGCAAGGTTCAGTCAGTATTGATTAATAAAATGGACATTCATGGTTGAGTATGGTGGCAATGAGCTGTGGTCTCTACATAATCACATATAATTTGAGTTCAATAACACAACTGAAACGTTTCTTGGATTGAAGGGAACATTAAATTATGATAAACAGGAATCCCTTTAAGATCCTCCCACTACATTCAAGACGACTGCACATGTGTGTGTTTGTGTGTGTGTGTGTGTGTGTGTGTGTGTGTGTGTGTGTGTGTGTGTGTGTGTGTGTGTGTCCTCAGGCTGAAGCAGGTTGCGCAAATCTGTATTCTATTAGCTTCAGTCCCAGCCCTCCTCTCACCCTGTTTTTGGTACACTGATGCTCACAACCTGCCGCACAACCACATCTGGTTGTTCAAAGGCCCTGTTGAGTGTGTGTGTGTGTGTGTGTGTGTGTGTGTGTGTGTGTGTGTGTGTGTGTGTGTGTGTGTGTGTGTGTGTGTGTGTGTGTTTGTGTGCGTGTGTGTTAAGGTATTTTCCCAGCAGCTGCCTGCAATCTCTGCAAAGTGCTTTGGTGTCTCTCTCTCACACACACACACACACACACACCGGCTCGTACAAACACACATTATTAAAACCATTAGATGCTGTGAAACAAGGCTTTTCTTCTGCCTTAGAGCTGTATTGTGTGTGTGTGTGTGTGTGTGTGTGTGTGTGTGTGTGTGTGTGTGTGTGTTTCGGTTCTGACCAGCAGAAAGGAATGCACATGCTAGCCTATAACAGTAAAAGGTTAATGAGGAGCAGACATTGCGCCTGTGTTCTTGTTGCACATTTGGAGTAAAGCAACGCATTTAAAATAAGCATTAAGAAGTGACACTAAATCTAAGTTTTTTTTTAGTAAGTAAATATTAAGTTTGGTGATTGCTGTAGCCAATGGCCTTCCTGTATCTGCTGCTTCCAGACCTTCCGGCCTCCTCCGCCACAAGTGCTGACTATATGACCTTATGACCAAGTCATAGCAGCCCCCTTCTGCAATAAAGGATTTTACCACGGGCCAATCGAATTCCATGTCCCCAACCTACCCTCTGGACGCATGAGAAATCCGTTAAAGACTTTGCGTATAGGGGCTTGAGATGTTCCCAGTTCACGCTCATTACACGGTGGGGTTTCCCACGACCTGATCCAACTCACCACCATGCAATCAGTGGACCGCTCTGCTCTCTTCACCCAAATGTCCAAGACATGCGGCCACAGATCTGATGATACGACCACCAAGATGTCATCCTTTTGAGCGGCGCTCGCTGCTGGGTTTATAGGCACATCCGCTTATAGGCATTTGGGGTAGTCGTGGAGAACAGTACAACCTAGGCAGAGTTTTTTTAAACTTAAACATGTACTAGACCTGCTAGTAATAAAATTAACTGTGTCCAGGACAGGGCTTTCCTCCTGAGGTCTCGATACACGCGCAAACTTGTGATGTACAATGAAATTCAAACACGCATACATAGACTGTAGATAAGAAGTGGATGTAGTCATCATGACCCTTTTTTTGTTGTTGCAGCCAATGAACGGAAGTAACCATATTTGTAATGTGGAGGAGTGACGTAGAGACGGCGTATACGTCTCTGTTAGCGGCAGCGACCTGCCCATCACGTGAAGTCCGAGTCCGAGTAGAGTCTTTTCCTCATATAATTCCATACATTCTGACTTGTTTTAGCAACCGGAGGAGTCACCCTCTGCTGGTCAGTAGAGAATGCAAGTTTTAAGAAGTGGCTTCACTCGGCAGAACCCGAGGTTTCCGCCTGCACACATATGAACGGATTCCATTCCTTGACTGGCTGGCTGACTCGTGTCCATTGGCCATGCGGGTATTCGTCACTACAAGCCCTTGGCTCATCACAGGGAAAAAGCTTTTGCGGCACAAGCCAATGGAAATAATGGATTCAGGGTTCCGTTGTCGCTTTGTGTCTCAAAGGGCCGGAGGATGTTCTGGTACCAAGTACAATTCACTCGATGCTCGAACATGGAGTGGATTTGTCAGGTACCTTTATACACTGTTTCTTTACAAAACGTCACCTTGACGTGCAGTTTATGACTATTGTTATAATAAGATGGTAACACATTAGAAGATCGATGGCCAGTTTCTTCTGCATTTCGACCTACGTACTGTGATTACTTCAGAGCACAGAAAAACCAGTGTGAGAAAATGTCTCTTTTTTTATGTTTTAGCAACAAGAGGTGAAAATGTTTTGCTTTTGTCTCGCGGTTTTCAGGTGCGGCCTTGTATAAAAACGTCACACCGTTCTTATCGAAGACATTACAGCTTCCACCTGGGACACGAGCTATCCCTTTTTTCTGCCGCTGAGATAACACACATTTTCTCTTACCGTGTCGCAAAGTGAATGTTGTGTCTTTGTGTGTGTGTGTGTGTTGGGTTCATAGGGACTGAAAGAAAGAACGCTCTTCAAGAAGACAGACCAACTGTGGCTGATTCCACGGGTGTCGTGTGTGTGTGTGTGTGCGGGAGACACATCCTGTGCGTCTGCCAGAAGGTCAGTAATGTGTTGTTTTTTTTACTTATGAAGAAAGAGAATTGGTAAAAGTTCAGTTTCACCTTGAACCAGGGCGAAAGGGTTCGCCGTGTTGTACGTCTGCGTGTGTTCCCTCTTGTCGTTGTGACGACCAAATAGAGTTCTACACTATGATAGTGAGGACATTTTGACCGGTACTCACTTCATCAACGGGCTTTTTACAATACAAAATATTTTTTTCTCACATACCTCTTCTGGTTTCGATCCATAAGGAGTATTTGGGTTTTGAGATCTCTGTTTTATCTCTCTCTGGGATCTCTGCTTCCATGCCTAAATAATGGAGATGAATGGAAGTGTGTAGTCATGGCATTACAAAATGGTATCCTTCAACAGACCTCACTGGGGGAAAATTATATTTGAATTCTATCTTAAAAAAAAAAAGTGCCATTTCGGTAAAAACTTGAATGCAATTTAAAGGTATGATTACCTCTTTAATGTGATGTAGTTCCTTTTTAAACTTGTGTGGGAAATAGGACATTGTGTCAACCAATGAGCATCCATTTACCGAAAGGCAGTTAGATTATCCAGGGTGAAAACAGTTCACACATTATGGGATGTTTTGAAAAATGTCTCAAACAAATCTCCAAAAAATAATGTATTTATATATATATATATATATATATATATATATATATATATATATATATATATATATATATATATATATAAATATATATATATGTATATATGTATATATGTATATATACATATATACATATATATGCATGTATATATGCATTACATTTATTTCAAAACATATATATATATATATATATATATATATAATCAATATAATGATTGAATACAGAATACTTTCCTTCTACTATTGAGAAAATAAATTAAACAATGAAGGTAAAGAGCAAAGGGAAAGATTGGACATGTGGGTCTCCACTTCAGTATTATAATACACTATAGCAATATACAATATAATCAACTTGAATTAATATAAAAGCGACTACGGTTCTTTGCAACGGCAGGTCTTAATTTACAGAATTATACACAGCGTACACATTTAGCAGGATGAAACTGAGCGACACTGATAATTATGAAAAGTCTAAATGTAATTAATGGGACTTATTTCAGTGTGGGAACTGACGGTCAGAAAAAAAGGATCAACGGGAGATTATGCCGCAATCTGCTCAATGAGAACACACACACACAAGAATACACTCCCACACATATTCTGATTAGATTTTGGAAGCAGAGCGTTGCTACAATAAATGACCTTTTGTTTAAATATCAACACACAGAAGGTGCTCAGGCTCACAGCTGCCAACTATCCTAGTCCCTTCATTAATATATGTGTTGATTATAAGAGAGATGAACTAATACAATTAATTAATATATAATTATATAACTCATCTCCTCCGTGAATCGCCACCTTAACGTGGTGGAGGAGTTTGAGTGGCTCAGTGATCCTGGGAGCTATGTTGTCTGGGGCGTCAGCCCCTGGTAGGGTCTCCCAAGGCAAACAGGTCTCGGGGGAGAGCCCAGACTAAGAGCGGTTCAAAAAACCCCGATGAATTACGGCCCACGGATTGTAGCAACCTCGCCCGGACAAGGGAAACCGGGGCACCCTCCCGGAGCCAGACCCAGGAGGGGAGCTCGTCAGCGAGCGTCTGGTGGCCGGGCTTTCGCCCATGGGGCCCGGTCGGGCTCAGCCCGAAAAAAGATCATGGACCAGCAACCCTGTGGACTCACCACCCGCAGGGGGAAGCATCGGGGTCGGGTGCTATGCAGACCGGGCGGCGGGCCAGGCAGGAGACCTGGGCGAGCCGATCGCCGGCAGCATAGACTAGCTCTAGGGACGTGGAACGTCACCTCGCTAGCGGGGAAAGAGCCGGAGCTGGTGCAGGAGGTGGAGCGGTACCAGCTAGATATAGTTGGGCTCACCTCCACGCACAGCACGGGCTCTGGAACCAAGCTCCTGGAGAAGGGTTGGACTTTGTCCTTTTCTGGAGTTGCCCAGGGTGAGAGGCGCCGGGCGGGAGTGGGGATACTCACGAGCCCCCGGCTGAGCGCCGCTATGTTGGAGTTTTCCCCGGAGAACGAGAGGGTCGCCTCCCTGCGCCTACGGGTTGCGGGGAGTAAGGCTCTGACTGTTGTTTGTGCTTATGCACCGAACAGCATTTCAGAGTATCCGGCCTTCTTGGAGTCGGTGGGAGGGGTACTGGAAAGGGCCCCGCCTGCCGACTCCATAGTTCTCCTGGGAGACTTCAACGCTCACGTGGGCAATGACAGAGAAACCTGGCGGGGCGTGATTGGGAGGAACGGCTTGCCCGATCTGAACCCGAACGGTGCTTTGTTGTTGGACTTCTGTGCTAGCCACAGTTTGTCCATAACAAACACCATGTTCGAGCATAAGGTGGCTCATAAGTGTACCTGGTACCAGAACACCTTAGGCCGGAGATCAATGATCGACTTTGTAGTCGTATCATCTGATCTGCGGCCGTATGTCTTGGACACTCGGGTGAAGAGAGGAGCAGAGCTGTCAACTGATCACCATCTGGTGGTGAGTTGGATCAGATGGCGGGGGAGTCGGCTAGAAAGACCTGGCAAGCCCAAACGTGTAGTGAGGGTGAACTGGGAACGTCTGGCAGAGGATCCTGTCCGGGAGGTCTTCAACTCCCACCTCCGGAAGAGCTTCTCACAGATCCCGAGGGAGGCTGGGGACATGGAATCCGAGTGGACCATGTTCAAAGCCTCTATTGTGGACGCGGCCGTTAGGAGCTGTGGTCGGAAGGTCATCGGTGCCTGTCGTGGCGGCAACCCGAGAACCCGGTGGTGGACACCGGGGGTGAGGGAAGCCGTCAAACTGAAGAAGGAGGCCTTTCGGGCCTGGCTGGCCCAGGGGTCTCCTGAAGCAGCTGACAGGTACCGGCAAGCCAGAAGGGCTGCAGCTGCGAAGGTCGCGGATGCTAAAACTCGGGCATGGGAGGAGTTTGGGGAGGCCATGGAGAAGGACTTTCGGTTGGCCTCAAGGAAGTTCTGGCAAACCATCCGACGGCTCAGGAAGGGAAAGCAGGGCCTACCCCAGGCTGTTCTCAGCGTGGGGGGGGAACTGCTGACCCGGACTGTGGACATCGTCGGGCGGTGGAAAGAGCACTTTGAGGAACTCCTAAACCCGGCCAACATGTCCCCTGGAGAGGGGGCAGCGCCTGAAGTCCTTGGGGTGGTTGCACCCATATCCCTGGCAGAGGTCACTAAGGTAGTCAAAAAGCTCCTTGGTGGCAAGGCGCCGGGGGTGGATGAGATTCGCCCTGAGATGCTGAAGGCGCTGGACATTGTTGGGCTGTCTTGGCTGACACGCCTTTGCAGTGTCGCATGGGGGTCGGGAACAGTGCCCATGGACTGGCAGACCGGGGTGGTGGTTCCCATCTTCAAGAAGGGGGACCGGAGAGTGTGCTCGAACTATCGTGGTATCACACTGCTCAGCCTCCCGGGAAAAGCTTATGCCAGGGTGCTGGAAAGGAGGCTCCGACCGCTTGTCGAACCTCAGATTCAAGACGAACAGTGTGGATTCCGTCCCGGCCGTGGAACAGTGGACCAGCTCTTTACCCTCGCAAGACTACTGGAGGGGTCCTGGGAGTTTGCCCAACCAGTCTACATGTGCTTTGTGGACTTGGAAAAGGCTTTCGACCGGGTCCCTCGGGGGGTTTTGTGGGGGGTGCTGCGGGAGTATGGGGTGCCGGACCCGTTGGCACGGGCCATCCGGTCTCTGTACGCCTGCAGTAGGAGCTGTGTTCGTATCCTCGGTAGTAAGTCAGACACGTTCCCGGTGGGTGTTGGTCTCCGCCAGGGCTGCCCTTTATCACCGGTCCTGTTCGTGACTTTCATGGACAGGATATCTAGGCGCAGCCAGGGGGCGGAGAAGATCCGGTTCGGGAATCTCGGGATCGCATCTCTGCTGTTCGCGGATGATGTGGTCCTGTTTGCTTCCTCGGACCGTGACCTCCAGCATTCACTGGGGCGTTTTGCAGCCGAGTGTGAAGCGGCAGGGATGAGAGTTAGCACCTCCAAATCTGAGGCCATGGTGCTCTGCCGGAAACCGGTGGACTGCTCCCTCCAGGTGGGGACAAACTGCCTACCCCAAGCGAAGGAGTTCAAGTATCTCGGGGTCTTGTTCACGAGTGAGGGTAAGGTGGAGCGTGAGATCGATAGGCGGATCGGTGCGGCTGCAGCAGTAAAACAGGCGCTGTACCGGTCCGTCTTGGTGAAGAGGGAGCTGAGCCGGAAGGCGAAGCTCTCCATT